>VKOC01000001.1:8613932-8751957 GCA_009364415.1 Spea multiplicata
TGCGGGGAACTCTGATCTCTGACAGTCGGGGAATGTCTACGCGACTGACGCAGACAACCCCCGCTGCTAGCCACACCTCCTTCCGGCTGCAGCGGACGTTGTCTACGCGGATCGCGTAGACGTCAACCCGCTGCACCGGCAGGAAGCACCGGTACCGGTAAGTGTGGGGTGGGGGGGGGAGACAGGAGGATCCAGGTCCCCTGCAGCGGTGCGGGGGATCTGGATCTTAGTCTCCTAATCAGACCTCTATTTGAGGTCTGATTAGAAGACGACCCCGATTAGAAGACGAGGGGTTTTTTTCAGAGCATTTGCTCTGAAAAAAACCTCGTCTTATAATCGAGCAAATACGGTAATTAAAATTAGAGAGGTGCTACATGCCTTTCCAAAGGGTTATGTAGGGGAGCTTAGGGGATGAATGGGTAGAGGAGGCCCCATATCTTTTAATTGGGTTGATTTCTGTAGATCCCCATACCACTGGTCATGGGATTGGTATGAGATGTGTGTGAGATATGCAGATATGCACAGATTCCATTCTTCCCTGTAGGTGTTTCCTGGGGGAAGCATGAAGTCTACCCATACCTCCATACTATATGGACTAAGTTGGGAGGTATGGGTAGACTTCATGCTTCCCCCAGGACAAATTATAAGATTACACTCTCCTGTACATCCCTTATTTTTTGTTCTGGGAATTTTTGGAGTGGCAGATGAGGAACTGTATACAAGTGAACCCACAAGTTTTAAAGTTGCAGGCATTCTCGTTAACTTACAAGCAACTCATATGTGTTAATATTATATACTAGTAAATATATAAAAGATTTCCGATAATTTGCGAGTGCACGGAACCATTGGGGTTGATTCAATACTACTGAAGTAAAGAACCTTTGTACGTGTGGAGCAATTCAATGGTCCAGACTGAATGCACAACAATAAGCATTCTCAGCCATAAGCACTAAACAACTGTATCACCTCATCATGCTACAATATGCTCTGCAGGAACCCTAAAACTATCAATGAGATCAACATTAATCAGAGGAAACTCATGTTTCTGGGATCTTAGCCAACTCAATAATAATTGAGAAGAGGCTACTTATTGAGTTGGCTAAGTACTCATTCAAACTGCTCATCTGAATGAATAGCTTTAGGGCAGGGTTTTCAACACTGTGTGAATGTAGTATTTTCTGTGCATTCGTACAGTTAACTGTATGGTTGTTCTGTGCACTTTAGGCAAGCTATTGAATTCCTTATCGCAATGTTTTACCCCCATTGTTGCAAATAACAATTTAGTCAGGTCGTTGAATCAACCTCATTATGACAGGGATACAGCATGGACAGAACTCAGTATGGCTACGATTAGTGTCCATTCTTCTAGCCTATCCAGTTGAAAGGCTTGTCTTAAAAATTCCAAACATTTTACAACACGCATGATTAGGTCAATGCAGTGTTTCTAACAAAGAATATAGTTGATTACAATATATAAAACTAATAAAATAAGTGCACCAAATGCACTTTAAAGATGCTTCTTAGAATATATGCATAGCTGGAAAGGGAGCAGTCATCCCATAAGCTACTCTGTTTTAAATATTTTGGAAAACTACATGAAGTCTGTAGGATGACTAGAGTAGCAGGGACGTTTCGTAGTATTGACATGATGACCGAATCCTTTCTGGATTATTATTCTGAAATGTCTATATCCGCGCACATGCCTAATAATAACAACCATTTCACTGGGAAACAGCAGGATTTTGCCATTATTGCTCCCTTAACAGATAACCTTGAGGCATTTTGAGTCCTTAACATTTCATGTGATTTCTAAGAATGGAAGTATTCTTAAGGATTACATGATTTGGAACATAATATGCTAATTGCAACCTTTCTTTGTTTATCTCAAATACAGCAAGCATCAGACTGTTTTTTTTCTGGGGTTTTTTTTACTTTTAACATATTGTAGATCAAAATAGATAACGTACACCGGTATACCTTAAGATGTCTGCAACATTTTTATAATTAAACTTTTTATAGAGTTCAAAAATAATACCTTGAGGATAATTTTAAAACAATTAGAATAATTATTATTGGATGTGCAATGTGGTGGAAGCACTCGTAAGTTAATTGATTATAACATTTATGCCCCAAATATTTACTTGGGAATGTGTGCCGCTGTGAGTCTTTTCTGGTCAAATAGTCTGAATTCATTACTGCCAGTTTTTCAAATGGTGAAACATGCATTTCCCTTGCTTGGGGGAACAATTGTTTAATTAATGAACTAGCCTTTGTGCTGTGGAGAGTATTTGTACATTGTCAGTGTGCAAATTCCGTAGAGTGTTATGAGGCTTACGGCAAAAGTGGTTAATGTTAAACCTTGAACCAGATAAATATGCAGAGAAGTAGAAATATGTTTTTATTATAAACGTCAACGTCTGTTGAAAATAATGGTTATAGTAATAACAAAAGTACACTTTCGCTAATGATAAATAGATATGCACTGAAAGTTTGCTGTTGATTCACAAATACAGGGCAGGCTTTTATGCTTAGTCAGCCTAGGAATCCATTGGCACGCAGGGCCACCATCAGGGGAGTGTGACCAGTACTGGTGTACTGTACTCACAGGGAAGCACACAGCGCAGTCATGTAAGGTGCATTACCTATCCACAGTATTGTAAAGGAGGTCCCCATGGGCCCCAAGCACCAGCTCCACCACACACTGCTAGGCCAGTGCTGTGGGTCATGCTTCCTCGGGCCTAACACACTGAGTCTCATATAGAATGTGAGGACCTTGAGGAAGCAGAAGAGCTGGCACCAGGCTATCCAGTAATCTAGTAACCAACCTTATGCTGATAAGCTCCCATTAAGGGGCGAAACAGCTGTCCATGAGCGATTATCTGGCTTCTGCACCTCTGTCCCGGGATTTGTTTAAAGTACAGCAGACATTTGCTCCAAGGGGTCCATGTATAAAGTAGAAAAAGGTGATCATTGTTAACCTTATTTACAGTAGATATGGCTGACCAGAATCCATTGCAGTGGGGGCAGCACTACACGTTTAGAATTTATGGCTGATGTGTGTATATTAGTGTTTAATTATGCCTCTGCTACCCCCTTCATTTTAAATCGGGGGTATACCAGTACCTTATGCTCTGCGTACATACTATAAAGTAAACTACGTATTAGAACTGTGATTTATACTTGTGACAGAAGCCACCCCTAACTCCTGATCATTGTCACAGGACAAGAGTTCTAACAATTTACTGAAAGTTCTCAGTTATCAGCTCATCAGCTCATGATATGCATCAGTCTTCCCTCCTCTAGTGAAGTCCTATTGTTAGACACCACTTGCTTCAGGCACAGTAGGGACAGTGGCACAACAATTGTCTGTGTCATTTAAAAGTCGATTTATGGAATCCTCTATTGGGTTCTCAAGCCATTGTGTTATATTATGCTTATAGTCATTCTGAGCAGTGGAACAGACATTGACATGGACAGGCATGAAAAGTTCCCAAATCAGGCAATACATTCCATGGGGCAGCAATATTACTGCTTTGGAAATATTCTTTATAACATGAAATAACAAATTGATAAATGTCCTTGAAATTATATTGAAATGTGCAAGATAAAGACCAATACCAGTCTTGTTTGGCGTGGACAGTTAAGTTAAAAACATGTAAAAGGTATTTGTAAGGTTAACAAAGTGAGCATTATGCATATAAAGAAAAAATAAGAAATAGCTTTGACCAACATTTTCTATCCACGTCAGCCCAGATTTCAACGTATTTATAATTAATTATAATTCTATGTAACAAATATTGCAAAAGGCTAAAAATACCAGTGACACGCTAACAATCCTAGCTGGTGTTTCTAACTGTGCTGAGAAAGGTGTGAATTTCATTTTTAGATCGCAGGAGTCAAGATCTCTAAGACTTGAAAAAGTCATAATAAAACCACTGCTTGGCCGCAATTGATTGCAAATGCAGTTTAATTCCAAGGATGATGACCAAGTAATATTCCTATATTATAGGATTAGACTTTAAATGTTCCCCTCTATGACCCTCTGAAGTTTTAAAAAGAAAATAAAAAGGGAACAACAACTCTAGGCCACTGAGATTAAAAAAAAAAAACTAGATGGATCTGTTAAGAAATTTTATAAATTACCTTGGAAGATACCTGTGGTATACCGCACCCATACAATAAACTAATTGTCTACATGCAAGTCTGTACATACTTAAAGACACTTAACATTCATGTAGAACTATTCTTGTGAGTACCCGGTTTCCTTGGAGTCATCTTGTCTCTGGGTTATTTATGGAAGAGACTCAGGTGAAAAGTTTGAAAAGCAGACTTTCATATTAATTTCATATCAGGGTTAATTGGTACCATGCGGCACCAATTTAACACTAATAATCTGGTGTATTAATTTACAAACACATTGGCCAGGCAACAATAAGAATACCATGTTTCTAAAAGATTTACCAAGCTGTCACAGAGCTTATCACTCTTGAAAGTATGGCATACATTTAATCACCTCTGCCCCTATTTACGAAAAAAAACTCTTCTACCAACACTTATAAATGACTTTAAAAGACTTTATTACATAGCATTACAGTTACTGAAAAACAGGGTCGTAGGAGACACTGTAATATGGGAGTTATGTATTGATCATTAAAAATTATAGTTCTGAGAAATAATAATAATACCTCATCTTGGAAAATGCACAAAAGAAATCCAAGGACTACATTTTAACCACTGCTGTTAAGCCAAATTGCTATTTATTTTTCCTTTTCTTTCACTGAGATACCGTGCGTCTCTTACAAAGTGGTTTACAACCACAGCTAAGAGCAAATAAATAGCTAGATATTTGTCTAAATCAGTTGTGACTTGGCTTTTGTCACAGTTATCTGTGATCAGTATTTTTTTTTTCCAAATTAGAACTCAAGACTTCAACTTACAGAAGCAATGCAAAAAATATGGTTGATGTGACCATTCTAGACTGACTTCTACCTGACAATCAATGGATTATATAATTGACAATTGAAAAAGTAGCTATATTTTACTGGAGACTGTGTAAAATGTGTATAGACTTCTTTAATCCAGCTACAGATATGACCAATGCATTTACTTGCATTACATCATAACAAAGTACATAGAATACAATTATAATAACTCTTTTTTAGAACAAAAGTAATATATATCACCCCTTCATGATACATGGGTTTACCCCTTAAGTGACCCCATATTTGCCTTATTTATTCAACCATGAGTTCCCTTTTCGATGTTTAGTATACCCACACAAATTATATATTGTTTTTTGCAGGGACAGATAAGACTTTTTCTTAATACTGCTTTTTGTATAGTCTGTAATTTATTACTAATATGTCAAAAAAACACCAAAATTGTAAGAAAGAAAAATTCAGAATTGATACTGAAAAAATTAGGTGCCACTGATACCCCCCAATTTATGTTCAATAACATCTCTTGAGTTAAATAATACCCCACATTCCCATTTTTTAATGTCTAGTGGGAGGAACAACAGTTGATACTAATTTTTACATTTTTGCAATTTCATTTTTATTTATTTGTTTTATTATTGTTGTTATTATTTACATTTTTTATTTTTTTTAGGTTTTTACATTTTGTTTTTACTGGATTCCCCTTTTAGGAGGCCTTTAAAGAGATCTCTCTTGAAACTGAATGATACCCCTTATGATGTTGTGGTGACATCACTGGTGTCTTTAATGACTTATTATTTTATTTCATTTTATTTTTTTTCATGTTTAAGTCAATGCATAGTGGTGGATGAGTTGCCTGTAGCACAACATAAATGCTGGTCCTTCCATGTTGGCAACAAAGTGACTGTCAGGGGAGCACACCGATATGTGGGGAGTGGGTTCTATATTAGCAGGCAACAAAACAAAGTTCAACTAGGACTTTTAGAAACAAATTAGAGTTGGCTCTGCACCACCTAGTCTGTGGAGTATAATCAACAACACTTGGGCACAAGATGTGTTCAATTATCCTCTGGAGACACAGGTTGTCATTCTAGCCACATCTCAGAATTTACTGTCAGAGGAAGAATTGTAGGGTCAAGTTTTGATTTGGCTACAACCCCCCTTATTTTCAACACATGTTTAGCAATGCTCACTCAGCCTAAGCAACAGTTAAACAAATATTTATCCAAAATGATGCATTCGTTTTTATTAGTATCTTTCCTCACTGGTGAGAAAAAAATACTACCTTTCAACTTTTCTAGTATCAGGGATTGCATGTTAGGACGGCTTTAATATATGTGTTTTGCTTTATCTGATTTTTTATATTTTTCTTAAACTAAAAGCTGGGTAGACGTATCATATTGTTTATTTGCCCTTGAGGGGACTATTATGCAACAACTAGCCCTCCCCAAGCCCATATCACAAAACTATGCATTTTCATTAACGTCCTGGCACATTTTACTGTTTAGAATCTAAATATCTGATACGTTTCATTTTGGCTTAAACTTTGGCTTATTCTTAGGTGAGTCAACTTGAAGTTATTTGAGGTGTGACAGCCACAAATACCACAAGTCGGACTAAATTGTTATCTTGATCTAAATGTAATTAAGCCTGAACCTATTTTTTATAAATTGATTGTCTCAACTGTGTTTGACAGTAATCCATATAAATGTATACACTGTTCTAGCAGGATTCTGTTGAAATATATATAGGTCAAGAGTAAAAAAGATTTACAACTTTTTCCTGATCAAAATGTGACAAGAAAATCAGTGACAGACAGGAATCGCTATGCGAGAGATAGAAATAATTATTACACTGTTAAACAAGACTTTTCATTTTCATCTTGAGTCTTGATTTGTTATCAGACCGAGCAGCAGAGATGGGACTCTTGTATTGGAGTAAAAGACACTGTAGCCCGGTGCAATGCCCTGGTGACTCAAACATGTCCTAGATATTGTCTCCAGCAACTTAATTCCGTCAGAAAGGCATGTATTATGCATGTTTATATAGGGTAACCATATTTTCAGAAATAGTTATTTCTCAACAGAGCATGTCGTCTTTCTTAGATGTATTTGCATGGGTCAGAGTTGTTCCTATCCTGCACCAATAATCTCCAACTAGATTGAAACAGCTGTACTCTCTGGCTGGAACAATTCGAGCCCTGTGCTATGATCAAGGTTATGTTTGAAATGGCGGGCATATGCAAATGACTCAGCCTCTGGAAGCATGGGTAAGGAATAAAAAAGTGGCATACAGTACCTTACCATGTCTCTGTCTTGAATCCTTAAAATATCTTGGAAACTGCATATTTTGAAATGAGAGTTAGTTTTTGATATGTTGTCTATTTTATTTTACTGGCTACATAGAGTGTAAATGTTACAATTAAGGCAGATATATGTTAAGCAGATCTATGTTAAAATATATCCCCTTTGTTGACCTCCCCTTATATCCCCTTTGTTGACCTATGTTGACCTCATCCATGGTGGATCTATGTTATGTGGCTCCTGGTGGGTTCATACGGAGAAATTGTTTGGGGTGGAATGTATGAAGAGTCTGTTATTTCTGAGATCTCCGTCTTCTCTTCGGTCAAAATTCATCCAACATTTTTGTTTTAGTAAATCCCAGTCGTCAAGTCATTACATTACATTTATTTATAAAGCGCCGGCCGATTCCGCAGCGCTGTTACATTCATTAGAACAATTTATAAACAAACACAATAAAAGTCTACTTTTAACTGTAGTGATTGGTTCCCTATTACGCGGCAGTCTAGGTCAGAATACATATATTTAAGGTTGTGGACCTACCAATGTTCTCTGTGTCTTTGGGTACCTGGCGTTTTAATCCAATAGTGACACTGGGATATATTTTTCCAGAATACATTGTGGTAACATTTACTGGAACTATCAAGTTAGAAAGATCAGTTCAGTTCTCACTGTAAGCAACTTTTCATGAAGGTAGATCGACCTAAAGACCACAACATTTCCACTGACAGGTTCAATAGCTGTGCTACAGGGTCTCCGCGACATTTGTCAGAAAACTCTCACAATATGATAAAAGGATGGGTCAATATCAAAGATATTATATAGGGAAACTTACAATATATTCTCTAAAATTGTATCCCTAAATTGTATTTATTATGCTAACAGTAGAACTGTAGAACATGATTTTAAATTAGGTCCCTACGTTTGGTCATACTATTTTAAACTGATTAATCTGCCCACTGTTGAAGAAAATGGTAGACTTCAGTATCTAGTATATTGAGTAAGAACTGGATTTTGAACTATACACTGGGCTTGTCGATACACCAATAGAACAGGGAATTTAATCTAGAATAGTATCTGCATGTGGGTGGTGAGTACATGCAAAGAGGCTTGATCAGTCTCCCAGGGTGCAATGTGCATTGTCCGCAATCTGGTTACCATAATAAACATATTAAATATGTTGTAGTTATGGTAAGGATATTTTAGTCTTTCTCTTGTGCACCCTTGTAACGCTAATATTAGCTGATGACTTTGTTTTGACCTTTTGTCCCCCACAGCACAGGGTCCTCCATAATTTGTTTTTTTTGACAAACTATTGTGACAGCTATGTTATAATTGGTGACTTGTCTATTCTGGCTAGATATATCCTTTATCTGGTGCCTGGTCCATGCTGTTATTAAATAAACTATCCTATTATCCGTTGCCAGCTCTTCAGTTTGTGACACTTTGAGCTTTTCATTTCACACACAACATATTAAAGTCATTGTAACCTTCTAAGTAGCCAATTTCTACTACCACAAAGATGTTTAAGATATGGTAACCAGTGAGTACTATTTCTTATGTTTTTTTGGTTTATAAAGGTATATTGAATATTGTGTAAGAATTCTTGGCTGAGTTACAGGTTGTTTCTTTATTATACAGCATATATCACATGGCATGTGGAAAAACCAAAAACATAACAACAAATATCTGCCATGCATATAATAAATAAATACAACAGTTCTAAGTACAACAAACCAGAAGAAAATACCAGTATTTCATAGGCTAATGTGTAAAACAAGAAAATAGCAGTATTAACCGTCAACATGAAAAAAATATTTTGATAGCTACCACTATTGATGTTTGTCCAGTGAGTTGTGACTGAAATCTCATACAATAATGTATTTCTAATTGCCTTACTAACTAGAAATTATGAAAGGCCAGCAGGTGAGTTTCCAAATTGTGAAGGCTGAGTTGGTCCTGTGTAATACATTGTTAAATATGTGAGATGTAATACATCACCTTATAATAACCCAATAACAGAAAAACAACACCAAATTCCATCTATAGGTCATAACAGGGGTCAGTGGCTTATATGTAATGTAAGGAAGTTTTACTGAGAGTGTGGTAGATAAACAGCCTTCCAGTGGAAGTGGTAGATTTTAATACAGTGAGGTAATTTAAACATATATGAGATATGTATATAGCTATCCTCAATCTATGACAAGATCAAGGACTGATTAAGGTCTGAGTCTTTAAAGTAGGAAAACATGGGCAGACCAGATGGGCAAAATGGCTCTTACCTGCTGTCAAATTAAATGTATCTATGTGGCACATAAAGGGTTAGGGTTTTTTTTTAAAAGGATCCATGAGTCAGATCTCAAAATCAAATGATTATTAACCATAATGTGTGATTCCCATCAAATTGTTTAACTTTAACTGGCTTGTTAGGGAGGCAAAAAATAAAGGGAACTCTCAGAATAGAACAGAAAGGTGAATTGTGATTGTAACCATTAGAAACATATCAAAGCCTGGAATCTCACCATCTGAGCGTTAACCCTGTACAACAGCTCCAGAATTCTTTTATCAGAACAGACTATGAGCCACCCCGCTTCACTGTGATCTACAATGCATTCTGCACTAAAAAAGCATTTTTGTTATTATTATTTATATTAAATGGCATGGTTTGAATAGAAACAAGGTGCGAGAATGAGTGTCCCTCGTGGGATCTACAATCGCAATGCTACAAGCACAGAAATCAGCAGGGTTTTCCGAGTCAATAGCGACAAATGATCAGGGCTTTTTAAATTTAGCTCAGGGACATCTTACCACTCTTTTGTACCTCTACCCCCCTCCTTCCTCATTTCAGGTGTCTATCAATATATGAGTGGAGGTGGGGGGGGGGCAGGGAAAGCAAGAACGGAGAAAAATAAGAGAATGAATGAATAGAAGGGGGAGAGAGCGAAAAGGGTTGCAGAGGTGGAACGGAAA
The DNA here is from genome assembly GCA_009364415.1 of Spea multiplicata. Lineage (NCBI taxonomy): Eukaryota > Metazoa > Chordata > Amphibia > Anura > Pelobatidae > Spea > Spea multiplicata. The sequence goes on from VKOC01000001.1 coordinate 8,624,140, forward strand.
GATGCCTAACGAGGAAGAAATACTGTGAAAGAAATAGAATGCAGTAATCAGTAAACTACGTATACACACGATCTGCTAGAAAATGTTGCGTTGGAAAGAAGTGATTGGAAGCACGGGGTACAGTCTGGATATATATATATATATATAGTATATAGATAGATAGATATATATATATATAGATATATCTAAACCTTTAGTAAGTCCCTGTCCATGGAGTGAGGGGGTGGATAGGCTGTGACGTCACCGCCCCTCCGGTGAGTCTTGTCCCAGTGGTGGCTGCAGAAGAGGCAGGCACTGGGAGGAAGCACAGAGAGAGACTCGCACTGTAACAGCAGCTTGCTTCTCAACTTCAATCACTACCCTGCCTATGTCCTGTTAACTTGGAATTCCCTCTCATTCCCGGATATTACCGTAAAGACTGATCTCTTTCCTTTTTATTAATATTTTTATTTTATTATTTTTTATTTTTTTTACTGTGGGCTATTATTCCTTCTTCATTGTGTTTAATATCCAGAGATGAAGGATGTTGATTGTGATGTAAAAGCTGGATGGTGGATTACATGGCAGGGTCTGGAGCACTTTTTCTGGTGGCTATGCTGAAAAGCAGGGGAAAGTTGTCACTTCTCAAGAGCTTGATTAGCTGCGTGTGATGGGGGGTCAATAATACAGCTGGAGCATCATAAAAAGAATATAGATCCAGCTGGTCTGGTAAGTTTATTTATATATAAATATTTACAGCAAACATTGCAAATAAAAAGCTAATTTTACATATACACACATAGATGCACTTAGACTGGCACACAAAGCTATTTAACTGGGAAACCTATTATACCAATATTAAATTATGAATAAAAACTAAAGATCTATTTGTTTGTATTTTTTCATATTATTATATATTTTTTCCGCTTCCAACTTCTTTTTGAAGATGCTGCAGGTAAGTTGATGTATTGTGGTATAGCGCCCTCTAGGTGTCCTGACGAGAACAGCCGCTTCAAAGTTAACCATTGCGTTTTTGCAGGGATTTATTTTCTCGGTAAATCAGTTCCAGATGCAAAATTTACTAATAACATCAATAGTGACTTAGTCATGGAAAATTACAATATCAGAAACCTGATCATATGTATATGATAATTAACAGACAAATCCTTTAGTTGTAACTACTTTGATTGCATTTAGCTAAACATATTTCAACAATAAATGTTATGTTTTAAAACTTTGTAAAAAAAATCCTATGGCAATAAATATATGTATATAAATACATATATATATTGTGCTTTTAGGTGTAGTTGTGTGAAATACAGTATGATCAAGTAGTGTGTTAATTGCAGGAGGATTCTTTAAGTTTTGAGATGAAGCGCATCATGTAAAATAAGGATTTCAGGTTATATGTATATGGGTGTTTTTTATATTCAGTGTTACTATGTAATATATGCTGTGTTACACTATTTACAGTGAAATTGAATGTTTTTTGTTTTTTTTTAATTAGAATTTGACTTCTAAATACTCCCCAGGAAATAGGGGAAAACCAGTGTATTCTATTATTGTTTTATATAACACCATCATATTCTGTAGCGCTGTACAATGGGTACATAGATGATTTTGAATGCATACCTTTACCATGTGCAACCTACCATAATTGTCCGTGCTGTATATAAATATAAATAAAGTTGCCATTCAGATTAAAGTTTACTTTTGCTGGTAGGTCATTTCTTAAATAAGGCTATTAAAAGCTGGTTTAATTATATGATAAAAAAAAGATCTGGAACTGATTAGCATAATTAATTGGCCTAATATTGATAATATATTGCCTGAGATATATACTAAAAAATATGCACCCATTTTTGTTCTTGCTGGTAAAATCTAGGACTAATTAGCATGATTAATTGGCATAATAATGATAATAAAAGGCCTCAGACATATAATAGTAAACAAATGCATTTTGTTTACCCTTGGTAATAGAAATGACTGCACACATTTCTGCTAATAATATTTTCCAACTTTTCTTAGTGCGTATATATATATATATATATATATATATATATATATATGTTAAAAACTAATCAGTTGAGTCACTTTAAAGCAGGGAGTTAACAAACAAAAGTCCCTCTATCGCATTTTCTAAATGGTTGTTAGCGCAAGCCACTATTACTGTTTGCTTGATAAATGTATCATGTGGTTGAAATGGCTGCCCTTGTTCCCTTAACTTTGCCACAATATGGCCACAAGCATTCAGTTATTAAGCTAAGTACAATATATCACTCTCTAACACTGGAGCCATTGATGCTCAGATAACATTAACTCTAATGCTTTATAGCGGATACAGAAGTTATTTAAGTCAATTGCTTTAGAGCAAATGGGATGTGAAAACAGGCAGTACGTGTACAACTTTCAGCACCGTCAACTACAAACATGATTACTTGGCTAGACTTCACCTTGTTATTCTAACTCTCCTGCCATTTGAATGATAGTGTGACACTGAGGGTGGTCTACACTTCCTTGTGGTATTTAGACCCCCCTCTGGCAAATAAACCACCTAATAGGAATGCTTTTCCTTCACATTTCTTACTCTTTGGTTTTAACCTTGTGTATGTGGATAGGCAATCTCAGTGATGCCACCTCTTTTGAGCTACTTGTACACACTGGCCTTTTAAGTGTGGTAGGAATTGTGGTCCACAACACCAGGCGTGTCAGAAGGTTGTGCAGGTGTTCAGCTCTAGTCTTCAAAGACTAAGAATGTTAATGTTGTTAAAAAATGTAATGCAAAAAGTTACTCATTAACCAACTTGTGTCTGCAATGTTACAGATGCAGCCATATTAGAAAGACATTTTATGCAACTGATACTTAACAGGTTCCATTTTGTCTTGCTGCTCCGCCCCATTAGTGCGATGACCAGGAGTAGGCAAAGTGTCCATAGCCAGACACCAGTGGCCATACCCAGACACCAGTGGCCATACCCATGTAGGAGTCGTTGCTTTGGAGCCATTTAGTTACATGTCCTTAACAAAGAATGTTGACGTTTACCCCTGGTGATGACCGATACAGAATAGCTGAAGAATGAATACAGAAAAGTTTTGGATCTTCATATCGAAGGCAACTGATTTGCCATTCCACTCCCAGATTTATCCCAGAGTCAGTCAAGTAGAGCTTAGTAGTCATATTGCTGCAGGGCATATGATAGTTCTATCCCTTAGCTGGCGGTTGCTTGGTTTGCATATAATTCCCAGCTGTGTATACAAGTAAAATACAATTGCATGGGATGCACATTGCCAAATTACTACTACCTTACAACCAAAAATCCTTAATGCAGCGGGTTGGAGTATTGTATAAAAAAGCAATAGACGCTATTAACACTTCTTTTTTATGAGGCATAATAACATGCAATTGGAACCTTATTTTTATACTAGTTGTTTGTTTTTATTATACTTAGCAATTAGCAATCCAGTTACAATTTTAGTTAAATGTAGAAAAATTAAACTATTATACTGGAAGACCTGGCATATAAATAAATAATTAATATTTGGTTGGTTCAGTTGTCTGATTCTTATATTTTGAAAATAAGCTGAAAAGTAAATTGTGTGGAGGGTTGATATTGTGTCATGAAGACCTGTCTACACATCCCTTTGGTTAACAGAACAGAGTAATACAATACCACTTTCAAAATTTGTATTGATATAAAATGTTATTCAGTCCAGTCTGTGATTTGATTAAACCATTCAAATACCTAGTGTTAAGTCATATAAATAGATGGCTTTTCTGTGCCATGATATAATTTGACCATTGAAACATTTTGGTATGGGTATTACCCTTTTAACCTAGTGACAACCTCAAGGCCTTTGAAATATACTGTAGAACTGGACAGATGGTCACACTTGCTTATTTAAGGTCACCATAAGGAATTTTTCCTGTTATATAGTATATCTATTAATTATACTGTGATATATTATATGAGCTGATTATAACATCCTATCGTAACCTAATGATGCTCAGTTGCTCATTAAACATTATAATTTTCCACCTGCTTAAACTTTACTTGTAAACCGGATGGCCCTGGTTATCTGCTACTGAGACTTCATTATGTTGGACCACTGTCCTGTCTCTTCACATTTAGAGTTAGTTACTGTCTCGTGATATTGCATACTCATTTGAGCTAAACGTTTCTAGTCATGAAATGGGCCATAACTGTCATGGTATTTACCTATATATGGATAATTAAGTACTGTATATTAAGGATAATTAAGTACTGTATATTTCAGACAAAATTCTTTGTAGAAGATACAGCATTAAATATACCACTTTGAAACCAGTAATAGAACCTACTGAGATTTTTATTAAGGTGAACAGAAAGCTTGGTGTTTCTAGGTCTAGTATTTCAATGTTTGCATAGACGTATGCAAATTGGCATCTGGAGAACAAGCATTTAGTACAGTTCTTGCCACTTTATGATTATCCTTGTGTAGATGTATTTTGTTGTTATTTTTATTGCTTTAGGTGTTGTTTGTTTTTGCTCTAAATTTTTTCTTGTTCATTTTATTATGCTTATTTTAAAATTTTATTCTAGATTCCCCATATCTTAGAATTACAGCATGCATATGGATGTGATATTTAATAGCAGAGATTCCTGTGATTCAATCCAGAATGTGTTTAATCTCTTAAATACCATATGTTTCCTGAATTCTTTCTGAGCATAAAGGATTTTACTGTGTCTGTATCAAATTAATTTATGGAGCTGATCATTGAGATCTGTCCATTTCGGAAAAAAATATCAACATTAGAGGTGAACTCTCACCAAAATATCATTAATTACTAGTACCAGATGAAAAGAAAGCAAAAGTATCATGCTTTCTTTTAAAACAGGTCTAGATTTTGCATAACATTACATTTTCAGACATTTTATGTGTCCTAGCTTTGTTGTCTGATAGCTGTGTGTTTGTCAATCTACTAGACAAGCACCCTGACTCCTTATCATACTGTCTTGTGGCAAACAGTAGAAGTGCTCTGTCTTAATCACTCAGCTATACAATCTGTCTAATAAAAGTCTATGGAGGAACAGAACTTCAATAGCATTGCCAAGCAAAATTAGCTTAGTGTGGTGTTTAAGAAAGGAACGTCATCCAAAATATTGTGACTGAAAACAGGCAGCCAATGCAGATAAAGGAATGTCATGAGAACTAAAGGAGATAAGATGAAATCTTCATCAATGCAGCAATATGCCTCTGTATATTAAAGCTTCCGCTTTTAAAACCCTATATGATTAACTTTTGCAATGAACTTTGATCCAATAGCTTCATGTTTATTTTTGCAACATTAGATAAGATTCTTTTACAATAGGTCTGTAATGTATCTACTGGGTGTGTGACCTTTATTCTTCTGAATACATTGCACATTGAACTGGTGCAAATCTTCAGTTTTTCATCTCATAACTCATGTCATTAAATAAGTATGTCATGCTGGTCTTCAAAGACCATTGTGGCAAAATGTAATCTAATATACAGCATGCAAGTTATTTAGCTGCATCATAGTGCGTCAGACGCAGAGCTGTTCACACAAACTTGTAATTTGCGGGAAAAACCATGGCAATTTGCTTATTGTTTTGTGGCCTATCCAAGCACTATACTTAGCACTTGTACATTGCTACTATAGCATATTTTGGTCTGGGTAGCATTAATACAGGCTGATTACCATATTGGACAATTGGCATCCTTAGTGGATTGCAGCTCTTGGTGGGCCAGTTAAGGAGATCATAAAACCAACCCATCTCTACTGGAGAGGTCTCTCCAGATAGTAGTATCTAATGTGGAGAGTTGTGATATGACATCATTGCTCTGTACAAAGAAGACCCGCAAAGGAGGAGCTGGAACCATATTGTAGTGGTGGCTGAGGATGCTGTTCTGGGTCAAGCCTAGCCTAGCAACTACCATAAATACATCACTGTGCTTCTAGGGTCAAATCAAAATGAATTGACAGCCTACTCAATATATACGGTTGGAGGAAGCCACCTGCCATCTCAAAAATAATTCACAGAATTTAGCTGTTTCTGAGGCATGTACTGAGTCGTAACCATTGCAATCCTTCATTTGTAATGCATACTTAAGTGAAGTCTAAGCATTTCTTATTCTTTTCCCCATGAGAAACTTTTTTTTTGTTTTTTTTGTATAATGTATACTAACGCCGGAGGTAATAGAATTTGATCAGGTTTTGTTGTACCTAAAAGCTTCTATTAAAACAGGCTGAGACAATCCATTTACTTTCCACTAAAGACATACAAGATATCTTGTTCCGAATGTCATAGGAAGTAGTTGAAGGCAGTTCAGGAAGTATGGAGTATGTCATTGTGTCCTTATGCAATTGTTTGTTTAGAGTTCTTTGTGTATCACTTTCCGTATTACCGGTTGTTGCTGAATGGCCAGTTAACGTTCACGCTGAAAGAGATACGAGCTTTTCTTACCCGTCTGTCATTTTATATATTAAGTAATGTTATGTAAAAAAAAAAACCCTTTTTGATCTGTAATTTTTATTATTAGTGTCCTTAAGTAGACTGCCACTAACACCTTTTGGTACAGGATCAAAAAACAAGAATCAATATACCATGTCTAGTATTATTTTCTTCTAGTATACAAATTGTTTTACTGCTTCCTTGACAAATATGAGTAACTATTGGCTACAAAGGTTAATTTTATGTGAATCCATCTACCAGGTGAACTTAAAACTTGAACCAATGCTAATAGTACATTAAGTACATTAATACAAATGTATTCATTCGCTTTGCATTATATGATGTATGTGAGTGTGTATGTGTGTGTGAAGGAAATAAGCATTCTATGTAATTTGCATCAGAGCTCAATAACTAAAGAGCTATAGGAGAATAGTTCCTACTTGTAGAACTATGACATAAGGTCATATAGGTATAGGTGTTTTTTTAGGTATCATGGAAGGAAACACTTGACATGTAGTATAATTAATCTTTAGACAGTTTGTTTTACAAGAAAATAGGTTCTATGTTTATTATGTACTTAAATGTTATAGTCAATCCGATCTACCCTCTGTATAGGTGAATGTATATTCAGAACAGATTTTCTTTGTTACTCTGCTATGCTTATCTGTAACTGTGTGGAAAGCATCACAGGCAGATGTTTTTAATAAAAAGTATTCTGGAGATATTCTGCACAGTTGTAATAAAGACAGGCAAAAGAGTTTGGTCTCTCAAATACATAAAGAAAGGCTTTGAGAACACTGTGGCCAGTATTTGAATTAAGGCGGCTTAGGTTCAGATTTGGAGAGGGCGCTACCACTACTTCTCCAAATAAAAGAAACGTAACGTTTTAGGGAAAGCAGAAAGTGTTTAATGTATTGAACTGGGTTTTTTTCATACCATGGAAATATAAAGAAAATCCATGCTGCCTTGAAACAGGGAATCATTTGGTTGAGCACATGTTGTTGCTTTACCAACTCTGTCTTTCTTATAAGGATTAACTCAAATTGCTTGTGAGCTCATGTACATTACCGGTATCCTGTCTGCAAAACATTAAGTGCCGCTTCCTAAAGGCAGTTTGTATCATAGTTTAATGGAATGTGATTCTTTTAAAACGGCAGAACTGTATATGAAGTTGTATACACCCTTTTCCCTAGCATATAAAATGATATGGTAAATGAACAGGGTACGGACAAATGGGTATTCCCAAAATCAAGAGACATTCCACTGTGATAATTAACGAAGAAGTTGTGAGCAAAAAAAAGGGGGGTTTACTTATTACATTGTAGATTAAACCATCTTTTTTTGTCCAAAATACTGTGTTCAGTAATTTTCAACTTCTTATACCAGTGAAGGTACTAAATAATACTACCTTTAATGTATAATTACCTGAGTCAATTGAGAATTGAATTTTTAAACAACAAGAAATCAAATGTTATTTAAAGATGCCATGCCACTTACCTGTTGAATTGAAAGGGCCACTTGAGCCCTCTTTTCATGCTAAATACATATTGGAATATTCTACATAGGCACAAATGCATTTTACTACATGCAAATCGATGCTAGTATTTTTTTTGGTGTTCTTCTGTATCATTTAACACTACTTCAACATCATCTACTGAAAAGGGAGCATACCAAGGTATGCTTTTTTGCACAAGCTCAGTTGACCTCCCATTCTAGTCAATGAGAGTAGCAGCCGCCAATCGCATGTATGCTGTATAAATACTGATGGTTTTCTAGCATACGTGTGATTGTGTACTGCTTTCGTGGCTTGATTGGGAGTGCTACCTAGCATATGGAAGAAGTTTACATACCAATGCTTCCTTGCTTCAGCAGTGCCCAGAGGAGGGGGAAAAATAGACAGAAGTCTCATTTTCTAACTCCAGTAACTAAATAATGCAGGCCCTAATTTGCTTGCTGCACAATACATTGGAGCCCATGGGAAATATACTCCACCATGTATTTAATGTAAAAGCCCATTTTTCTTTTCACATTTGAATAAATGTAGTCATCATATGCACCTTACACAATTTTCTTGCATTCTTGCATCCCTGCCTTCCAGCTCCTTGACTTGCAGGAGTTGCATTTGGCTGTACATATTGCTTCCTTACCAGTATGCATCAGCGTACTCACTTTCACAAGATAAACACCTTTTTTTTACTTTTGTACTGGTAAATAATGAAAATTAAAGTGCTTAAAAATATGTGATTTGTTTGATTAAGACTTTAGAGGAAATAATTAAATGGCAGGTCTGTTATTTGCTTCAGTATGCTAGGAGTTTGGTTTTGTTTAAGAGGAACAGCACCTTTAAGAGAGCAGAAATCTCCACTAAACCGCTTCATCCTCTCCAGTGCCGTTTGAGGTGGGCTTCTTCTCTTTAATTTATGCAAATGAATTTAGTCTCAAAGCTGTATTAACTTTTCTTAGTGAATCTTCACTCAGATTCAATTAAACCCATGCTCCTTAAAAACTCATTATATTAGCAAAGATCTGGATTGGACAATATGCTTGAAATCATTAGAAGGGCATTCCTGCAACCTTCTCCTTTACTCAGATGGGAAAAACAAATATATAATTAAAATGCAATTTACACATCGAATAAGCCTTATTTTGAGTATATCTGATGCAGGGCATGTGTTCAAGTAGAGAAATATGGTTACTCTATTTTGCAGACACTTTTATCCCCCTAAAAAATGTTAATCTGTAGGAAATACAGTTTATGTTGTATTAACCTTATTTCAAACACCATGTGAATGATTTCAAGATATTTGCAATAAACATCCTTGTGTTTACAGTTCCTAAACCAATGCCTGACTGGCTGCTTATTTATTAGTTTTTAAAAATTATTTGTAAATTTTTTAATTGATGTAGGGAACATGAATTAGGAAGTTACTTAAAGGACTGCCTAAACCGAACAAACCATAAGGAGTTTGAAACATAACCAGACTCCATGTAGTGTTAGCCTCTTGTGCTTGACACCAAAAAAAGTCACAGATAAAACACAACATAGCTAATAAAAGTTTGGGGCAGGTGTGAACAAATTCTGCAAATAGTAGTAGGAATGCTTAAAAAAAAGAGACATGTTATTTTTATCATTTAACAAAGTAAGTGAACAGAATAAAATTCTAAATCAAATCAGTATTTGGTGTGAATTATGTGGTTAAAAATATGCATCCAACTTAATATGGTTAGATCTTCGCTGTAATGGCTGTGTTAATTCTATGCATAGCTGATAAGTATTGTATTTGAGTTATATCCAAAATAAACATGAGGGATAATTAACTATAAGTAATGTGCTTTCTTTTCTCAGAAATTCAGTTGAAGTCTTGTAATATAAATATTTAAAAAAAGGGATCAAAAATACATGAGCCCTGTAAAATAGGTTACATGTTGCTCAAGTGATACCCCTGCACACCTACTGTGAGTAAATCATGGGGAACTAGGCTTGGGTAAAGTAGGCCATAATGCATTGTATGCATGTATGTTTGTCTTCTCACTCTAGCATGATTTTTGTATGCGTTGTAAGATTCTAGTGGACTCTAGCATGCTGCCTAAGGGTGCAGGACTTTGTTTCTTTTAGTGTGGCTGGGGGAAGGGGGGCACATTTTAGCTCTGTCACACTTGCAGCCTGTGGGTGACTTTGAGAACTTCCATATGTCACTAAGTTAAATATCGGAGAAGAGACCCTTTAGTTTAGACTTCAGTGTAAGGCTGGGACACAGGTTTAGATCATTCCATGGTAGGAGGTTCCATTTTTCTGGGATTTTCTATGAGGTAATAGTCACATAATATATTTAATAGCATAGGTATAGTACTTACAGCTGTCTAATACACACTAAAAACAAAAAAAATATTTTATATACAGGCAATTTATTATATACTTTTATATAATAGGCTCCCACTGTGTCCTACAATAGGGGAGATTATGTGTATGTGGATAGGATTGCACCGTATGTATTCTTTAGGCACATGGATGACAGGAAATGCTAAACAAATACATGAGTGCAACATAAATGAAATAATACACAGTGCTCCACATTTTAATATACACAGAAGGCCTCTATGAAGACTTTGAAATGTGGCTCATTTTGCTTTTTATTGATCTTGTAAAGAATGGATATAGCTGTAATATTAACACAAGAGAAATCTACATTTTTAGTCACTGTTGATACATTTATTGGGCCAACAAAGAAAAATGATGTAAACTTATATAAGATCTTTGGCCCTTTGGATTCTTTTCGGTAACATAGTGTGTATTGTGTTAAAAACAATTGTCTGGGTGGCGGGGCAAGCAAATACAACAAAGCAAAGGAAGAACACACAAAGTATGAAGTATTATTGGTCAGTGCTTGTGTCTGCAGGGGACTTTCTGCAAGGCTTATGATTGTCAGTTTGCCATTCTACCCATCCATTTTCTTTGCGGTATATATATATATATATATATATATATATATATATATATACATATAGGGTTAATAGATAGGGACGGGCTTGTGTGTGGGGGCAACTAAATGGGCCAGTAATAAAGCAGGCCAAAGCATATCTGTCAACCTCCATGTGCACTACCCTGTCCAGAAAGGGAATGCATAGAGAACTCCTAAGAGGTGCAGAAAAAGGATATAAATGATATATGTTATAGAATTATATATAAAATGATATATTTATAAAACTTCCAGCACTCGCCCAGTATGTTTGTCCCTGCGCTCACCTGTTAAGCCCAGACACTAACTCCTGAAGAGAACCCTTCAAGTCTGAAGTTGTCCCCAGTCCACAGCGAGGGGGAGGGGCGAGCAATGTCCCCGCCCCTCCGGTGAGCCGTGCTCCAGCGCTGGAGAGGAGAGGCAGAGCCATGCACTCCTCCGGAGCAGCTCTCGCCCTTCTGTGACTGCCCTGCCTAGGCATGTCCTGACAACTCGCTCGTTTCTCACATTTTCATCACCTTTATCTGTCCGGGAACTTCTTTTGTTACTTTATCTACTTTCAAACACTTTGATGGTGCTAGAACACTGGATTGGGCGACTGGGTCCTGTTGTCGGTTCACCGTTTTGTGGCTATGTTGAAAAAGAAACGGAGGAGGTGAAGCTCGAAACGTTGAAACAGTTTGGCTGGGGCGAATCTCATGGGGATCGGTACGGGAGCGCGGACTGCTAAAGAAACAAAGTAAGTTATGATTAGTAAACAGGTGGGTTGTGTAAAAACAGTTGACACACAATTGGAAAACAAAAGTTTCACACACAGTTTCATTGTAATGCATTGTGATACTAAGTTTCCAGAATGTATGTCGGCAAAAGAGGTTCTTTTAACCCCTTGTGTCTGGTGGAGGGCAATATATATATATATATATATAAAGTATATATATATAAAGTATAAATATATATATATATCTATATATATATAATTTTAGTGGTAGGTGTCCTGAGTTTGAGAAGGTTCCCTAAGGAGGTGGTGGAAAGCGACCTTGTGTTCTGCGCACAACCGAGCATTGTTCTCGCTGCGAGGCTTTGATGCATGGGGGAGAGGCAGATCTCATCTTGAAAGCACTATTTTTTTTTTAAGGCAGTTAGCACTGCTTTAAACACACATGGATATTTATATTAAGAAATCCAACTTTCCCACGATGATAAGGTCTTCTTTGGCTTGGGAAATTCTCAGAATGTCTAGTTGAATAGTTATTTTAAGTTCAGATTTATTGTGGACGTTGCCAGACTATCGCAGAATAGAGGCACACACACATACATACATTTATACACACACACACATACATAAAAAAAATAATAATAAAAAAAAAAAATATTATATATATATATATGCAAAAGGTTGGGTGGGGAAAATAATACCCAGAGGTTTGCTCTGGTTCCCTTTGGTACTGAAATAGTTAAGGGGTAGAGATCTGGTTCTCCTTTGACTTGATAAAGTGGCTACATGGTATTTTACGGAAATCTAAGGGCTGGGAACTCTCCCTCCCCACATAATCCCCCAACCTTTGATTTATTCTTATTTAAGGCAGATAGGTGAGATGTAGTACTTGTGGACAGAGAGGTGACATTTTGAAGTAATGCCTCTGCCTGCAGTAATCACAGCTGTGTGTATCCCCTAGAGCTGGGAATTGGACAGACTGTTTAAATAAGTGAGTCCAGCACAAGAATGATACCCGACAGGTCACTTACTTTCCAAGGATTTTTTTGGGCCCCCATAATACTGAGGTGTCCTGGAGACACCAGTGACCTTCCTGAGAGGTTCTACACAGCAGTATGATAAATGGTGCTGTTTCCAAGCTCTCAATGTTAAACCACTATTTTTTTTGTTTCCTACCCCCTCCCTGATTTATGAGCCAGTAATGGTGAGGTTAGAGAGTCCTTTGCTGCAGGGCACATGATATTTTTTCCTCCTAGCTGTTGATTTAGTTTACATGGAGGCCACACCTGTGTATACAGAAAAATCCAAGGGAACAGTACTGTGGTATAGGCAATGGCAGAGGTCTGTTAATTAGTGAGAAGAAGAAAAATGAACCTATGAGCAGACATAGAGTGATTACTGAGAGTCTGGAAAGTACCTCATTGCATATGGATCATGTCTGCAAGTCTGTCATTTAACTGGTACAGGTCAACCCAGTTTGTGCCCTATGAAATACTATGTTAAACACAATGGTTATTATTGCCCCCCCCCCCAGAACTTAAAGTCTAACCAGCAGGTCTCTGAATTTGAAACTGCTTTTTTTCCTTCACTAAATGAAGCATTGTTTTTTTAACTCTTTCAAGTTCCTCCAATCTAAAGGATTGAGCTGGCACTGTAAAATGCATAATTCAGTGTGTAAATCTCACTAATTTAGTATTATACAGGCCCCTCAAGCTCTTCCTGCAGCAACAGCTCACTGGTCTTGGCCCTTCATAATTTATAGTGAAGTCAATGAGCTAACCTTCCCTTATGTATTTCTAGTTAGAAGTAAGCCTTAAGTAAGGTTGCTTTGTTATGAAGGGGTTAATGCATGGGTTAGTTCTGTTTCTTTGCCCCTGGCAGTATTTTATCCCTGTGCTTGTATTCAGGGGACTATAATCTTCCAGCTGCCGCATGGCTCCCTTAACATCCATTTTCCTATTTTTTTAAACTTGTGATTCACATTTTTTACTGTGCCAAGAGAAAATAGTTCCCTGTGCAGCTCCTGTCTTGGGCCCCAGCACATGGAGGCAGCAACAGGAGTGTGATGTGGCTATCCCAGGGCTTGGGGGAGGGGAGGGAAGGACAGTTTGGGAAAGGGAGGAAGGGGGATGCCAGACCACCATGCAAGAGCCACAGTCCATGGGCTTCTTCTAGATCTCTCCCTCAAACAGGGATGGGCTGTAGACCAGAGAACAGGGACAGCTTGGGCTCACCACAAACTTTCCAGACTGAGTTAAGTGGCTGGAGTTTGCAGCACAGACATAACACAGTCTCTGCTGGAAAGTTATTGTCCCATAAAGACTCAGGCACTGGCCCCCTCTCCCCGCTAACGCACTGCGGGGTGAGTGTTGGTGGATTCCTTTGGGATATGTGATGTTTAAAGTAAGTGAAGCTGGACCAGGAAAGGAGAAAGGGGGGGTTTAGCAGGGTCTAGTAAATTGCCAGGTCTACAGAGCTGTATATAAGAGTGGAGGGGGTGGCTGTAATCCCAGTGAATGGGGGCAGGGAATAGGCAGCCAGAGGGGGGTGAGCGCTTGGAAAAGCACAGGAGGCTCTTTTAGGGTAGATGGGAAGAAAAATTTTATTACCTTTGTGTTGCTGCTAACAAAGAAACCACAATCCCTGTTACTCGATCTCTGTCTTACCAAGATTCCGTGAACAATGTAAAGGGACAGAAGCCTAATTGCAACATTAACCTTTTCAGTGCGCAGGGCGGTTGTGTTATTGAAAAAACATGAGGTTAAGCTGTTGAAAGGATCATTTTCCGTGCCCTCTAGAAGAGCCTGCAGTTCTTTGTTTTGTTTGAAGCCCTTCTGCCACTTAAAGTGTTAACACAAAGTGGCATAGTGGTCGTTATGCGTCTCTGAGAGATCTGAATAATTAATAATAATACTAAAGCCCTTGTTGATCAATCTCAGTTTGCTTTGTTGCTCTCTGGGCCTATAGTATTTATTTTCTTTTTCATTTTTTTTTAAATTACTACTGTAGTGCTTAAAACCCAGCACCTCTGCATGTCCTAGGTCAGCTTGGAGGCTATTTTGTTTAGGTGAAGTGAGCCGCCAGCCTACGTCGTACCCTAATGCCATATTTTAGAATACTTTATTAAATGAGGAGTGGTTTCAGTGGCCAAATTAAGCTATTTTTGAAGTATAGGCCAAAACATGAACTTACTGCAATGTTGTGCAACCAGATAGCAGTCATCTAATTAACATAATTAACCCATTAACACGAAAGGGAATTATGTCTAAAGGAGCTTTTCTGGTGGAAAGTGATAAAAGTAGAGTAATCGGCAGGGACATTCCACTGGTTGCTATGGTAATTACACCTCTCTGCTCACTTTGCGACAGGTCTGCTCTTTATACATATCCCCCACTGTATCTCCAAGAAATATACCAGCCATCCTGATAACCAGCTGTGCCTGTGGACCTCCATGCCACTTTCTTTACATCTTTTCCCATCATTTCCAGAAATGTTAACGTTTAAACCCAGTATAATAAAATATGCATATTTTCCCCCTGTCTTGACTACACATTTGTTTTGACTATAGTCTTGTAATACATTTTTCTGTTGTACTTTGTCCAAATAAGGTAAAGCTGCATCTGTCTTGAGAACACACCGTTTTCTTGTTCCCGGGAAAACAAATAATTGATCGCACATCCTGAGGAGTGTTATGCTATTGATCTGTTTATATGAAGCATACAGAAACTTTTTTTCCCCCCGTTGTTGGTAGTGTAGTTTAGCAATAAGTTAGGTAGGGAAAAAAATAAATACATTGTACTTGCAGTTATATTATCTTATTTGTTCCTCACGCTGTAAATACATTGATTTAAAGGTGGAGTTCCACCTTTGCTGCTGGGCTAAAGTCAGCATTACAAACATCTTTCCTTATACTGTTCAATTCCCAAGCCCCTTTCATATTTTATTAATCTTGTTATGTTTTGTCTTATTCATAATTTTTGTCAAGAAACATTTTTTCACGTCACAAAGTCACATGCACTGGCAGGTTGTTGCCATAGAGACTGAAAAGAACTGTTTTTTATATAACCTCATGTTTTGCCAATGCGGAACAGCAGCTTTTCTGAATGTACGCATTTTGGGGGCTCTACGCTTAAAACCAAAAAGCCTCAGCAGCTGAGATTCGTATCTAAAGCGGCCGTTAGGACGCAACAGTGGTTGTTATTAGTTGTTTTATATAGCGCCATCACATTCTGCAGGGCTGTACAATGACAACTCTTTTTATTGCAAACTGGCCCAGTGTGTTTCTTGGGAACTCATCGACTATAAATTCCTCAGTACTGTATTATTTTTTTAGGCTAATCGCTTGCACAGATAACGTTGGGGCCTTTGCTTCTGGAGAGACACTTCTGAATATTCATAATGTTTTCTTATATTGGTTTGGAGGCCACTTAGCTGGTAATTAGTGTCTCAATGTGTTTCAATACCATAATTTTAACCTGGCTAAAAGTGAGCTCAGCAAATTGGTTGTACATTTTGGGTTTAGAGCTACGTGAGATGCTGAATCCTCCATAATTGGTTGTTTTTCGCTGTTAGGAGGAATTCTGGGATTTCACCACAATTTGGTTTACAATTAGTTCGCTATTCTGAGTATCTGCCCATACAATGTACATATCCTATAGAGCCACTCATTCTCTATTTGTACGAGATTCAAATGTTTTTATGTGGAAATGGCACAAGAATAATAATGATAATGCGGTGTTCTGAAAATCGATACTTCTCTTTGTTTCTTCGTTGCCTTTAATCATAGTACTTTAATGTTAAAAATAAACTAAAACAATGACGCATAGGGGCCGTGGACTTTGTAGAGGTAGCCTTTCTGTTGTAGGAAGCTATTGTTGAAAGAAAATCACTACAGTATTGTGACGAAAGTGTAAAGTGTGCAATTCATTATGCCATAGGAAATGATTAAAGTCTCTGCAGGAAGCCCCCAACATGATGCCCTTTTAATCTTAAATGAATGTTTAGACTGCATTTATGTCCCTGTCTTGTAATAGTATACGTTTATCTGAAGATACCGTCCTGCTGACATTTTATCAGAATACATCTCTCTATCTTCTTTAGTCCATTGGTTCCTGCACTAAGCTTCAGGGCGCAGAACTCCCAACCGTCTATGAATTAGGGATTTCCTCCATTAGGTTACAGCAGGGTTACAGCAAGAACAACCAGAAGAAATAAATGTATATTTTTGTCGAGGCACATTGTGCGTGCTTTCCAAAACTTAAATCTGTGTCACTGTACAATAATGTTCATTACCTGTAATTTGTTTCTCATGTCTCATGCATATGAGGCTATAATCACCACCAGCTGCCTTAAAGTTTCTCCGTATAGTACTTTAGAAAGAGAAATCTCTGCCCGAGAGATCTCACAAATGAATCTTTGTATATTTGATGGGGCTTTTGTATTATTAAACATGTTGTTGCCCTGGATTCACATACAAAAGGTACATCTCAAACAAAGATGAATATCACTGCTCTATTTTTTATGTTTGTATAAAGAACACCCTAAAGGAAGAGAACAATGGAAAAAAAAAATCACAAGTTAAATTTTAGATTCCTGACGCATTATCTGGAATGTGCTGTTTTCTATCCATACATTGTAGCAAATACATACATTTTTAATGTGTATTCAGTGCGTTCTGGTTTGGTGCCACAGTTACTGATGCTTGCCAACTGCTCACCTTGTAATGCACTGTGGGTTTTTCTTTTAATACATTGCACGGGGTACATCGGTATGACCAAATGAGACGTTTTCATCGCTAAGTGCAGATACGAAGATACCCTATTAAATACTGTCACAATTAGTTGCTAGTTATTTTGCAATGTATAGATTAGTTTATAGGACCCATTTGAGACAGAATTCCCTTTAGTTATTCCCTGTATTAAAATCTTAGAGAAAGTCGATACCTTTTTATTGGGCTAACAATTAGCTTTCGGGACCTCAGGCTTTTGAGTGGAATGGAACTTTACATCTTTTTTCTATGTTGGCCCAATAAAAGGTATAAACTTTGGCTAAAGACTCCATATTTCCTTGGGCTAATGCAGCTATATCTGTTTTCCCCCCTGTATTAAACCGTTTTTGGAACATTTAAAATTTGAGCGATAATGTCATAGCTTTAGAACACATACAGCATTGTAGTAAAAAGTTCTTTATTGCAAGAAAGTTTTGTGCCCGGCACCAACTGAAACTGCACTCAATCATACTGAGATTCGATATTCTGCCTTATGCAGTTCACTGTTCCAGGTTACTCTATGTCTCCTGGCACTAATGTCTTGCTGTAGAGGTAGTTGGTGGGCAACAGATTCACATATGAAGTAACTGTGTTGCTTGCCAATGAAGAAGTATACACAGGGTATTATGCCTTCAAAACCTACTTTGGAAAATGCTTATATTTATTATAGTGATGGAAACCATTGCAAAAGAGCTTTTGCCAATCTTTAAATCAACACTAACTTGAAATAAGTTTGAAAGTATGTATAAATCGTCCGGTTTTTTTCTTTTTTGTTTGTCTACTTCCAGCTTAAGTTCAAAGTACACATGTGCAAAAGAATGCCTTTTTGTATATAAATAGTATCTAAACCTTTTTATGCTGGGAAATTTCGCTCAACTTGTACTAGCAACTGGCTGGTGTGCAAATGTTTCTTAGCCTCATGTACTCAGATTTGCTTCAATACCCCTTAAATGTGGCTAACATTTAATCAACTAAGTCTGTTTCATAAAAATATTTAAAATGACGTGAACCCGATCCATTAAATAGTATAAGCTGAAATTGGTTCCCCAAAATGTAGTTAAATGCTATGTGTTTTTTTTTCTTTTATGATTTTGTTGAGAAACATAAAATGTCCACTGTGTAACTTAACTTTTATATTAATATCCTTCTCTCTGTTACAGAATATATTATAGATTTTAAAATTTCTTTTGGCAGAGGGAAGAAAGAAAATAAAAAGGGAAATGGTGAAGAACAAGGACAAGCTGATTAAAATTAAAGGGACTCTGAAATGTGCATATAAATATATACTATTTAATCAATAATTGCTTCATGGTTTTGAGATATTCTTTCTCTAAATAACTGTGAACGCAATGTTTTTTCCTACACATGTCATCCTAGTTCACCCCCGGAGCAAACTTTTTCCTTTTATTTGTCGCATTGAGTATTTCTTTGACAAAATTTTGTCATTTGAAATTATTTTTCTGGATTGATTGAAACCAGTCTCCTGATTGCAACATGCAGAAGCAACCAATCTGACTTCAGGGCAAAAAAAAAAAAAATTAACTTTAACCCTGCCAAATAGCTATGTTTTTCTAAAAATCCTGATTATCTGGGCACAGTTAGAATATCTAATTTAAACGCAAATGCGTAAAACACAAAAGGATTTCTGCCTTATGACAGCTCTGCATGAAATGAGCATGTCATTTCAAATTCTGGCATTGTGATAATTTGTTACAAGCCTGGCAAACATACAGTTGGCAGAAATCTCGAATTTGTCTGTGTTGTCAGTATGGAAACAGCCGCATAATATTGCATGCAGTCTCCAAGAATGTTTTTAATAAGCTGTTTATATTTGAACTTGCAGTTTGAATTTTTTTTTTTTTTAAGCGGCTGGTTTGTACCAGAAGAATTAATTCTAAAATTGAAGCATGGATTTTGGAAAACGGTTAATAGCAGTGTACTTGCGTCAAGATATAAGATATGTATTTAAAGCCTGGTACTTATGCTAGCTGGCAATTTGTAGCAAAATGAATTCTATAAGCACAAATGGATTGAACGGCAATTAAATTATTGCCTTTGAGGCGCTAGCACGTTATTGGCCTAATGTTATTAGCTGATTTGCAGCATGGCTCTCGGTTGTGTGTCTGGCGCTCAGAGGCTATTACTTGTGACTTTTGAAATTGATTCTTAATAGATGCTACATAGGAGGTGCTAAGCTCTTCCGGGAATCTTTCTGTTTTTCTAATGTCATTGGGAGCCATAGTCAATACAAATTGACAAACATTTTAATTGCATATACCTTTTTTAATCTAGTTTTGCGATTTTAATACCAGGCTTCATTACTGTTGGTTAGTATCATATGCTGATGTATGTTACATCATTCCAAGAAACTTAACGTTAACAAAGTTAACAAGTGTTTGTTCACTAAAGAGACGGTTGACAGGAGAGCACCGTCTTCTGATAACTCTCCTTTTAGTGAAAAGACCCCAAAGATACAGTTAAAGTTGGTTTATGACTGCGTCATTAATTCATTCCATTACTCATTAAAAGGGACAACCCTTGTAAGTATCTCCTGCCAACCAGGTGAATCTATACAATGCATAGTTAAAGGAGTCAGATTTCTTGATAGTCAATTCATCAAATAAACTATGCATCATACAGATCCAGTTCAGCACTTCTTGGAGGAGCAATACATAGTAAAGTCAGTGAGTTGAAATTACAATCCACTTACGGACATCGGATTTTAGACGCCTTAAGATAAGAGCACATAAATGTCATTTATATAATGTTTTTTTATTACTTCTTACAGACCCTTTAAAACTATCTTGTAGTGAAATTATATTTTAAATAATGTATTGTAGCCTTAACTTCCATTTAACATGTTATACATTTTTAAAGTCTTGATGCAAACAGGCACATGCTCATAGATACAATGTTCTTACCAGACAATGTGACTAAGAATGTATAATGAGAAATACCCTTTTAACATTAATTAATATAACATGTAGGCAGTTACATACACGAGTATGTTGCTTATTATCTGGCTAGCTTTAATTCTTTAATTTTACATGCAGATCCCATGTCTTATTACTTACTATTTCACACATTCAGTTATGTCTATTATTATTGTTACTAATGAGATCTTTTTCTTTATTTCACACTTTTTTTAGGTGATGTTGTGCTCTTTGACCACCATGGAAAAATACTTGACCATGCTGCTTTTATTGCTGTTAGTGCAGCATTTTGGGAACTGTGAAGAAAGCCATGGGCTGCACACTCCTGCATCGATGCAGTTTACTCAGCACCAATATAATGCCACTGTACATGAAAATTCAGCCGCAAAAACCTATGTTGGACACCAAGCAAAAATGGGTATTTTCTTAAAAAACCCTGCATGGGACATAAAGTACAAAATTGTCTCTGGTGACAATGAGAACATTTTCAAAGCTGAAGAGTACGTCCTGGGAGATTTCTGCTTTCTGAGGATAAGAACCAAGGGGGGTAATACAGCGATTCTTAACAGAGAAGTTAAAGACCACTATCTCCTCAATGTTAAAGCAGTTGAGAGGACCTCAAACTCTGAAGCCCGCACAAAAATTAGTGTTCAAGTACTGGATACAAATGACCTGAGGCCACTGTTCTCGCCAACCTCATACAGTGTCTCCTTGCCGGAAAACAAAGCAATAAGGACCAGCATTGCAAAAGTCACAGCAACAGATGCAGACATTGGAACCAATGGTGATTTCTATTACAGTTTTAAAGAGAGAACAGATATGTTTGCTATTCATCCAACCAGCGGTGCTATAATATTGACTGGGAAACTTGATTATTCCGACACTGATAAGTATGATATGGAAATACTTGCAGTGGATCGCGGGATGAAACTGTACGGAACCAGTGGCATTAGTAGTATGGCAAGACTTACCGTTTATGTGGAACAAGCGAATGAACATGCACCAGTTATCTCTGCTATTACAATGATACCTTCAGAACATGATAAAGATTTAACATATGCAACTGTATCAGTAGATGACTATGACCAAGGATCCAATGGGGAAATCGCCTCTCTAAGCATTGTTGCTGGCGACCCTTTACAGCTCTTTAAGACAGTTAGGACTGCTCCTGGAAGTAAGGAATATAAAATTGTGGCTTTTGGAGAGATTGATTGGGAGAAACAGCCATATGGTTACAATTTGACTCTCCAGGCAAAAGACAAAGGATCCCCTCCGCAGTACTCTCAAACCAAAGTCATACATTTGAAATCTCCGCTAGTTAAACAGGGTCCGGTTAAATTTGAAAAAGAGGTCTACAGGGCTGAAATAAGTGAATTTGCTCCTCCAAATACACCTATAGTTATGGTTAAAGCAATATCTAATCAGGCACACCTGAAATATATTTTTAAAAATGGCGCAGACCAAACCAGATTCACCTTAAATGCTAACACAGGCCTGATTAGTACTTTAGCACCCGTCAAAGCAAAACAAGCATCGCATATCGAACTAGACGTCATGACCAGTGACAAAAAGGCTTTTACAAAAGTGATGATCAAAGTGCTTGGTACAAACAGCAATGCCCCTGAATTTACTAAGACCTCCTACAAAGCAGTGGTGGATGAGAATGTGCCACTAGGCACCAGTGTACTACGAGTTAATGCTATTGATCATGATGAAGGGGAGAATGGATATATAACTTATAGCATTGCTAACTTGAATCCAGTGCCTTTTGTCATTGATGCTTTCTCTGGTGTTATTAGCACAGCTGAAGAATTAGATTATGAGTTGATGCCAAGAATATATACTGTAAAAGTCAGAGCATCCGATTGGGGTTTGCCTTATCGCAGAGAGGTTGAAATTCCTGCCACGATCACACTGAATAATTTAAATGACAACACGCCTTTGTTTGAGAAGATAAATTGTGAAGGCACAATCCCCAAAGACCTTAGAGTTGGGGAACAAATAACCACTGTTTCTGCTATTGATGCTGATGAACTTCAGTTGGTAAGGTACAGAATAGAATCTGGTAATGAGTTTGATTTATTTAACTTGAATCCTAATTCAGGAGTGCTTTCTTTGAAACAACCTCTTTCAGAAGGCCTTGGGAGCAAAATCTCTTTTCACAGTTTGAGGATTACAGCTACAGATGGTGAAAACGTAGCCAAATCAATTTATATCAATATTACTGTGACTTCTAGCCGAAAAACTGTTCACTTAGACTGTGAGGAAACTGGAGTTGCCAAAATGCTTGCAGAGAAACTTCTACAAGCAAATAAGTTATTTCATCGCGGGACACCAGAGGAGGTTGATTTTGACACTCACTTGGCAAACTTTCATGTTCCTCAGTTTAAAAATATGCTTCCTAGTAGAATTGTAATTAAGGAAAATGTACCTGTAGGAAGCAGCATCATTCAAATAGAGGCCAATGACCTTGACACTGGTTTCAGCGGAAAACTAGTATATGCGCTCTCTTCAGGAAACAACGATAGCTGTTTCAGCATAGATATGGAAAATGGTTGGCTTAAGGTTTTATCTCCACTAGATCGAGAGCTTGAAGATCAGTACTCTTTGAATATTACAGTGTACGACCTTGGAATACCACAAAAATCTGCGTGGCGTCTAATAGACGTTGGTATTCTTGATGTAAATGACAACCCCCCAGAGTTTTTACAGAACAGTTATTCGGTTGACGTTAAGGAGAATGAGGAAGAGAACAAGGCAATAATTCAAATAGAAGCGATGGACAAAGACTTGGGAGTGAATGGCGAAGTGAAATATTCAATAATTACTGACACTGATCTATTTACCATTGATAGCACAACAGGGGTGGTGAAAGCTGTAGCACCACTGGATCGAGAAATACAGCCAATGCATTTGCTCAAGATAGAAGCCAGGGACCAAGCAGATAGTGAGCCTCAGATGTATTCTACTATCGTTTTAAAAATATTGGTAGAAGATGCAAATGATAACCATCCAGTATTCATTCCCTCAAACTACCACGTGAAAGTGAGAGAGGATCTTCCAGTGGGAACAGTTGTTACTTGGTTAGAAGCCTACGATCCGGATGTAGGTCTCTCTGGTCAAGTGCGTTATAGTCTTTTAGAAAATACTGATGGAAAGTTTGAAGTAGATAAACTGAGTGGAGCTGTACGTATCGTACATGAGTTAGATTTCGAGGAAAAACAGATTTACAACCTGACTGCAAGAGCAAAAGACAGAGGCAAACCCACTTCCTTGTCTTCTACATGTTACATTGAAATTGAAGTCATTGATGTGAATGAGAACTTGTATGAGCCAAGGTTTTCAAACTTTGTACAGAAAGCTTTAGTAAGAGAAGATGTCCCAATTGGAACTCCAGTGCTGACGGTGTCCGCTCACGATGAGGATACAGGACGAGATGGGGAAATCAGATATTCAATAAGGGATGGATCTGGACTTGGTGTCTTCACTATAAATGAAGAAAAAGGTAAGACTATGGACTGTTTTTTGTGTGTGTGTGTGTGTTTTTTGATGTGCTTTAGAGAGACTAAGTTCTCAGCAAAACATGTTGTAGAGTATTACATGCATTTAAAAATAAATGGTATTTTTTTACTTGTATTACATTTATTTCACATAAAAAGTATCATTTGCATTTACCTGTCACAAATGGGCACTAAAACAGGGAGTTAAAAATTAGTAATATTAATTTATAGACTTGATGATTTAGAGAACAATGTATCTGAAATTCTGTCTGATGTAGATCTTCAAAAATATGTTCACCAATAAATACCACTTATTAATTTAAAAATGAATAATAGAATTCTTTCTGTAACAATACCCCATATTTGTATTTATTAAACAAAGCCAGATTATTTAATTTGGAAGAATTCTGAGTTCTGAGCCGTCCTTAGAAAGTTAATGTTTTGGGCTACAGAATTGGCTATTAGCTCAGCTAGGGACATCTCTTTTCTTATTTTACTAGGTTCTTTACATGTTCATGTGCAAAAACACTCAAAACCCCAAAGATTTCAAGATAGAGTTCCTTCAACTAGATCAGTGTTTTTAGTAGGATGGACCAAATTCCACTCATCAACTTTGACACCCAACTCATCTACTACCAGAGCAGAGCAGGTGTGTGAGTGTTTCATCTTCCCTTAATACAGAAGCGCATTAGGGTTGCCACTTCTAGGGACCCACACGGAGCAGGATGGGGGGGTTGATCTGTCTGCTTATTGAACCTGCAGCATTTAAACAAAAAGGTGGTGAAGTAAGAGGCCTGTGTTGCCTTCGTATTGGTGCTTCCATTAGGATATCCAGTATCCAGCATCACCAGTGTTCACATACATTGAGGGAGCCCTGGTATCTTAAATGCACTTAAATCTTCTCAATCCCCTGCATTTTTTGTTTGGTTCTCTAGTTCAGGGGGGTCATAGATCTCTTCAACTGGCCCTGCTCCATGTCTTATCTGTCAGAAGTGCCCCCTTGCCATTTGACACTGTAGGTATAAAATAGTTTTCATGTTCTACCTTTCATACTAAAGGTCAAGCTTTAAAAACAAAACATTACTTGCATGCATGATCCCTAGGAAAATGCAATTACTTTGGGAAATGTAATCTTTAGTTTTTCTCCTTCTTAGTGCAATTTGGTAAAGTCTGCTTTAACTTGCATCTGTAGATTAGGTCCGGGTATGGATATAAAAGCCAGATGCATTTTCAATGGTTGCTTCTCATTAAAGGACATTTGAATTTAGAACACAACTGTGCTTTTACACCCTAAAAATTGACTATTTCTTTCACATGCACATGTAGCCATATCCTACGTTACTGGGTCAGTGGGTTCTTAAGCAAGTGTTTTACTCAAGTGATAAGCAAAATCCATGAACTAATTCAACTTAACTGGTAAATATTAGATTAGAGTTTACTGATGAAGAAACAAATCTAAATTGCGAGTATATTGGTGCATAAAACACTGTGGCCCTTTGGCCCCAGATGGCTGTATAAACAGTCATAAACAAAAAGGTCAGGATAATTCTAACATGCATTTTAAATCCTACTGACCCTTTAAGTACATTCTAAGTAAGTGTTATTAGCAGCTACCACATAAAAAGGTTAAATTCTAGTATTTTTCCAGCGTGGTGAACTTACATAGGCCCATAATTAGGTTGTCCTCAGGTCAGAATCCTAGAAAATTGATGGATGTCAATAGAGAGAGGTGAAGGTCAGTGTTACACACACACACACACACACACACGCACACACGCACACACGCACACACGCGCGTCCCCGACTCCCCGTGAAAGGTATGAGAATTCACAGAAGGTGCAATATGCAATAATGCTTATTTTTGAACGTTGCCTATTTCTAAGTAAGAGGTGTTTGCTCATGCTTTGCCTTATAAAAAAGTTTTGGGAATATTGATATATTGGGTATAGTGCATTCAGATGAGTTACAGGAAATTATGTAAATTGTAAATATTTAGGGCTGCTGTTTATGTACGAGATTCTATTTTGGTTTTGAATGGAACTCCGCATATTATGCAGCAGACTCATCTGGTATGTTCTCAAAAATGCTGTTTTTCCCAGTTGCCTATTTCATTTAAAACCCACTAGTTTGAAGGGGCACTCACCGGTACGGGACTCCTCTGTGTAGCATTAAATCCCCACCTCTGCTGCTGCGGTGCTTTATTTTTTTCAGCGATACTCTGTTTTATATGGATTCATTGAACATAAAAATATATTACTTACCTTAAGGAGAAGCTGCAGTCTCCTGCCCCCTCATCAAAAGCAGCCAATCAGAGGTAGGAAAGCACTCTCATATAATTTAAAGGAACCTCTCGGCTATCATGTAAAGTGCATATGATGGCTGGCGTGTCCCTTTAAGTCCAGTAGGCTGTTCTAATGACTCAGTCCAATGTGATCTTAAGCAAACATGTTTGTTTTGCTATGGGTTGGGAATCTGCTGAAGTAGCCTAAGCACTTTGTAACATCCTGCTGAGTGAGGCATGCTGACAGGTAAATAAAATGTAGATTTGCCCCAACCCTTTCCCTAGGACATCATTTCATTAAGGCTAGGGTCAGCAGTTTCATTGAACCATTTAACCCTTTTTGGTGCCGTGAAGTCTTGAAACCAAAGGCCTTCTGCTGCAAAGGTTATATTATACCTTAAAATGTAAAATAACAAGTCATAATAACATTTGGGGAAAAAAATCTGAATAAAAACAGGTCACCTGTCTGGAGCATATTTCTGAGCTGTTATTATTCTGTTATTGGTATAACAACATTAGAAAAGTACATTAACGAAAAGAAAAAAGAGCTGTACCTGTTCCTTATGTGTGGCCACATTTTTTGCCTTTGTTTAGATCCGGAACATCTGCTGAGTTTTAAACGTTCTTTCTGAGGTCAAAGGGAAGAGTTTGAAAATGATTAGACAATGTTTACACTTTGCTTTGATCCCACCTGCATTCAGATGTATAACAAAGAATCTCTCGGAGCTTTTTTTTTTTCTTTTCCTTGAAACCAAGAATAAAAATGCATGCATAATTTAGTTGACATACTTTTTTTGTAATAATATTCTATGGCATAAACAATCCAGTTTAAGAGTTTTGCATAATCAAAAAGCCAGGGCTTTGGTTTATTATGACAAGGCGGCCCCGGCACTTTAAGGCCAGTGGCATGAGTACAGACAACAGCTGCGTACAAGGCTGTACTCCATGGTTTTATGGCCACGCAGCGTGCAGCCGGGCATATAACTGTTTTCTTTTTATATATACATAATAAATATTTATTGTCAATTAATGCAAAAAAAAAAAGGCCTTTTTTTGTTACAATGTAATCTGTGTTTCTTATAATTTGGCTACTTTATAGAGGAATCTGTCCGGGCTGAGGCTCTTTAGAAAGCATAGGTAAATTGGTGAAATTTAAACATTTTATCATATTTCAGATCACTTACAACAGATCTGCAGGTAAAGGAAAAACCCAAACACTTAACAATTTAATTCAATAGTTTCACCTTTTTCCCATATTTTATAAACTAATTTACTTGTCCTTAAAAATTCTGGACTTAAGTTCTCGATGGAATTAATTGTTTTTGTACCTGGAAAAATATTTAAAGCATTCATAGGCTTTTTTGACTGTTTAATATCTGTATAAGGCTAACAATGTTAATGCTCTTTGTGAGTGTGCCGTGACCTGTTGATAGTTTAATTGCTGTAGTTATTCAGTCCCGTCTTGCCCAACTTTCTATCCTAGTAAATTGATTTTACTTTTTTTTGTGTGACTGAGTACTTAATAGACAAACCGCCTCTAGCAAGCTTTCAATGAGCATTGAGCAGCACGTAAGGGCAGCGGACACTCATATGTATTCTGCTTTTGTATTCGTATGGAAATTAAAACAGTCTAATTAAAAACACAAAGCTGTTTGGAACACTAATGACTTTCAATCAGCTGCTATGCCTAGGGAGGTGGGACGTTAGGCCCTTACGTTTATTTTAAATTGAAATCAAGGTTCTATTGAAGTTTCAATCTGTAATGGGACCAGATTAGACGAGTAAACAAGTATTTTACAGATGATGGAACTGGGAGGCCTTCCTGGTCTACGGCATTAGTTCCAGGCCAGAGCGATTTATCTGTTAATCGAGTTTCATTGTATCAGCAGATAGCGAAATCATGACTTCCTGGCTGTAGATAACGCATGCATTTAGCATCCTTGTCTCCTATTGAAGTGGGATCTAAATATAAAATCTTGAACAGTGTGTTATGTCTTTTTTTATGCCTTAGCGAAAACTTGAAAGATTCCTTCTTAAGAACAGCTGTTTTCCATGAGGTATACAGTATATTTTTTACTGCAAATAGCCTTTTGCTTCTGCTTCACTCCCTTTCCCCTTTTTGTCATTTTACGTTTACAGATTTTTCTATTGGTGTTATATACTGCAGTAGTTGCACCCAGTTGGTTTGGATAATTGTTTTTGGAAGTTTCTCAAATCGCGGCTCTGCTTTATCCCCCATTTAATATCCCCCATTTAATAACGTAGGGGAAGGCTCAGCACACAACAAAATTTCTTAGAATGTGACTATAATATACCACGTTATTGCCAACATTCTGGCCCTATGGGATTTGTCCCTTAGGGGACCTTGTTGAACGCTATCCTTCAATCCATATTCCACAAGCAGCTTATATATAATTATTATTATATTGGGGTTTTTTTTTGTTTTTTTTTACAAAACTAGGTCTGTACATTTGTTTATGGGATTTGTTAGAACTTACTGTATGTTTCATGTGGCTGCTTCCACAAAATGATCTGTTCTAGCGTGGCATTGAGTAGATGGACCTTATAAATGAAAGTCCCAGACTAAGGGGTAATTTTAAAGCCATTTTGCTATAGGGTAACTAGAGGTGATTTTTTTTATTCAATGTTTTTAATATATATAATATATAATATTATGCGATATGATGTTTTTCTCCTTCCAATGAGTAGTTTTGCACTTCAGTCACTTTTCTACTCAACACTGTATCTGTGAGTCATTTTCCGTAATGTTCTGTCTAATGCAGGTGCCAATTTGCATAGCGTTTTGGTTTTCCCTCCCCACCTTTGAAATCAAGTTGTGCGTCCATAAATTCCTTTCTCTGTAGCATCTTCGAGGAAGTCTTCAGCTGTGTTGTAAAAGGTGGCAGTAATACATCTGATTTACAATTGTATATGAAAATAACAGCTGCCCTCAACTGAGCTCTTCCACAAACAAAATGATTCCTTACACCTAGTGATTTCCGATTTCAGAGACAAAAAAGGATCATTGTAATTTTGTAACAATGACCATGTGAATGTCTTCATGATTGATCCTTAAGTGAAATTGCACTGCAGTCTTTTTTACAGATGTTCGCATATGTATGTGTGAGCCAAGGAGAGTTGAGATAACTAACACAGTTCCTTATGACAGATGTAGCGATGACATTGCATACCTGTCAGCTCTCATAATGATTCTAATATGAAATTGAGGATATTCATTTGATTTCCACTGTTTGCATCACCTGCTTAAAGAGACAGATTTAACACGCCTGTTAAGAGGGAAACATTTTCAAGGTGATCGGCAATGGTTGATGTCCATCATTAATGGATTCTCCCATGACTACTTATTATGCCTCTTTCCTCTGGCCTGTACCCCTCCGCATTGCAAAAATATCAGTACTCCCAGTGCACCCCGACTTTAACTCCCCATTACTTGTGAACCTGCAAGCTTCTGTATTTGCACATCAAATCTTGTACAGAACATTGACCACAATATGACATCAGTCTGCTGGCCTAGCTAACATCTCCCAGCTGAGAACTGGCTACTGATACAAGATGGCAACTTGTGAGATCTGAAGTAGTGACAAATCCCCCTTAGCCATCAGAACAAACAATCCGATTCAATTTCCTTTTAATAAAAAATGGAATGCTATGTAATGTGCCTGTCATTAAAATGATGGTAGGTGTCCTTTGAGGATGAGGGTCATGCCCTCTTTACCTAATTTTTGTGTTTTAGTTTTGCCACGTCCTTTGTATGTACAGAAGCGCTGCGTAAATCGTTTACACTATATAAATGAAAGATAATAATCATCTGTGTTTTTTTTCCATTTAGTTTTTTAGCTCATGTACACACCATCTCAGTTGCAAGAGAAATTGCGGATGAATCATTTCTGTATTTTATTTAACCCTGCATGCTCTGGAAGTAGGAGAGAACCGAGTTGCACCAAATGACTGCCCATGGTGCTTAGCTGTGCCATTGGGCCAGCCGTAGCCCACCCGCATATTAACTGGTCTTCCAGATCCTTATCTAATCTCTTACTCAAAAATATTGGGCACATGCTGACAAATCGTGCTGTTTCGGGCTTGTGCTTATTAAGATTCCAAGGTTATAAACTACAATCCAACGGTGTTAATCCCGGTATCTTGCCCTACATAGCCAGATATGGGAATATACAACACATGCACTTTCTAGTGCCCCTTTAAGTTGTTTAGTATGTAGGGAATGCAGTGTTTCTTTGGTGATGCTGTTGCAAGATAACCTTCCCATACTGTAACCAGGTAAATTCAGCCATGCTTGGGATTTTCTTGTGCAGCTGGAAGTACGGTTCACTTTGGCCGCTTTGTAGTTTATGTAGGAGTATAATCTGTACAAAGATAAATCTGAAATAGTTTGAGCGACGCCCATAGCGGCTCCTTCCTGTAATAAAAGGGTAGTTTTTATTAAATCAATGTTGTCTGATAAGATTGGAATGTCCATGCTATCTTTAGAATTATTGGTGCTAGATAAAAAGAGCTGTCCTTTCACCCTCTTTAAAAGGGCTGAGTAATTTATGTATTTTTACTAGTTGCATTGTTCTTGCATTGGATTTACGCCTTGGATTGGTAACTGTTCTAGAGGAAGAAAAGGTTACCATGGCAATCGAGGTTGGCATTTTAATTTACTGACGTAGATACAATAATGTATTCCATGTATGTTCTGTTTTTATTCATATATGTTCACATAGCTGTCCACAAGGCAGTTCAGCTCTGTATTAATTTGCGTGGTAGGAATACTCGAGCTGGGTTTGTCTAATGATTAACAAATGTTCAGTTAGTTACCCAAGGAATGTTTATAGTCCCGTGTGATGGATTTGTGGGTGAGATTTTTCAGATTAACACCTTTCTCACAGCGAAAGTCATTTGCGCTATACGACGTAACATAGTGTACATAAAATGGATTTCATTTCTTCCGTACTTTTTTTTTAACAGATCTTTTGGGAGGAGTAGTTACATAGTTTAATTAGACTGAAAAAAATACAAATCCATAATGTTCAGCTCTTTTAAAGATGTTTTTTTTTTTAATAGTCCGAAAGAATGTACAGTTTCTGCATTTTAAACATTTGTCCACGGGACAATTATCAGACTGCCTGTTCGGTAAAATATGCAATATTATTTTAAGGTAGCTTCATACCTGAATGAGAAATTAACACAATTTATTTATTTATATATACGTATTTTAATTTTACAGCAAATTTGGTGCGTA
The DNA here is from genome assembly GCA_009364415.1 of Spea multiplicata. Lineage (NCBI taxonomy): Eukaryota > Metazoa > Chordata > Amphibia > Anura > Pelobatidae > Spea > Spea multiplicata. The sequence goes on from VKOC01000001.1 coordinate 8,655,487, forward strand.
TTACCTGTTAACTTTAAGTGCTGTAAAAGTCACCACTTAAAGTGGACCTGTCACCTACAAAACTTATAGAAATGGCAACGGGACAGTCTATTGAGCTAAGAGTGTGTTCGTTTTGTAATGCAATGCCAGGGCCGGACCAGGGATGACCAAGCGTCATGGTAATTTAAGGCCGGTGGCCGCACAATGCATTTTAAGACGCATGCAAAATGTGGTTGCACGTATCAAACCAGCGGCAGCTTATTGCAGGATCTACTGGCTGTATTCGTAAATATACATCTTCGCTGGCCACCAGCCCACTGAGCATTTGCCCTGTGTACCAGATGCCCCATTCTTTTTGTTACTGTGGTTAGAATATTAGACGTCTGTCTCATTTAGCTCCTCTCCCTGGCTGCTGCTACTGAAACCAAGGGCAAGCAGGAAAGCATACTTAAGTACTTTCCCTTCACGTGTTCAGTAGCACAACCATTGAAGTCCCTTGGAGCTGCACTTCTATGATGGACAGTGTCAAGTGTTGGTACTGAAATCAGATATTCTATACCTACTTCCTCTCTAGTCTATTGTTTTCATTTCCAGGCAAATCATTTCGATTAGTCTGACAAGATCTCCCTGTGGATTTTTATTCATTTGACATTAATTTCAGGACACTATATAGTAATTTGGAAACCAATGGCTGTGTCACCTGTGTCTAAATGGTGGCTACTTTAAAATTCAGCTATTAGTTTCCATACTGTGCATAACAAGGCCAGACAAAATACGTAGACGTTTTAGTATTTGGATGGAACTCATTTGATATTTTGGGTTTTCTCTCATATAGTGTTATTGGAGTACATTAAAGTGTATTAGGCTTATAGGCACTCGTAGGCAGATCTGTAAACTCAGAGCCCTAGAACTCAAACTGGTTCAGGAAAATGAGGATAACACACACACAATTGTTATCGGGCGAGGAATTTCCAGATTATTTAGGTGTTCAAAGAACTTGTATAAATGTTGACAAGAGAATTTAATGATCTGTCTATGTGTTTTAGCTGGCACAGGTCTCTGCATGTCTGGACTATTGTTAGGTGGTAACATAATTTCCAGAGCACAGCCTTGGAAAGCATTTGATGGAGATGAAATTACGTATACATAGCCACGTTCATACTATCTGTATATTACATGTGTCCTTGCCTAAGAATGTCTTATATATAGCTATAAGAATAGTGAAGTTTTGCAATTGTCAAATAGATTTTTTGTGTCGGATATTAATTAATAAAGCAGCTCATAGACTGCGTTCCTGTGAGTCCCAGTTTATTAGACTAAAGCCATTTGTTTCACTTGAATTTTTTTGATGGTGTTGGTCATTGTTTAGAAATGGCTTGATGGGCTCCCTAGAAGCTTCATTAAATAGTCATATTTACCAAAGTCTTCACAAACAAAATCAAAGAAACTTCCCTTTTAGGTAAACAATGCATTAGAAAGCACTTCACTAATGCTCAAGGAGTAAAATTAAACACATCTAGTGTTAATCACAATGCATAGCTATTACAGGCAATCCAACACGGGAATGCGTTACCAATCTAACACCTTCTTCTTTCCATTTCTTTTTTTTTTTCACCCAATGTACACCAATTACAGCACTTATTCAAACGTTCTGACACATACAGCAAGATAACAAAATAAGCTCAGGCTATTAAAGTAAGAATAAATGGGGATGATGAAGGAAACTGTCTGTTTTTTTTTTCTTCTTTCTGAAAAAAAGGTTTTGTGATCTGGAAGTAACATGCTGAATCCAATTGAGAACAGCTCCTCTGATTGCATCATCTCATCTCATTTATCTGCGGCATAAGCACACTGGCCATTACTTTACCCAGGGACAATTGCTTTTTGTTAGACACAGATAAACGCTCCTAAAAAAAAAAAAAAATCTCTACAAAAGTCCTTCAGTTGACACATTCCAGATAAAAGCTTTTTACAGCTTTGTCTTTTAAATAAACACCTTTCGACTTATATGCTAAATGATGCAGATGCAATATTTGGGAAGTCCATCAGGTTGATCTTTTTTTTTATAGTTTGAGAGATATGATCCTGTTAAAAGTGCTGGACGTAGTTTAATTAGCCAGAACGAGAACACTGCGACACACACCATCGCATCATGTTTATGTTGAAAAGTGAGTAGACATAAAGGAGAACATCTCTATAGTAAAACAGCTTCACAATTAACAAGCATGTTCTTCAAGGATTGACGTCCCACAATTGTGCTTTACCATTGAATTAAAATAATTTACATATACTTTACGGTGCTATATAAGGCCATACACTATATATATAATGTAATTCTGTGATTCACATTAACAGATTCTTGATGAATTGGAAAATGTGTGTTTTTTGGTGATAGTAGTCAAGAAAAAATGGAAATAATTTGCCTTTGTGCCTTTGACTCCATGGACACAACTTTAAACTAATTTTGTTTCATTTTCTTTTAGTTTGTAGAATGGCTGCTAAAATATTACTTCTATTAATGAAATGCCAACAATCGTCCCGCACGGAAAATAAGAATTATAATATGCTTTAATTATGAAAGGATTGTGTACATTTGGTCTTCCGCTGTCATTTCTATTTAAGCATGTCTTTATAACTGTGCATGACATGTCCAGGAAGCATCACTAGCTTCAGGCTTGTGCTAATTCTTTAAGAAGTGTCTGCTGCATAATTGCACATGGAAATAAGCATGTGCAGTCATGTTTATGGAAGTTAGAACGGGATGCAGATTGATTAGAAAGAATAGTTAGTAAAGAACAGCGTGGACTGAGAGGCGCTAACTTAAAAGGGATATTCCAGTACCCCAGGCAGCCTCCTCAATAAATAATGCATATGGATGGGTATGTATCCTAATATTAACTCTTCAAAATGGTAAAAAGGTATGTATATGTAGGATAATGTGCAGCACAACAACTTCTGAGTGGTCTTGTTTTCTTCATACCACCGCCTCGTCTGCTTGGAGCAGCCAATCAGTGGCTGAAAAGAGATCGCTTTCCGCTCGTGAATACAGAGGTCTTGTTAGATCGTATCCCAAACCGTAATCGAGCCAGCGGTAGAGCCGCAGAACAAATCTCCCACAATCCAAGTAGCTGGGAAAGGGCCAAATGCATATGGAGTGATTCTGTAGAGACAACATGAAAATGTAAAGGCGCCATGCGAGTATCATAAGCATTAACGTGCATATGATGGCTTTTAAAGCCAAGTGACTTTTTTTGTGGTCTTGAATAAGTCTCTTTCCCCTTTCGCTTCAAGAAATCCCAGGGAGAAAATGGTCTTAATGTACTAAGTTGTCTGGCAAGAATTAAAAGCACCTTTCAAAAATGCCAGTTACATAAATACAGAAAGTGTCCTTCAGTATGTATGGCGATATAACCTACACACCAGGGGGTTTCCTTGGCTGCAGTTCAATCCAGAACAAATAATAAAAACCTAGGTGAAGAATTTCAAGCATGCTGAAATATGTTGTTTTTTCACAGTGTCTGTATTTTCGAGATATTATTACTTTCTAATTATTATATAGCGCCATCATATTCCGCAGCACTGTTCAATGGGTAAACAGGCTATATTAACAAGTAGCATATAATATAAAAACCAGAAACGGGTAAGGAGGGCCCTGCTCAAACAAATTTATAATCTAGAGATATAAACCCAGTACTTCACCTTCTGTTTTTACATCATTTGTACAGGCCATTTTACATATTTGGAGGATTTAGAATTCAAGGACGATATGATTATTATATGGATGGAATGATGATACTGATATATATATATATATATATATATATATATATATATATATATAAAATACTAAAAAAGCCATCACACATAGAGAAATAAGAATTTCTGAATTTTTTCCCTACGAACGGCAGTGGATTGTGTGTTTTATCATTTACGACATACTATTATGGCTTTTGGCCATTTTTTTAAAAATTGCACTCATTTTGTAGTGGGTAGCTCTATGTATTTATTGACCCATCAATCCACGCAGCTTCTTCTTTCTTGCTTTGGCAGCTATTTAGCTCATTGGTGTTCACAAAACTTCACATACACCATAAAAGTATGCATATGTATCCCAGCAGTCCCCCCTCCCCCCCTCTGTGACCAGGGTTCATATTTCACATTCTTTGCTTGTTTGATAATCTATTAAACGTGATCCAAAAGATAAGACTTTTCCTGTTCTAGTCAATTGTAATGTGATTCTGCTATTTTCCAATGCTATAATGCCGTAACTTTTTTCCCCAGAATACTTACATTTGCTATTTTAAATAAATAGTTGGTAGCTGATTTTAATTTCATTGAATTGTAAATTAAAATGAATTTAATTTTGCTCTAAACTCTGTCTTTTTTTGGTGTAGGTACTATCCGGACAGTGGATGTTCTGGACCGTGAAACTACTTCTCACTACTGGTTGACGGTGTATGCTACAGACCGTGGTGTGGTTCCCCTTTCATCTTTCATCGAAGTATACATAGAGATAGAAGATGTTAATGATAACGCTCCGCAAACAACCGAACCTGTGTACTATCCAGAAATTATGGAAATTCACCCAAGGATGTGTCTGTTGTGCAGATTACAGCTTTTGATCCAGACTCCAGTTCCAACGACAAGCTAACCTACAGAATTTCAAGTGGTAACCCGCAGGGATTCTTCACAATAAATCCCAAGACAGGTATGTCAGGATGTAAAATGTGCATGTGTTCATTTTAATGAAAAATCTATACCGTAATAAGGGAGATGGCATATCTCCAGCTATTAATTTTCAATCCTTTTTATGCTTGAGTGGCTCTCATGCTATTCCACTTGTCTTCCACATGAGAAGTGGTAAAAAACGGCAATTGCTGCTTAAAGAAACCAGCATTCCATTCAGATTGTAAAAATGGTCCTTCGCACACTCTATGGTTGCTGAATGTATTTAAAACCGGAGTGCTTTTTTAATGCTGGCTATTTGCTGACTCCTCATCCTTATGCCTTAACACAAGGCAAGGTAAACTGTAGCCCCCCTGCTTCTATGATAGCGAGACTCCCCTCACCCCAAGTCATTCCGGGGGTAATAATAATTGCACTTCATTGCGAATCCAGTTTTCAGTTATCCTTAAATACGTTTTTTCCTTTTGTTGGCATCATCAAACTCGTAAAAAACAAATTAAGAAGTAAATGATAGTTTATTTTTTAATTTCTGCCATTACAGAGAAATATCAAATATCAAAAATAGTATGAGGAATTGGATAGATATTTATTACCCTGTATTTCTGGACCGCTTTTTGCATTCATCCTTAGGGTGTTTTTTATGGCTAGGGTAGATGTTTTTAATGAAAGAGAAATGGGCCTAATAGTGTGAAACAGTGATGGATCAGTCATGTAAACAAAAGCTGATGACTTTTAATTACTCTGTTCCCATCTTCAAAATACATTTAATTTTCTGATCTGTAGTATTTTCTGTTTAGTTTTGTTTTTCTTGGCACCAGAGATTTTAATTTCCACTTCTCACGGAAGAAATATTAAATAAATGCTCAAAGTAAAAAATGATTAAAGACAAATGAACGGACCTAGCTGACCCCATTATCTCACCAGTGTATCCAGCTGTAATGTAATTAGTTAGGTAAACATTCAGAGAATTATATGGTATTTACTTTGATTTTGGATTGGAAATTCATTTTCGGATAAATGTTTTTTGTTTTGTTTTTGTTTGTTTTTTTAAGTATATAAATATAAATGATTCTGAGAAGGGATTTCATTAAGGCTGTGTCTTTATGAGAAGCAAGAGCTTTGGAGGTTGGAAGTCACACAAGTCCAATCAAAGGAAGGAATGGATTTTCTATACAGTCCTGACAGGGGTACCGGAGTGTAAAATGTTTCAGAACAATCTAGAGCCAGGTTTAGAAAACGTGCTCAATGAACACACAAATTTAAAGGTCACTTATGTCATTTGTACACAGTGGAAAGTGTGCAAAATATCAGCTTGTCTTTTGCAAAGAAAGCTTTGTGTAATGGTTGCTGTTTGTTCTCTATCTGACATGAATGATTGAGGCTATATTATCTTGACCTCTACAGATATAGAGTATTTCCAGATGTGAAAGAAGGGCCTTTTTATTTAACACACACGTACAGAACATACAAATATACAAACCCCCCCCCAAAACATTCTTCTTCTTTTCCTTCCGACTGGTAAACATCAGATATAGAGTTTCAGGTCGCTATATATCATGAGTTAACATAGAAATATTTCAAGGTTGGTAGCGATCCCCTCCGCTAGGCCTGGGGAGTTTGAATTTAATTTCTGTTTCTTTCCTTAAAATGGAAATCTAAACATTTCATTATTTAGTAAACAATGCAAACAGAGGTCTTTTTTATTTCTCAACTATGTTACGTTATATAGAATTAAAAACATAACATAGAATTTGACAACACAAAAGAACCATTTGGCCCTTGTAGTCTGCCCATTTTTCCTGATGTAAAGACTCAAACCTTAATCAGTTCTTGGTCCTGTTTTACATTCAGATTACCATCAGAAAAACTGATGCATTAAAATGCATTTAATTAATTGAATGGTCAGATTAGAATGTAAAGGACCCAGTTCAATTTCTGAACTTTGTTAACCCAGTTCTTACCTAAAATAAGTTTCTCATTCATGTTTGTTTCAGGTTCTGGTTTCTTTGAGTTAAACCCTTTCATGGTTGAAAGGTTTATATCCGAGATCAATAAGGTTTTATTTAAACGTAGGTCTTTGCGGTCTTTTGTATTCTCCAAAAACGCTCTAATGGTGTGCACTAAAAGGAATTGCTTATTCATATATGAAAATGCGTTGTGATTGAAGCATGTTTGATGGAGAAAAGAAAACGATAAGAGCTTTGTTGTGTGTAGTAAACTTGTTTTCTACATGAACTGTGCTTAGGTTGTTGAAGCAACATTGAAATGGGTTTAATTTTCGGTTACAAAGCAGGCAGCAATTTTTTTTTAATACATATATATATTTATTCAGAAATTCAGGTGCTGCATACTCCATTCAACATAAATTGAATGGTTTTTCCATAGAATTTTTCTAAGTTTTGCCATATGACCGAGCAGTGCATTATTCTAAAAACTAAAAGGGTTGAAGGTGTTGATTCGCCTACTTAGCAGAATTTAACACTTTCATATCTAGCACTAGTACTGTCCAAATCTTTCTCAGAATAAATTCTTTAGTCGCATACAAGCTTCATTTATAATTTTTCAGCTAATGCTTCGTTGTCATTTGACAGCCACTGATTCATGTAACTGAACCTTTAGGTGTAAAAATGAAATTACCGATTCAGTAATGTTTATAAACCTAATGTGCCAGAGAGCTCAATTAGTGGTTTGACCCTGAAATAAATAAAGCTGATTTTTTAACTATTTCATCGCTCGCCACAAAGATTCTATTGTATTTCCTAACAATGATTCTAATCATTCTGAAATCTGTCAATCAGTAAAATTAAGATTAAGTCACATCTGTTAACTCTTTAACTGTGATACACAGGGCAACCCTAGGGCTTCTAGTGCCCTGGATAAACTGCCTCCATGTGCACCATACTGCATGCTCTCGCACTATACAGTGTGTGTGTGTGTGTGCATATATATATATATATATATATATATATATATATGTATATTAATGTTTCAGTGCCTATAACACTTCTGCCTCTTTTGCTCAGTTTATAACAGTTGAAATAAAGAATAAAAAAAAAGTTTTGATCTTTTTACATTTATTTCCCACTGTTTTAAAACTAAAACACCTGGCCATCCCACATTAGATACATTTTTTCCTGTTCGTTTGTCTATTTAATAATGAACTGTTTCATTTACACTGAGACTAGCCTTTGTGGGTTTTGGAATTAGCAGCCTGTCTATGAGTTCTGTGCAGAATTGCCCCCCCCCCTTATGCTAGACGTGCTGGAGCATGTGCGTTCTGAGATACTATCTCAGTTAGGAAGGAAGTTCAGCACAACCTTTATTATTAACGTTTGCCTAGAACGCATGTGTCGTTTGCCAACATTTCTCTGTGGCTGACGTGAGTGATGGTACATGTGTCATAAGATTTATTTGCTGAACCTTGTCCACCTCTCCTGGTTGTATTTGTCAGAGGATTGGAGGTGAGGCACATCTAAGAGAGTCTGAGACTGAACTTGCCTTTCTGCAGGAAATTTGTAAGATTCACCACCTACGTAAAGTACCCGAGGGAGCAATCAAACAGAGGATGAACACTCCTCTTGAATACAATTACCTCCTCATATGTTTTCCATGGGAATTATATCTAAGTACGGTCAGATTTGCCACCGGTAGTCTTATTTTCTGCATGGCATAATTTGCTTTATATTGATCAAGAAATAAATATAAAAATATGATCTATAGCTTTTGAAGCTAAAGCGTGGAATGTGCATTTGAGCTTTTTTAAAGAGTTAACGTAAAAGATGATTCAGAAAGGGGGTGACTGGAGGGACTCAGCTGGTTGTTTTTAAAGATGGACTCAAAAAAGGACAAGCTGGATGGGTCCGTTGGTTCTTTTCTGCTGTCACTATCAATGTATTTGTGTTATCTGACTATATGAGAAAACCAAGGGACAAAAAGGCTTTGAGGCTTTTAAAGCAGGAAAGTAAATAGGCAGATTATGCGGGCGAAATGTTTATCCGCCAGCCAATCCGGTTATGTTATAGAGTATATGCCGGCACCATGATTTCCCTAATGGCCAAATGTCACAAGTTTGTTCCCTGTTAAATAAAACTAAAAGACCTTCTATTCTGTATTTGTCCTTCATCTGTTGTGCGATTATATCTCCTGTCTTGTAGGCCTAACAAAGCAGTGATAACAATACACAGAACATAACTAGTTTGAATGTATTTTGTATCCGGTTACTACCAAAAAAAACACTGTATCCATTCTTTCTTTTGTAAAGTAGGGTATGCAACGCTTTGTCTGCAGGGGTGGAAAGGAAATGTGTTTAATGCAAATAGTAATGGCTCCGGTAATCAGAGCTGACCTAGTATTTGCTGCATGTGTTCTGATTTCTTGTGTGTGTGTATATACAGTGTTATAGATGATGGACCCCCGTATTATGAAAGTTATTGGGACTGCAAGTTTACATTGACTTACAGGGGTTGAATTGCAATATTTTTATATTCACTTCTTGTTTCCATTTCTATGTGAATTAACCCCTTAAGGACTTCTAAACCCATTGAAAACGATGCATTTTGAGCCCGTACATGTACGGTCTTTGTCATTAAGGGGCTTAAGAATTAGTCACTGTCTAGTCTACGCTTAAGTGTTACTTTCCTAATCCCTTTGCCTCTGTTGTGTATTCGCCATCGTTGAATGTGTGAGAAGATTTGTTGATGCTGATGTTGTCTGCATAATCCATGCCATTGTGTTATGCATTCATTATGTTAAAGCTCCCTGTTTCCTGTGTTTGTCAGTTTCCCTTCCCCTGGTGAAAGTGACTATATAAACTATACCCACTCCCAATAAAATGGGTTCTCTTTTTTTTAACCTGACTGTCGTGTCACGGCTAGTGGGTACGGTTCTTTGGGATACCTTTTCCCCTGGAGAAGCTGAAAATTATTCACTGGTCTCAAAAGCAGACCAACCTTGTAGCTGGCTTTTGCTACGGGAAAGGTAGACCCCCCTGTCTCCTGTTACTATATATATATGTGTGTGTGTGTATATATAGTATATATATATATATGTGTGTGTGGTGTGTATATATATATATATATATAAGATCATATGGTAGACAGGGGAGTATAATCTCTCCCAATCACTTTGACAGATACTTTGCAGACCTGACAACATAACTCAGGACAGATGTGGGTGTAGAGGTTACCTCATTGTAGTGTGAAGAGACATGGATGTTTTAGAACGCCCTATCTGAATTGCAAGGCCTCCGATTAAAAAGACTAGTTCACATGGCAAGATGGAGAAGCTCTTTACTTTTAAGCACAAGCCAGTTTATTAAAAAAGTGCTAACGATACTATTATTAAAGGTTTAGAGGTGAAATAATATATACATGAAAAATACCTTAGGAAGTGGGTTTTGATGACTTTTTCATCTGCTGGCATCGTCTTACCACCAAAATATTCACCTTATTATAACCACTTATATTTAATCCAGTTTACAGTTAAAGTTCTAAGAAATGCCATCTGATGGTCATAAAGCTTTATACCTTAGGTTGTCATAAATTTCTTTACAAACAAGGAACCTTGTAATAGTAATTGATTGGGAGATTTACAGGCTCACAAGAGGAAGAAAAAAAGCAGAAGCCTAACCAAGCCCAGCCATACTGCTCAAGGAAATTCATAGAAGTTATTTAGAAAACCTAGTTTTGTGAAATAGGTTAAAAATGACTCTTGTCCACCTCCTGTGTTAGAGATGACGCACTGATTTTATTTGTTTATTGATGTTTGGTAGCAGCCTTTATTTTTTTATATAAATATTTCCATGGTGCTTTGAAACATTTCTAATGCTATACATTCCAACATGTAATATGACTTATTTATTTAGTATATATATATATATATAAAAATGACATTTCACTCTGCAGGTGTCTCTTAAAGCACAAGACTTACAGTACATGATTCACGGTACACTTTAATAGTTACAATGTACAAGCTACACACAAGTGCAATATTAAGTATAATAACATCGTAATTAGATGCATGAAAAGATAAACACCTGAATATACGCACGAAGAGCATACCTTAGTCATACCATCGTGTTCTTGAAGTCCTTTACATTATCTGTTGAGCGGAAGATCAATTTGCAGTTTCTTTTGGCACTTACACTGGCTGTTCCAAGATGGCATCTGTACATTTAGAAATATATAGCTGCTAGAAAGTGGGGTATTTGATTTTTATCTTTAAAACTGATGACGTGGAGTACTAATGCTTATTTGTATAAATCTGGCTGCTAAGTATTTACACAGTTGTGCAGCTCTAATGGGATTAATCACTGTATATTCGCCATAGTTTCACAGATTAAAGTCCTTTCTCTGTAGTATGCCTTTTAAACTGTGACATTAATACTAATTAAGATGTGTTCTTTCGGTTGCTGTAGAGCTGTTCTTGAAAGCAGTTTTATTGCCTAGAAACATTAGGTTTGTTTCTTCACACTAAAGCAAACATTTAGTTTAACCATTTAAGTATAGTTGAGGTAAGGATGCATTTATTTCCAAACTAGAAATCCGAAAAGAATTGTAATGGTTGTGGCGGTGGTGGGGTCTCCAGCAATGCATTTATCCAGTTTACCTGTGTCTTGAACAAGAGAGCGGGCAATATAATCCTTTTTATAAGCCCCCTTCCCCAGAGCAAAGGTAATCCCCCCCCCCTCCAAAGCAGTACCAATGTGTTATTTTCTCCCTTGTTCAGATGAATAGTGAAGAGATTTAAGAGGTTTTATACATGATCACCTAGAATACTTCTACCATCAGAGTAAAATCAGAGTGATCTGTGCTGACCTTTGGTGCTGCTCTTTGTACTAAATCGGTCTCTGGACGACTGCCTAGAGCTTTCATTTGTCAAGAAATTCACAGCTTCCATTATTATCATTAAATAATCTACATACTCACTATCATATTTTGCAGCGCTCTATTTACCCCATTGTTATGCCTTAAAAAACTGAGCTAATCATAGCCTGCATAACACAAAAATAAGAAATATATATGAGACAACCATCAGAAACATTCTTCTTTGTCTCCAGGGCCAGATAAAGCTGAACAGGAGCTGTTAAATTGTTGAGAAATCAGTTGTTCACATATTCTGTTAAGCAATAGAGGAAGATATGCCCTAAACTGACCTTAATCAGGGATGTAATTTGGCTGTTGTCTCCAGGTATCTCAGTCCATACAATATCTTATAGAACAGATGTACAAAATTGATCAGTATCAATTGGATCAGCCAGTACTCTGCTTAGAATTCTATATCTTACAACTTTACCGGATCATTATTGGTGGAGATGACACGTTCTTAACCAGTGAAAAGACAGATTAGGGACATGAAACCCCAAGCGAAAGACTGTCACTGGCAATCCTAGGCACTTCAAACAGCGGTACGGAGCTGCCAAGCATATTGTTCTTCGGTTACTTGGTCTCAGATCATTAATTCTTCCTCTTTCCAAGATTGGCAAGTCATGAAATGTTCATGGGTAAACAATAACCTGTGAAAGTTCTCACAGATGCTAATTGCTGGTTTGTAATCTGTCGACTAGAAAGGAGCCCTACAGGGTGATTTCTATGGCTTCTGTGAATGTGTTATTTTAGGAAGGGTTTGAAAAACCTGACTAAGTGTGCTTTTAATCCTGCATAGAGAAAGTCCAATTCCCTCAAAATGTCAACTCTCACAATATAGCAAGACTAGAAAATAACACACAAATCTGTTGCAGAACCACATCTTACCCACACCAGTGATTATCTTTAATTATCATAATAATATTCTATTTAACAACCAATACATTTTAATTTTACATTAAATATTCTGAAACATACAGCAATAAGGTACCGTGTCACAATATTTTAGGCCACCACACAGTGTTGCATTGTCTTAGTTTCCCTGCTTGATCATGAGAAACCATGCGTACTAAAATCTTGTGCAAACTGAATAGTACACAGTGATCTCTAGCAGGGATACAGAGACAGACATTGATATCCTTCAAGTGAAGTGCTTTCCAGGCTGATGCTAAAAAGAACCAGGTTGTCAGCCTGGTGTTATTCTGCTGAAAATCAACAATGAGGGTTCATTACTTTGTGTTCTCTAGCCTTGATAGAATGCCTGTTATGTAGGGAACAATGCCTGCCTAGGTAGCCTGGATAACGTTAAAGGGTGCAGAATAGAACCTGGTGGGCTTAATGCACATGACCATTATCACCAAGTACATGCGAAGCTTGGGGCAAGGTATGTATTGGTCAGTGTGTAATATATATAAATATATATATATATATAACAGCTTCATAAGTTATATTGAAAAATATATTTTTTCCCAGTTACCGGGTTTTTTTCTTTAAAAAAAAAAAAAAAGAAGACAGCTGAATAGAATCCCGTGTAAGGTCTTTTATGGTTTCCCTGTGAGTACAATCCTCCTGTGAGTCAGTGTGTGTCTGAACAGCTTGATTTACTAACAATCAGAGCAAGGACATTTGGGGGTAAATTCAGGTAATCATACCTGACAAGAATCTGAATCCAGAAGTCTGCTGGTGTCAGGAACATTCATCTATTTATAATTCATGAGAGCATCTGTTATTGTCTTTCTACTTTAATGCAGAATTTATTAGCATGCTTAACTGTTATAATTTTTGTATCAAATAATTATAAAGGAAATCTCTTATTTTAAAGGTTACAAATACGAAATGGCACAGACATAAAGTGGTTTTATAGATCTATATTGATTACTGGTTAATACGGAGACCTATGTATTAGCTATTGCGCAGTATAGTATTAATGTACCATTTTGCGGTTGGGGTAGGCATTTGGTTTCCCAAATGATTTGTTATCTGAAGTGTATTTTGTTTTTTTATTAGAACAATTTCAGCTTCCATAAAAGTCACTCTGTCATTTTCCCTTGATAGAGCTCCCATCATGTTGCAAGACTTGCTTTATTATGTACCTTGGAGACTAAGTTATTATGTACCTTGGAGACTTGAGTTCTGTTCAGCGAAGTAAATTACTTATTTATGTTAATTATGTAAGTTTTGCCACCCTTAGCTGCTTTTGTGAGAGTCGCAGTAGATGACAGGAGGTCTTCTCCTGCGGTGCTACAAACAGTTGAAAGCGTACATGGTTCCTGACACGGAAAGCTTTCGTTTTGGCTTATGCTCGTATTCTGCCACAATTACCACCGGCTTAGGTTTCTATAGACACAACTTGTTCAGTGCTTGTGGAAAGGTATGCAAGATATTTAGAGCTTCACTTCCTCTTGAATAACACATAGTACCATCTGCTCATCTTTAAAACGGGGTCCTTTGTTGTGTCCTGACATGTTCTTACTGGTGCTTCACTATCAGCCTCTCTTTTATCCCAGAAATTAGACATTTATTTATAGTCTTGTGAATTGACTACTGTCACTCGTGAAAATGACAATGAGCCAATCATAAACCCTAGCTAAATAATATATTTAATATCAATATATTTTGATCGGTCTTGTTCCGATTTAGCACGTGTTACAAGAAAATGCTCCATTGTTTCATTTTTTTGCTTTTACTGTTCTTCTAATAAACCGTGCTTTCTGTTGGAGAAATAACACCTGTTCTGCTTCTTTTTATCCTTTCATTTTAATTCCCTGAAGTTCTTGCAGTTGGTTTGCTCTTTAATTGTTGTCCCCGATGTTCCTGAGTCATAAAGCGCAAAAGGAATTTCTGTCTGGGGAAAACAATGGAGTTGTCGAAAATCAATTTACCAATTGCAACTTAATTGGCCTGCAAATCCTGCCCTGTTCAAAATTCCAACTCTTGGTTCCTCTCTGTCTGTCGCTGCCAGCTACAGGACCTGCAGGATTAAAGTTCTCAGACAGTTTGCACAATGATGAGTAGTCACTGTAAAACTCCATGTCAGAACGTATCTGCAGTGATTGCACTTTCTTTGTTTTAGCTGTGTTGTATATGTGTATATAAGTGCATTTTTATTTTGCTCTTTTTTATGAGGCTTATCCCCCCCCCCCCCAAATGTGTATGTATTAAAAATGAAAATCACAAATGTCCAAATATTGCCATTGTGGTTAAACGATATTATTCTGTTGAATGTAATTATAAATGTTGTTTTACTCTTGGTATTCAACCTGTTATTACGGGTCATAATTCTCTGTCCTTTTCAGAAAAGCTCCCTTGAGTATTACTCTCCCTGACTGGTAGCATTACTAACAAGCTTCTGAATGATATCATGGTTGTTTTATCAATTTATGTTCTGTTTCTTTGAGTAACAATCACTGTCTACTCTCTTGGCACTAGAGGGGGGGGGGCTTTAACACTTAATTTAAGGGGATATCCAGAGATGATAAACAAACAAGAAAAAGATGTTTAAACAAAAAACACAACAAAGTTTTGAAAAATTGAAAAAGGCAGTATTGTTTAAAGTATATTTGCTTTTTGCTGAGAATAAATGTGTAAATAGGAAGGCAACATTTTTTTAACATAGCAATTGCCAATAACATCTTTTAGTCACTCAAGAGAAATTTGCTCTTAGCATTGATTTCTGAAGTGACTTTTTCTCAGGACATTGATTAGGTGCGGTTACATTGCCAGAACTTGTAAATTTTTCATGCACAAGCATCATTCCTGACGATCTTTTTCTTTTTTTTTATCTACAGTATAGAGGTGTGGGAATGTAATTTCTTAATTAAATGTTTTTTTTTAAAGATGCCTTCTGTATATTATGCAGTGTTTTTTATTATCATAGATGGATAGCTGAGGACTTTGGAAACCAAGTATAATGGCAGCCATACTTTGTTTCATACCAATTACTATATTGCCCCTCTTGGATGATCTGTGATCCTTTATCTTCACTTCTCCCATGATGTCCCTGTCAACCCCAGGGTTTCTAGCAAAACTTTTGTGGGGCTCAGTGTAAAACGCAATGTTCTTGGTTGCCTATATGGTGGGATCAGGGCTTCTCTTAACTACTTACTATCAGTGCTGCTACTTGTTGGTATTCAAGCCAGAATCTGTTTGCGTGAGGATAGTTTCCTCTAAGGTTGGAAAATATCACTTACAGATTTGCTCAATTCAAGTATTAGGGCACTTGTAGAGTGAGTGCCAACTGGCCCTTTAAAACATAGAAAGCGTTAGTTCTGTGTGGTCTTGCAAATTATGAAGTTTCTTGGCTTGTAAGCAGAAAAACTTGCTTTTCAAACATTTTCTGTGTTCCAAAAGTAAATTATAACACAGAGAGAGTTGATCTATGAGCTAGGAAAGTTAAGGGTGGCTTTTTATTATAATAATAATTATATATAAAACCTCTTCTTCTATGTTGATGTCTTTATTGAGAATCACAGACAGTTCATGTTGTAAGAATGAAAATCCTGTCTAGAATGTATTAATTTCTTCCATCTGGCATTTCCTGCACTGGGCTTCTAGAAGAGAAACTTTTTACATGTTCATGCATGCAGTGCATCATCTGAAATTTATGGAAAGGTTACTGGCCTCATAAAAAAATGACAAAGTGATTTCACAAGAAAATCTGTTATTCCAGCTTTTAAAATGACGCTTATAGTACTTTCTCTAAAGCTGCCCTGGTCCCAGTAAAACAGCATGCCTTCGGTACGTTTCAGAAAGATAGCTCCTTAGGAACGATATGTGTGTCACTCTAACGGGAAGAAAGATTATGGCGTTTTTAGAAATGCGCAGAACAAAAGTATGGATTGTCCTAGGAATTGGCAGCGCCACAGAAGTGTAACGCATAGCATTACGTTGCTCTGTGAAGTACGTAAGCCCCTCTGTATTTTTGATGATGTATTCTGCTTAAAAATCCAGCTCGTTTTCTATTTTGTAAGGAGATATTTCACTTGGGATGCGTGGGCCGATACCTTCGTCGTTGCGACTGAGTAACCCTAAAGCACTTACTGGCATTTAAATTTATATAAATATATAATTATACAAAAAAATGTAAATGGAACCGGAATATTTTTGCATTTATTAGTTTAAGTCCTGTATTGACCACAGGAAAGTTTATACGGTTACTGAATAGTTTTTAGACAAGGAATCTTTAAAATGAAATTATATATATATATATATATATATATATGAAATTAAATATATATATATTTTTTTTTTCTCACCTACAGCTGAGATATGAAATCCTTCTATATGTCGTACATGTTAACCAGATAGGATAATTTCGTGTCCCATTTCCGTGGATGGAATGTATTGGACTTTACAGGAAATGTACAGTACATTGTAGCCCCTTGTTAAATTGATGTCCTACAGGATACAATCATTTTTGCATCTTGAGTCTCTTCCCTTTTCATATTGACAGCGTGAGTTCCACTATGCGGATATTTGTATATTTCCGCAGAATTGCTTATAACGACTGGCTTTTGGGCTTATAGTTTTTAAAGGCCTGGGCTGTCACAAGACCAAAAGCTCAATTGAGCAAATTTTAGCTGCTCATTGCTCCTGAAGGGGTTAAATGTATGGACTACTGTAAAATCAATGCCCTCTATGCCAACCTGACTTAATCTCCAAACCTCAACACCCCCCACCTTATTAAAAAGTAACAGCATCTCTCTTCCATCAGGCTCTGACACTTCACTACACTCGTTCTGCTTCTGTTCCATTATCTTTAATGCTACCTTGAGCTGGACAAGTGAAGATTGGTTGTAAATTGTGATGTGCCTGGAAGGCTCCTTAAGAGAAATATAGTGCCTTGCATAGAGCTTTCATAGCCTCCTATATCTGTCCTTTATGGAATCACATCGTCTGTGAAGTCTGTTCTTAGTATAATATCCTTATGCCGTAGAAAACATTTGCGCCACTTTCAAGATGCACGGTGTGCTGGCTTTTGTTGGTGGTAGGGTGACCACCTGGTCTCAAATTAAAGTGTTTTGTATGACAAAACTGTCTCAGTCTGTCCTCAAAAAACCCTTATATTACAAGGGAAGACCCGGCCAATTCAAATCTCTGATTCCATCCAAACATAAAACCAATTACAGGCTAAAGCTGTTTATTCTGGGACCAGGTTATATCCAGACATAATTGCATTCCTCATTACTATGTATTGGAAGTGCTGCACAGCCTGCCATGTAATCAAATATTTAGTAAATGAGAAACGGAAAATGGAAAGTGAAGTGTTTCATTGTAGTTGTTCTGGTTTCATGCAAGTTCTTATTGTAGTTATTTAATGGATCAGGTCTCAGATGTGTGGCTTACTAATATTGGCAAAGGTCAGTCGTACTGGTACACAAACGCACTTTATTGTAGAGCTTAATTAACACTGCAGAGACCGGCATCGTTCGTATGCAACATTCATTTTTCATGGGCATCAACCCAAATTCGATGTACTGTTACTCCCATCATCCACTGACGGTCATAGGCAGCTATTCTAACAGTAGCCAAAGAGTGGATAACATCAGGAATTCTTTAATTTTTACATTTTTTTATTTGAATCAATTCATACAAAAACCATAAGTTATTTAATTAATATTTGCTATTGGTAAGTTCTTGAATTTCTTAAAGCTTATTCAGATTGGCTTAACAAACATGATAAGATGAAGAGAAACACAATATATTCTTCTATATTCTAGCCATGGTGTTTATTTTCTTATTATTCCGGGGCTCTGATACATTCTTCCATTCCATTTGTCAGTTTCCTCGAAACACATTTTAGTTTCCTGACAATATGGGAGAAAACAAACAAATTTTGGCTTCTTGCTGCAATATTCTGCTACTGCAGACTGGGACATGGCAGATTCAGTTGACTACCACTCCGGTCACAACTCCAGCTGGGAACTGGTTCATCATGTTGAGATTTAAAGCCTGTTCCTTTTTTTTTGTGGCAGAAAATACTTCCCTTGAGTTCTACTTAAAAGGATGAAAAAGACTGTTTTTTTGCTGCAGGTATAAAACAAATCAAAATGAAAGAATTGAGAAAGATTTAATGCAAATTGTCTGCAGATTATGTTGTCTTGTCTTACTCATTTTTATTTACTCGTTTATTTTAGGATGAGATTTAAGACTTTAATTCAGACTCTGTCTGCCTGCAGATCTATTGCCCTTTGAATGTAGGAGATAAAACGTTAGTATGTGGTCTAGTTTGTGACATATCTAAAACATAAAACTATCCGTCTGAGCTTTTGTTGGCAGCAGTAACCCTTTTCATGCAAATATCCCCACCAGAGGAAAAAAATTGACAAGAGCTTGAATCCTTCCTTGGGATATGTTTGTGTTTTAAGCCGCTTGCCATGCAGGTTCACCCCACCCCAAGTGAATGCATATTGTCTGGCTCAGGCTACATACCCACTATTTGCTAATAGGACTAATGATCTTGCTGTCCTTTTAGTGAAAGGAAAATAATTAAAATGTAAATATTTTGCACGTAGCCTCCAGAAAGGGTGTTTCTCAAATCTGAGTGACCAAATGTAGAAGCTCTATTTAATTGGTGGTATAGAATGCGAGGCTTGAAAGGAACCCATAAGGCCCATCTTTCTATGATAAAAAGACTCAGACGTTAAGTCCTAGGTGTTGTCTTCGTGATAGCTTTGTGCCTATACCACCGCTTTGTTCCTCTTAGGACCTACAGGTAGGTCTTTAAGAGCTGTGCCATGATGCCCATTAGGACAAATCGCATGACTTTGCTGGAGAGGCAGGGGCATCTCCTTGCCGCTACACAGGAGATCAGGCTGTCTTTTGATCTTGTGTAACATCTCTTGGAGCTAGCGCCAGTAAAACGTTATACAAGGAATACCCAATCACGGGCATCCCTTTCCTGTGGTTATCATTGCTGATGCACACTGGAAGTTCACTCAAGGACAGGAGAGACTCAGCAGGGTCTTTGTGGACCCTGCTGGGATCGATGATTGCTTCCCTACTGGATGATCAGCACAGGCAGATCGAGAGGAGAGGGCCAAAATGAAAAAAAAATATAAGTAAAAAAATGTATAATGTGTGTGGGTTCCTCAATTAATCTTAGCTTAACAAACGTAGTAAAAATGACAAATTAAAACCCTTTAGTTCTTTGGTTATGAAAAACCCCTGGCGCTGAAGGGGTAAAATTCCCAATTCCCTCACTGTTTCAACCTCTACGCCTTATATTGGAATGATGTCTTATTTATCTACCATCCTATCAGGAAGGTACAACTTTCTTATATCACAGCCTCTGACCCCCTAGTTTTAGATTACTGTATGTCCTCTTGTTCTCCTCTGAAATAAACTTCCCACCTGTACTTTGTTAAAGTACTTTAACGGGAATTTATCCGTTTATATGGTTTACTTAATATGTAGCCCAAATCAATGCAGATG
This sequence comes from Spea multiplicata, assembly GCA_009364415.1. Classification (NCBI taxonomy): domain Eukaryota; kingdom Metazoa; phylum Chordata; class Amphibia; order Anura; family Pelobatidae; genus Spea; species Spea multiplicata. Next base: position 8,675,448 of record VKOC01000001.1, read on the forward strand.
GCCCATCTTCAGCAACTACATGTTTACTGTTCTGTGGGATTAATCTGCCTTAGATCACAACTCTATGCTGATTAATGGTGTGAACGGATGCCACTTGACATTCTGCAATATAACTGTAGGTTAATGTGGAAAATCAGGATTATAAGCTATCACCTAATGTCCTCCGGTGTTTATATGAAATAAATGCCGCCGTCGGGAAGGATGGGCAAAAGTGCAAATAAAATTGAAAGAAAGAAAGAAAAAAAAAAAGAAAATACCCCCACCCCCCCGATGCAGTCATAAAACTTCATCAAATGGAAATTCACTTTTGCAGGAACTTTCCGTGAAAAATTTGCAGTACGTTTGTCAAGATTAATATAAAATGAAAACTTGATCTACCCCAGCCGTCCCTGGTGATCAATTAATTTCCAGTGAACATAATACAACGATTTGTTTTGAATGACAAAGATACATTGTAGTCAAATAAAGCCTAAAGCGTTTAGATTCGTCAATGCTTTGCATGATGAACAGCTTTGTCCCCTCTGTTGTGAAGGGTGACGTAGCAGTATGTTTAGTTTATTGTAGAGTCAAGGTATAAGTAGAGATAATATAGGTAAAGGGTTGGGTGTTCCTGGGTTACTTTTTCACCATTCGGTGCATCATCATTTAAATGCACACTAGCCCAAATGCCTAGTGGGCTGGTACCCTTTGTGCCTTCTGCTTACTAAAGGGCCGTTCTCCCATAGTCTAGCCGAGTGATGTAAGATAGTAGTGTGCAGCCATGTGCATTCAGTAGGCTTTCACTGCTGGTCTTCAAGCGCCAAGGCAGATTTAATTTATCCCCAGTCCATCTAATTATCTTACCATCACACTTTTTATTATATTTTGTTTATGTAGCGCCAACAATTTATGTAGCACTTCTTGCAATACATACGTTCAGAGGGTATGACAAAGCTAGAACCTACAGACTAAGACAAACCCATACATTATTTAAAGAGAGCCCTGCTCGCGGGCTTAAAGAAAGCCTCAGATTGCCTGTTTTATGATCACATGCAGTTTGATTCTGTTTTATTACAATTTAAAGAGTTCCGTGCCACTGTAATACATCATTCTGCTGGCGATTTAAAGGGTAGCAGCATGTAGTGACACAAGAATAATTGATTATTAGATTCTAGTACTCGTAACATTATTTGGTTATCGCTCTTATTCGTGGGCTGGTCCATAGACATATCTTTGTGTTTATATTGAATTTACTGTTTAGTAAATGCTTTAGAGCTACGGCAGTTTCTTTCATGGAGCCATTTTTCATTGCCAGGGGATGTTTAGTGCATCGATGTCCCCCTGCCAAGCATTGAAGCATCAAATTGTTTACAAGGGGTGCCAGTAGGGTCCACTTATTCAGATACTGATTATAGTGTGGGCAGGCAGAGGAATTAAAAGGCCCTGTGGGTCTCTGTTTAACACTTATTACCGGGCTTCTCACTTGCTCCTACTGATCTCATCTCCTGCCAAGTCTGCTTCATTGGCAGTGTCAGGTGGCTGATTAAGTCCCTATGGAGTAAGCCTCCATGCTGCCATCCCGACAGCTATGTGTTTTGTGAATTAACATTTTGTTTAAAAGAAATGCCTGGGATTAAATCTTTACCTGCTTTTAGAACACAGCGGTCAAACTAATTTTCACTGAAACAACCCCTGGAGGTGAACTTTATGTTTTGCGTCATTTTGTTCAAACGGTGTGCATACAGTTCTTGTGTGTCAAGACGAATAATAAATTGTAAACCTCCAGTTGGTTGTTTAAGTGGCGTTAAAATAATTCTTTGTGACATTCAGTTTAAAGTTTTACAATATACTTAACTTTTATTGACTTTGGATAGATGAACACAATTGATTTTTCTATTTTGAATCTAATGAAAACATGAGTATGTACCTATACAAATATATTGTTTGTTGTTGTAGGTTTGATCACCACTACATCAAGAAAGCTAGACCGAGAACAGCAAGCAGAACACATACTCGAGGTACGTCATTTGTATATTATGAGTTATATTGATTTCCTGCTGCTATTGAAGATGTTTTTAGTGACTTCCACAATTTAGTATGCTAGAAGCATTTACCTAAAAATAAAAATCTGACATAGATGAATCTTAACATATAATTGTTTATTTGTTGCTGTGATTTCTTAGTGCAAATAAAATAAATATGTTTAGTGCATAAAATAAATATACGTTTTCTTCTAAATGTGTTCATTACGTAATCAGTAGGTCACAAAGTCAGACATCGTCTGCTATATGGTACAGGAAAAGCATCTGTGAGCAAATACATGTTACTTAGAATGCATACATACTGCAAAGTTACAGTTTGTAAATCCAATGAGAAAGTAGATCATTTTGGACGCAAAAAAGATCCCCCCCCCCTTTTAAAGGCACAGTTGGAAGTCACTTTAACATGGGTTTCTTGCTTTTATCTGGGCTGGAAACCTAAATTACTATGTTACTACATGTAAAGCTGCAAGCCAGAGATAGGAACTATGTATTCCTATAAATTAAAAGTCACCATTCAGGATATATGATCAAATGTTTCAGTGACATTGGTCAAATGAAATTGTACACATTGTTAAAATGCTATGTTTAACCCCTTTCTGAACATTTTTGGGTGCTTTCTTCGATGTTTTTTCAATGTTTCATGTACCCACACAAATTTGTATTTTTTTCAAGGACAGATAGGACTTTGTGTTAAAATCATTTTTTTGTATAGTCTGCAATTTATTTTGAATAATAAAAAAAACAGCTAAAAATGCTAGGTGAGAGGGTAGACGTCTATTGGCATGAAAGAGGTCGCCTAACGCTTGTTTTGAGGACATAATAGTACGTCCTAAAGGTCACGAAGGAGTTAAATACCTAAACTATCCACATACCAGTTAGATTAACGTAATCTACTTCTTCACCTTTTCTGTCTGTAAATCAAAATTATGTAATTTACTAGTTATATCTTGTTTACCTATTGTACAGCACTGCAGAATATGATGCCACTATATAAATATAACAATATATCATTTTTTTAATCAAAAACACAGGGCAGTACTCTGCCAGAAAGCCTACAGGTGCTAAAAAAGATGTTTCTCCGTGATCTCAGGGCAATGTTTAGTAAATTTTAGGCGTTTAGCTCAGTTGAGCAAGGTGTGGCTAAGCACATTTCTATGTTCATTTCAGTGCATTCTGATACAATGTAAATAGCTTTCACAAGACCAAACTTGAGCAGAAGACTGTTAGTCCTTTTCTGTCCGTACCATTTCTATTCCAGCAGACACATGTAAATGACAAAGTTGTACCTATTGAATACAATCTAAAATTCTAATACGATCAACATCTGTAAATCATGGAAGGGGGAAGGTTCATTTCATCCTTGAAGTTTAGTTACAGATTTCAATTATACAACAGATTCTAGATTTCATATTCAGACTGAAAATCACTTCTAGATGTCCCACTTGAGGGTTAATGAGCTGAGACAGAGTTTCCTTGCTCTGCAGATCCTATTTTTTTCATTACCTTTTTATTTTATTCCAGCCTCCAAGCTGGTCTCTGTTGCACGTTTATGTTTATTACCAGCTCAATGATATAGCAAAGACACCATAAAGGACTGTTATACAGTGTAATACAAGCTTTAAAGGTTTTAATGGCCCTGTTCCTATTTGTCGGTTTAATGGAGGTAAGCATGAAAACAGTTTGGGAAGAAACCCAGAAACATAGTGGTATTTAGCTCAGTGTCTCTTCCGCCAAGTGTTGGATGCATCTGGCAAATTAATTTAACATTGAAATGTTGACCAGATGGGTTAGTGGGTTTTTTGCCTTGTTTACAAGGAAATCTGATCCTTCTGTGGATTATGGTTTTGGAGATATTTACTCCAATTTCACAAAGTATTTTCTTTGTGAAATCTAAATTCAGTTTCCCTTTCCCGTGAGCTTCTTTTGTATGTTACGTCGGAAATGGCTTATCTTTTTATTTACCCATGTTTGTCAACTGTGAGCTGATATTTCTGAGAAAAAAAAGAAATCAAGCATTCACATAAAAAGGATTGACTTTTATTGAAACCACTTCTCACACAATATGTTTCTTAGTGTGAGTCATTTTCTAAAAGAGGTTAATAATTGATTTTTTTTTTACAATAAAAACGTGTTTTTATGTTTAATTATATTCATAGCATTTGGTTTTGCTTCATGTTTATGCATTGAGTCATTGCAACCAGTAGCAATACCACTTAGAACACTGAATATACTGTAATGTACAATTACTGTAATTAGTTCTAGTTTACAATAGTTAAATTAGCAAGGCTTACAGAAAATAGATTCTTCTGAACTTCTTAATATCAAATATATTCATAAATACATGCAAAATTAAAACCTTGTATAAATGTATTCAATCTCTACAGGTTTGAATATAACAAAAAGGCCTCCTCTCCATTGCCTACCTTTGTTGCCTCAGGAGAGGGTTTTCCTGGTGGGAGGCAAATGTTAGTTACCCAATAATAGGAAGAAGAATAATATGACCTTGGTAGTAGTGACTTAACAGACCATCATGTACCTGCACAACATGAGAACGTGGTAGTGATAGCTAACAGAGCAGTATGTACCTCCACAGAATTAGAAGTTTCCAATAGCAGGGGTGGTAAAGATTAGCCACAATTACCCGAGTCTGTAATTCCTATAGCGTTCTGACTGGCTGTATATTATGGGAGCCGCAAACTTAGTTTAGACCCCCCCCAAGAGTCATAGCAAGTGTACAAAAAAGTACCCCGTGTCTGCAGTATACAAACTTTGTCCCAGGTAGGTACTCTGTGTGAAGGGGATGAGATGAGATACAGTTTAAGTATTAAGTGAAACAATTCAGTAACATTGTTTATTCCATCTTTATTGGAAGGTAGAGTTCGGTTAGAGCACGAAAATAATCTGAACAAAGGTGATGACAATTTAGACACAGTGTAGGACACAGTTGGTAAAAATAAAACAAGGAGAAACTCAGAAAAACCTAACTATACAAACCCATATAGGTCATCTTCAGGAACCTCAGAGTTGAGTTTGAGAGTTTTCAGTGATGTTACAAATCCATAGAAAGTTCCAGGAGAGGTTCTCTGATTTTCTGAAACACAATCAATTTTATCTGATCCCCTCCAGTGTCACAGAGAGACTCCCCAGGCCTAGCCCTTAGTATCACACATATATCAACTACATTTTAACATACATCTTTTAAGATTGACAGATCCCATTGTGTCCTCAAGATGACTCAAACTTAGCATAGAAGACCATCACCCTAAATTCCATATCATAAGGGAGTTGCTACTATTGGTCACTGAGGCTGAACCTGAATGCATTTATGGCAGAGCTCTGGTATGTACAAGTTGTCTGCTAGTTTGTGTGGCTTCAGAAGACAAGCTGTTGGCTGTAAAACACATCTGGCTAGGTTAATCCTTCCAATGCCAAAACCCTGCATTAGTCCAACACAGGCTCTGCATGACATGGGCCTCTTGCCCCCTCAGGTGCCCATGTCCTTATTCCATGGCGAATCACAGGTCTCCAAGTCTGAAAACACTTTTCATGGCCAACTCATTGGCTTTTAATGTGCACATTTCCAAAACATTGCAGAGTACAGTTTTCTTCCATATTTTGTTGCAACTGAACAAGCATTACAAGTTCAATTCCAACCTTCTTTCTTGTTCGCAATCAATATGGTGCAAATGCCTGGTGGGCTGTAGAGCGCATGTAATAATAACTTCTTTAAATAAAATTCTTTAAATGCCTGGACCTATTTTTGTTCTCGTCTGGCACTGAATACAGGTTTCTCTTCCCACCGCAGTAGCAATGCAACGTCTTCTTGAGTGTTCCTTGTGATGCTTTACTAAAGGTCAAACCGTCTATTATCCTCTCTGTAATTTAGAATGCCTCACATTCTGGCAATTGCCGAAACTTGGCTTTATTTCCTTAGATGGACATTTCTGAGGCTGCATTTTGGCCCTAACTGCAGCTTAGGGGACAGACGGCATGATAGAGATGGGATAATACTCGCTGTAATGTTCTGTTCTCTGCCCCACCCTCTGGTTTTCTTCACTCTGTCTTCTTTTTTTGAGCCTGTCACTTTCTATTCTCCACTAAATTGAAGGGCGTAGCTTGTTTAAAACCGCTTTTGCTTTCTCGTGGCCGTGAGCTCTTCCGTTCTTTCTGCCTTGTTTGTCTAACATGCGCTATTACCAGTCACTGCTAAGTAATGCCTGGCCGTTGCATGACATCACTGGCTTAAAAAAAATAACATTTTGAACAAGAGACCCGAAGCTGTCTAGGGTGGAAGAATAACATTACATAAATCACAAAAATTATATGTATGCTTTTTAAGTTCTCTCAATGGAAATTGATTCAGATGTAAAATACATGAATGTATGGACACTACTACAGTGCATGGCTTGATTAGACAGAAAATAGAGTAAGTAATAGAAGCGCACAACTTATTCCAGGACAAACATGATTTTTGTCATACCATCTTTTGTTTTAACTCAGGAATATAATGTTAGGAAAATAAAATAGACACATTGTGCCATCTGGATAACTGCATTTTGTTGAAGACAATAGATTCCGGGAGAAACTGTCACCTGGAATTCTAACACATGGAAATGCACTGGAAACTCTTGCTGTCCATCTCCTTTGTTTTTGAGAAACATAACAGAAGCTTTCTTTCCAAAGAAACAGACAGAGATAGGGAATAGCTAAGGCTCAATGCTAGCCAACAATGCAAATGCATGTAAGAAAGCTGAAGATCCTCGCAGAAAGACACAAGAGTAGGGCACACTTGGCACCTGAACTTTTAGAACTGAGAACCTGAATTCTGGATGTCAGTAGCAGTGTCATGACAGAAATAAATATTTGTGATGGCATGCGGAAGGAATCATTAAAAACCTATATTATCCTTTATTTATATAGTGAACAACATTTTTTTTGGCAGCACTTCTTCCAATACATTAATTCAAAGGGTATAACAAAGATGACAAGATGAAGCATTGCATAGGGCCCTGCTCACAAGCTCACAAATATACCATTTAAAGTGCTATAAATGTGTGTCCACAGTATATGTTTTTATTGGAGGTGGTGCGTCACATTAAATAGATGTTTTAAGTACATTGTTTATATGTTTATAGTTGTTGAGCGTCTAATCTGACAATTACGTGTATGCTTTAAAAAATGTTCTAGCCGACGCGGAGTGAATTCTTCCTAAACTCCATTAATCTGTTAATTTTGCTGGAGTAATTAAGTGTCATCACTGGGGCAGACACAGGGAGTAGGGATAATTGAGTGAGGTTTAAGTGTATGAAGTGTATTTCCCTTTTTTGAAAGAGTTCCACATAATCAGCAGAAGTTGTAATAATAACTGGATTAGAAAAGAATGCGAACTCGAATTAAACAGGCACAGAATTGCCAGCCTTGAAATAATATATGAACAGATGTACATCAGGGTTTTTCTTAGGAACCCTGGGTCATAAAGTTTGGCGTTTATTGAGCCAGAACACTGATTTTGACTCCTTTACCCATTCCTCGGAGTTTAAGAACAGAGACTGAGGTCTGGAATGTTAATTGACATCCTGGATGTCTGAATAGGAGAGTCCCGGAACACCAATTCCAATTCCATTTAATCAGGGATTTGTGTTACATTTACCTGGATTACAAGAGGTAAACCACAATATTACGCACATGTGAAAGAGTCCTTTACTTCATAAATGAAAATTATCGTGAAGTTTTTTGCTAGAGCTTAATTACATGTCCCCTGCCTCTGTGGTGTACTATAATTTGTTAAAATGTGGTTATTCACCAAACATTACATGTGTTCTTAAATATAACCACAGCTGGATGTTGAGTAGTATATAGTTGTGTAGTATATGTTGCATGTATGTGCAAACAATTATTTTACCAAATCCCATGTTTTTCACATTTAACTTAAACAGTGTAGGAAATTGCTCATCTAATTGACCTCTTAACGGTGAATGATGGTCATCATCAAACCTGAGTTGAAAGCCCTGCTTGTTTAACATCCGATGTCATATGAAGAATTGCAGCAAGAAAATAAGCAGAATGCACATGTTTGTGAGCCCCTTAAAGAACATTATTGTTTTACGTAAAATGAAATACATTAACTATAGCTTTCCATCCAGTCTCTGTCATCGTCTCCACTGCCTGATGAGAAGGTTGCAGGACAGATAGTGTGGGTTTCATATGACAGTGAGGAAATACTTAAAATGTTATGTTGACTCCCTTTTCCATGAAAATGATATCACACAGGGTTGTTGTTGTTGTTAAACTGACTTCATGTCATACAGACAGAGGAAAGCTATAGAGGGAGCTATAGGTCAAATCACGATGGGATGATGTTGAATAGGAGGGCAGGGTTCTTATACACCATGATTGCAGTGCAATTTTTTTGTTTACTATTATTATTTTACTATTGTTGTATTATTATTATTTCAATGTGTTTTTAGAAGTGCAGACTTTGAAAATTCTAATTTTCAAATACTGTGATATAAAATAGATGAATGCTATTAACTATGGCTCTGTCTGGCCATATAGCTCAGAGAAATGTGACCATCTCGGCTGGTATATACCTCCTATATACAATAAGTTAGTGAGAAAATGTCACGAACCGGGTCCATACAGATGACTGCATTGACCCAGCGCGCCCAAAAATTGTGTGCAGGAGTCACAGTGCAGTAGCGGAGTTGGACAGGGCCTGGTGCCGGGCAACCGTATTCACCCGGGTGTTGAGCACCTAGGGTTGTGCAGCCATATACCAGCGCCCTGACACAGCAGCAGATGCAGTCCAAAATGAAACGCAGTGATATCCTGCAGGCACCCTGGAACAAGCATGAAACATATCACTTGAATCACGTGCAGGATGCTGCAGGCTGGGAGTATGGAAGCTAAGCAAAGGGTATAGCAGAAACATAACAAGTAAGGGGGCAGAGCAAGCAAGGGACAGGGAGAGCAAGGGGGGCATAGCAAGGAATAGAGAGACCAAGCAAGAAACATAACCAGACAAGACATACATAATACAGGACACCCCTCTACCGGGGATACAAGACAGGACACCCCGCTGCCGGGGATACAAGACAGGAAACCCCTCTACCAGGGTACAGGTTACATCAGAATGACACACAAATACAGGAACTAGCCTAGAACTATAGGATAACTATTGGAGATTCCGCCACATCTTATGGCCATAGTACGCTTAGCCCACCACTACACCAAAGTACTCCAATGACGGTGGGTCCAAACGCTAATCCCTGCTAACAGTGGTACGGAACAAACCAAACATGAAACCCAAACACATAACAATGAGAGACATACCTGTAGACTGCAGACTGAGACGAACAGAACACACAGGTGGGGCGCACCTTATAAACAGAGCTGAAGCAAAGAGTAGAACTAGAAGCAAGGAATGGAAGATCAGAACAGAGCATACGGAAATCCAGGAATGGATTAAAGCAAAACAGAGAAACTGAAGCAAGACAGATCCGCAGCTCTGCAGCCTGGGTAGAACGTGACAGAAAATACTTCACTAAAATACACCTCTTGCTTATTTACAGAAATATAAGGCATATGTCTTGGATTTGTTGTAAACATTGCTTGCTACTTCTTTCAATTGCAAAACTTATAGTGGCAATATTATTTAAAGATGTGCCATCAGCTGACAAATACCGTTAAACGATAGAGGCGTGGATCTCTTCTTTATGTCCCTACATCGTGCCTTTCCTACGGTACATTGATGGCAGGATGCTTTTACAGGAATGACGTGTGATTGGCAGAACGTGAATGGCTAATAGTAACATACATATGCATTTGTGTTCTGGTGTCATACAGTTGAATTTCAAGAGTTTCATTCAACAAATAACATTGTTACATTTCCTTGAAGAAATATGAGAAATACATAGTGATGACACTTTGAACATAAAACCGTGTAAATGTTTTTATATAGAATATAAAAGATTTATATTCTTTTCTGAAATTCATATTATTTGTTGTAATCTAATGTTATCTTTCCAAGTTGTATTATGTGTTAAATGGTAGAAGCATCTTATGGCGTTACCTTGACAGTTCAGCCCTGGATTTAGTGGCAAATATCACCTAAATTGAAATAATGCGATGATTTTCCATTTTTGGGCAGGTAACTATAACAGATAACGGATATCCTCCAAAATCAGCGGTTACTAGAGTTATTGTAAAGGTGTTAGACGAGAATGAGCACAAACCCTTGTTTATGCAAAAAGTCTACAAGATTAGACTTCCAGAGCTTGAAAAACCTGAAAAAGAGAAGAATGCCAAAAAGGAGACAATCTACAGAGTGATTGCTGTAGATAAGGATGCTGGGCCCAATGCAGAAATATCATACAGCATTGAGGATGGAAATGACGAGGGGAAATTTTTCATCGACCCCAAAACAGGATCTGTTTCCTCCAAGAAATTTTCTGCTGCAGGAGAATATGATATTCTGACGGTGAGTTGAACTCAGCCTTTGTCTAATTCGGAGAGCACATAGATATTACAAATGAATGTTTATGAGTGAAATGTACTGGCAAAATCAAAAAAAGGACTCATTTTGATCTTTGCTATTTACACTATATGTTAAATATTGAATAATCAATTGACAAATATAAACACATACATGTAAAACATGATAAAAGGAGCACCAAGACTCCTTCTAACAATGAATCTAGTGTATCTGGGGTTTTTTAAGCATCTACTGATATGTTTTTTTTTATGATATTCCATGCTTGTAGATTAAAGCTGTTGATAACGGAAGACCTCAGAAATCATCAAGTGTTCGATTACATATAGAATGGATTGCAAAACCAACACCGTTAATCGAACCGTTATCCTTTGAGGAACCATTTTTCACCTTTACTGTAATGGAAAGTGATCCTGTTGCTCATATGATTGGCGTGATAACGGCAGAACCAGTGGGCTCACCATTGTGGTTTGACATTATCGGTAAGCACGTAAAATTATTTTTCAGGAGCATGGAGGCTGCACTCAATCTGCCGGGCAATTTGAGAAACACAATAGTAAAGCATTATTACTGAATTCAGAAAAGACTTTTCAAAATGATGATTAGTATGTAGCTGTCCTCCTTTTGTTGCTTTGTTACACAGTAGCTATTTAAGACTTTATTTAAGATTTCCTGTTTCTTTAACTACTAATTTTACTGTCAAATGCTTCTGCATTTATGGAATTCACAGAAATACTGTTGTAAAAATCATTTTCTTCTAAGATTTAAAAAAAAAAATGGAATTAAAGATGAATGTACAAGCATAGCCCGACTGGGAAGAAAACCCAGCCCTGGAAATAATTAAAAAAGTGCCCCATATTTCACGGTGCCATTTTTGGGTACAGTGTACATGTCAGGTTCTGGCCCCAATATTTTTTGTTCAGAACAGGGACAAACCTTGCATTTGAAAGTATATTTGAAAAAATACATTAATCTTAAATAAAGTAAGTATGAAAACACTTGGAGATCAATAGTGTTAATAAAGACAATATCATAAAGATTAAAATCAGATTAAACATCAGATTAAAACACACATGGCCATGAAAAAAAGGAAAAAAAAAAAACATTACTAAAGGAATATTTATTTTAAAGGCCACGCTGGTGTTGTAATGAGTGCTCTGTGACCTCTTCAATGTATTTCTATTTGATACTTAGCGTTTAGTATGTTTCACCCATAACCTCAAGGTTTGTGTTGATGTGAGTATTATTTAGAATGTAGCCCATTAGAGAGGTTCTACATAGTTCAGTAATGTGCCTTGTGAAATGAATGCCTGCAAGCCATCGGAGCATGAGTGATTTCTTTGTGGATCAGATTACATGAGGAGCTGCCATGCATTACAACCTGGCAGTGTTCAGGAACCTGGAAAGGCAGCCAGGAAATTATCATCTTAAAGGAGAAGAAAGTGCATATCTTTAAAATTCTAATTTTATAAAGCTTATCATCCTGTAAACTTGATGTCCATATTGAGTTTTCTGGCAGGCAGTAGATGCAATTGGAAGTCAAGGAAAACGGTAGAAACCACTTAGAGTCCGATCTACTCGGTGGTGAAATATATTAAGAGCATTGGTATACCTAGATGGGGTTGGCTTATATGAAGATTCACTCTTGCAAAATAACCATGAAGTTAGCGGATATTCTATTTTTGATCTTTGAGGTTTATTCATTAAATTAATAGTTTGAAGGTAAGTTACAAATCTCATCTTGGAATAACTATGCCTTTTGAGAGGCTGACACTGGCAAACTGAGATGAATAATTAGGGGCAAGATTAACTAACTAATAGTTAAACACTTGGGATGGATGCAGTTTAAAATTTGTAGTATTTTGAAATATTAAATGGTAATATGCAATTGAAATATTTTCAACATGTATATTTAAATGCCACATTTATAGCCTATCATTTTTGTCTTAACTGTAACTGTATTGGAATAAAAACATCCATGTGTTTAACTGTATTTAAAATGATCTTTCCCCCAGCAAGTCACAAAAGAAATTCTTTAAGATTTATCACGCTGTTCGGAAAAATTATACAACATTTCTTAATCCAGTTCTTGTGCAAGATTCACGTGTCCAGCCAACGGATCTGTGAATCTTTAAGATTTGTGTGTCATCCCTAGAGACGATGGGCATCTCTGGTGAATGCCCTAGACTTTATTAAACATAGGATGTAATAAGATGATGGCGTTATTGAATAAGGACGCCAGAAGAATTCACTCTAAAAACAGGGATTCTGGAGCAATGAAGCATTTACAATGAATAACCCTGACATTTGATTTTGCTATACAGATAGACTTCGGGACACAGCAATATACTCAACAGAGAAAGGAATTTTATGATTCTCTTCATGGAAATTACTTTTGGACAGAAGCCCTCATAATAGCAGTCTATAATACGCTTCCACATGTCAGCGTTCTGTCGTATTTTTTAATACCATTTCAGCAGGTGATCTAATAAGAAGCAAACTTAAGAGCTACCTTTGGCAGTGGTGCGGTAGCACAGCCGCTAGGAGCATTATAACGGAACGTAGTCCCAGCCTAAGGCTACGGGTGCACAAATAAAACTCCTTCAAGGTTGCACTCGTCTGTTTGCTAATTTGGAAGCTGGGAGTTTATGGCATTGAAGCTTTTATGCAAATTCATAGCGAGCACTGAATAAAGTCCTTCTTAATGTTGCCTACACAACATTTAGCACCATTTAATGAATTTATTAATTACAACTACTTATATTATGTGCTTAAAGTTCTTCAGTGTGTGGAGTCATTTTGGATATATTAAGAATAATAGCAAATTATTCTTTTGCCTCAATGAAGCAGGGTTGGGAAAAAGGCAGCATAACAAGCATAAGTAACAAGTCTCCTACCTACCTACCTAAAGACTGTCTAATGGGGATTCAGTCGTAGGAATACACTAACTCAATGGGAACAATGCCTTAGCAATAAGGCATGACTATACAAATTACCTGCACATTAAAGCCGACCTGTTATGTTCCCCCGAATCAAATATTTTCCAGTTCTGTGTGCTAAATAAAATCAGTGTTGTCTATTCACGGATTAAATGTATACATTGGAAACTTTAAAACTTATGTGTAAACCAGGATCTCAATGTCCTTTTCTCAGTATCAGGATGATCATTCTTCCCATTATGTCATCTCTGACCTGCTGTTAAACTGCTTGATATTGTTAATAAGTTTAGGCAGAAGGAGGGCGAGTAGAAGGGGGGGAGGGGACACCTCAGTACAAAGTATTGAGAGTATTATTGTCCTGCCGCTTTAAGACACAGATCATGGCTTCCGCAAGGTAAACCTGGAATAGCCCAAGACGAATGACACTGTTTTAATAAATGAATTGTTTTGTTGATACATATACGCGTGTGTGTCCGTAAAGACTACGACACGGTTGGATTCAATGTACTCACAATTTAAGGTAGGAATTGCGAAATGAGAGATTATATTCAAAGCACTGTTACATTGGCTGGAAGAGATGAATAAATCTGTATAATGGTTTTTGCAGATGCAAATCTTCCAGTCCTCCCCGGTTAGGTTGTAATGCCCCTTAGGTGAAGGCTGATTGGTACTAGCAGTATATAAAAAAAAAAAAAAAAAAAGAAGAAATGGGAATTTAGGCCATAAAGGTAATTAGTTCTCAATTATGCAAGTTTAGCCCCACAAGCCACTGAACTTACAAAGCTCATGCTATAGGTAATTAGAATAACTACGTATAATCACACAGGAAAATATGATTTATTCCGCTAAGCATCGGGAATAGGAGAGGATTTAGTCAAAAGTAAATTGCATCAATACAAAAGAAAAATGGAAACATAAACAAAGGTGGCCAGAGGATAAATAGTATTGTTTTAATTCCAAACATGTAGCAACCATTAGGCATTTAGCTGATACTTGGAACAGTGTGCCTGAATGTGCTTATCCACCTTTACCCAATCTTGGAATAAATTACCCCAAATTATTCTAAATTGTAATAATGACCTTTTCTGCTCTCTCTCTCTCTCATATATATATAATATATGTGTGTGTGTGTGTGTGTATATATATACATATATATACGTGTGTATATATATATATATATATATATATATAATGTTTCTGTGTGTATATACATACTTTTCTATGTATGTGCGTATAATATATTATATATATATATGTCTGTGTGTGTATATTACATGTGTGTGTATATATATATATATATATATATATATATATATAAATGTAGAATACACATATACATGCACACATTACATATGTGTATGTATGTATATGCATTTAAACATACAAATATTTGAAAGCATTCCATGTCTGTGCCTTTTTCATACACATAGATATGTAAATGTTACAGGCTTGCAAGTGCACAGTGCAATTTGAGTTTTATACAGATGCATTCATAGAAGTACAATAAATCCAAAAATAACCGCTCGTTTAATCGCGTGCATTGAGGTATGTTTAACCAATGCCGCGCCAGCACGCTGCATGCTTCTATGTTACTAAGACGTGTGCATTGACATTCCATGTTTTCTGTGCTTTCTCTCTTTGTCGTGAATGCTGCCAGGAGAAACAAGTGAAGTGTTTTACATCTTTCAGATGGCCTGTGACCCGAACTGTATAGCAGAAGGTATCTGCTAAGATCTCATGTCTTCATTAATATGAGATCGCATTTAATTTCCAAAGGACCGTTGTGTTTATGTGATCCGAACATCATTATTTATCGGTTTACGTATCGCCATCATATTCAGCAGGGCTGCAGATTAAGACGTACCGCATGTTTCCAAATATTTTAGGGCTGCAAATATTTGTTCACCATCACTTGCCTTAGAGAAATTGCTAAGGCTCTACAATAGGGGTAACAGGCAACTGTATGTATTGTTGGCTCTTAGCTTTTAGCATCGGCAATAAAAATGTTCAAAATAAATAAAATCTAAAGTCATTTGGTTCGATTAAAAATCAAGAAGAATACTTGACAGCAGGGACCTCCCTTTTTATAAAACCCGTACAATCTATTAGAAAAAAATGTCTCTCAGTTGAAGGGTTTTGTGAAAATGATTACGTGGCCCAATTCATCAGCGTTTAGTCTATTGGCATTATCGAAAGCTGTGATAATATCCACAAATGGTCTTGTTGAAACAATTTAGATGCAATTTATTTGATTACAGCAAGTTAAGCTTCAGTATAACAGTCCAATTAATATACAGAGCTCAACAGCCCTCGCTTGTTTTCATTTTTGTACTATCACTGTGTTTTAGATTGTGTCAGTGTGATGTGAAGTGGTGTTGTACGCATCTGCCGTCATCTCGTCTGGTCATTTTAATTTTTTATTTTTATCTTTACGAAACGTAGCCACCCGTGCTGTAGTGTTATATAGCTTTATGTTGCTACTTTATGTTGCTTGGGTTCTGCAAACAGACAAGATTTGTCTATTTTTTTTTCAACCAGGTGGCAATTATGACAGCAGATTCGATGTGGACAAGGGCACAGGAACCATCATTGTTGCTGGACCACTCGATGCAGAACAGAAATCTAATTACAGCTTGACAGTGGTGGCAACAGATGGGACAAGATCTATCAGTACACAGGTAATTGAATTGCTAATGAAGTGTTTAAACTGAGTATTTCATACGCGTGTAGCTGGATAACATAAGTTATGCATTGGACTAGCGTGAAATTGTTTAAAAGCAAGTTTGCCTAATGGGTGTTTAATAATGATGGTCATTGCCCAGTATATTCTTGACTTGCGGGATAGATAAATAATGGTAACTGCCACGGAAGATTCTGTACCCGCTGATCGCAGTTTAAGGCAAGGCGTACAAAATATGATTGTGGTGGCAAGTCGTGTTCCGCGAGAATTATGTTTATTTATTAAAGAATATACGTTGCGAGAGTCCTTTTATCATTGTGCCTTTTGCATTGTTAACATGTTAGTGTATCATGCAGTGGGGTCTCACGGTTCCATTCAGAAATACACAATATCTAAAGAAAAGACTTAAAGGGCCTCAAAGATCACCCCTTGATAAAGACTATTCAGTCGATAGATTAAAGTGGGCTAGCCTCTCAATTACCCTTTTAAAATTACATTTTCTTCAAGCTTAGTGTTTTTTTAGTCTTTTGCTAATCCTTGTATTTTCCTTTCTATTTTAGTTGTCTAGTTCTTTTTACTCCTAAGTGCATTTTTTTTTAATTGCTATATAGTTTCATATTTGTTTGTATTTTTTTTTTTTATATATTCTTGCCCGAAAAGCTCCCACTGTTTCCTGATTTTTGCTGCAGTGCTTTGGTTCAAAGAAAGCTGAAGCATCCTAGCTGCGAGTTACCATAACACCAATTTACATTATGCCAAATATATATATGAAGACAAATAGGTTTATAACCTTGAGCACTCGCTCAAAAAAAGTTAATTTTTTTTATGAGCAAGTCCTAAAATTAGCGCTATATCTTTACAGAAATACTTGCATGGAAAGAGTTAAAATACTGGCATTTTAAATGCCCACGGGGTGTCAAAATTCCAATTTGAAAAATGCTGCCTTTTAGCTCCCAACAAAGCTATTCATGTGGGGTATCGCTGCACTCGGGAGATGTTGCTGAACACATATTGGGGTGTTGTTTGACAGTGACATATGAAGCAAAATGTGTGTGGGGAAAAAATAGTTGTGCTTCCCTTGCAAAGGCAGAATGAGATTGTGCAGTGACCCCTATATGCATTTTCCTCTTTCCTCACCCCGGCTCTTCTCTCTGCAGGAGATGAGTTTTGCAGAATGCACCTCCATGAATGTGATGTACTGTACTTTCTGCCTGTCGACTCCAGGTCCCTGTGCATGGAAAGTGCTTCTATTGATTTCAGTGAGAGCACTTTCCTGCCACTGATTAGCAGCTTCAAGTGGTCGCACATTTAAACGTGCATGGGGGAAGACAAAATGTTATCCTGAATATAGAGCAGAACTAGAGACAAGTTCTGTACTTCTCTGTAATAAATATCATATAATGAGGATATCTCAGCTGCAATTCTCCATACACTTCCTATGGACCCTTCTAAGAAACCCTCTGCAACATTTTGTTTTACTGCTTGCAATGTCTTAATTTTACATGGTAGTGAGTACTTCTTTAAATATTTACCCGGAAGCTGAAAGAAAGTATTTATTTTAAATTAGCGAGCCCGTGAATGATTCCACAAGGGCCCACTTTAACTTGCTTTTTTATACTTGTGCATTAATACCTGCATTCATATTATCCTGTTTTGTTTTCTGAAATCTAAGGAATCCATTATTTATAAGAAAGCAACATGCCTATTTTTGGCCCTTTTTAACCTGAATTTAATTCTGCTGCTATGGTTGCAGAGACCGTAACACATCCTTTGAAACATTGCTGTTCTGTGTAGAATAATCCCCTGGTTAGGCTTTCCTTGACTTTTGAGTTACTTGTACAACTCTCAAATCACTGAAGCAAAGATGGGGGCTGGGATTTAGTGTGGAGGGCCAAACAGGGTTACTGGAGTGCAGTTAAAAAACAAGCAAAAAAAGAGCCGACTAGGGAGCACAAGCAGTGCATTTCTTTTGTATTATAAATGAAATGTCAATGTTCAGGGTAAAGCTGTTCATCTGTTTGTCATTGTGACATATCATAAAGCATTTGACCTTTGGTCTTGGGTTTTATGTATAAATTCAGTGTAATTCAACCTATTTAATGCAGTAAAGAAAATGTAATCAATTCACCCCATGTCTTTGTGTCATAAGAATGAATATTAAAGTATTTTATTATGCATTTTTAAAAGGTTAAAATACCAACCAAAAAAAAACAAAAAAACTTCACCTTAGGGAGAAGCTGCAGTTCTACTCCTCATCTGTGGCCCAATCATTTTTGTCACTGATTGGCCACTTGAAGCAACCAATCAGTGGTAGGAAACAGCTCCTATTAAAACAAAGAGGAAAGCTTTCCATGCATGTATATAAGTGTCTCATTACACCCCGGATGTCTGCTAAGCTGGCGCTGGAGCACCAAACAAATGTCCTGGACAACAAAAACTAGGAGGCAGGGAAAGGGTCTAAAGGATTGGGTGGGTCGGACATTTGGTTCCACCGGGTCCTATTTGAAAGTTATTTGTACTTTTCATTAGATTTCTTTTTTGTAGCCATACATCTTTGATAAGGGGTCAAGAGAGAAGTAACATAACAGTAAACATAACACAAAGGCTTTTGCAAACCGGATTAATTTTGTGAGTGGACCTCCATATCTTGCGGTGCTGAAGGTTTAATCATTGGAGCTTTTCACAATAAAGAATTCTGAGAATGTGTTGAGTCTGAAAATCTGAATGCACGTTCCTCAAGCTTTTTTTTTTTTTTTTTTTTGCTGCTCTATCCAGGCTGTATTATATGTAGCTGTAGTTTGTAATGTTAGTTGTCGGAGAACTGCTTGCCTGTCCGGTTTCTTTGTCTGGCAGACACAGTGTTTCACAACATTTGCAAGGTCATGGCTGCAGCAGATTTTTGAGAAAATGCACGGAAATGATGCTCCATAAATTGTACTTATTATGTCCTATGGTCTGTGCTAGTTTGTCTGGATACACGTATATAGTTGCAGTTTTAATTCCCATATGTGTTATCTTACATTTGACTAAGCATACTTTTCACACTTGCCTAACTGATTATAGATCCCTTCTATGTAAGCCCTAGAATATAATCAGTGGTGTTTTGGTCACATACCATAAAAATTGGCTTTGGGAGCTTTTTTTTCTGGCTTTAGATAGTTGTAGATGAAAGGCGCCTTTCTCCTGCTAAATGTAACTTAAATGGAACATTCGAAACGACTTTCCTATCACTGTCAAGTGACCAAGCTTTTTTCATCTCTCCACATGGACTGTATAATCCATTTAATACGGTCTTTCAAAGCCTGGCATTTTTAATAATGTGGCTACACTGTAACATTTGGACAGCCAAGCCTTGTAAACTATACATTTATTTCCAATTCAAGAAAAAGTTTACCACTGGAAGTGTTTTTAACTGATGCCAGCTTTAATTAAAGTTAAGATCTTTACAAAAAGTGTACGCAATTATGGTTCCAGATGTAGCTACAAGCTGTAGTTCCCACATGCCGCACTACGCATTTTCTGTAGAATCAGTCCATTCAACACAAACATATAATTGAAAATGAAACCGATATTATTCTCAATGGTGTCTAATCAATATTCACGAGGAAACGTATCGTGGCTGGTAAATCGGTTTCTGTATACAGGTAGAACAGTGCACTAATTTTCTTACACTGTTGGGGTTATTTGAGATGCCCGGGCAGCAATGCTCAGTGGTCTCAGCAGAACAGTGCAAACATGAAATAAGTCACTTTAGCCAGTAAAAACAAATGTGGATATTAGGCTACCAATTAGAAGTACCCAACAATTTCCTGGTAAAATTCCTTTACATGAAAGAAGCAGCAGGCCACCAACATACAATAATCCTTTACCTGGGTCTTGGCTCATGTCGCTCTAGGCGCAGAGTCCTAACATTGGTCTCCTCTTCCACCACTGCTTTCTATTTAGGGACATTTTTTTTTAGAAAGTGGTAACATAAAATGCCAGCAAGTTTGTAGGATGGCAAAGGTGCCACAAGGGGACACACATGCTAATATTTCTGGAGAATGTGAAAAATAATTAGATGTAATATTAATTAATGAATATAATGAATGTTACTTACTGTGACCAAAACGGTCCAGTGTCAGGATGTACATTTGCAGTTTGAGTTATTTTTTCTCCAATAATTGTTTTATTTTCTGTTTTTTTTTAATTCAGGTTCTCATTAAAGTGATAGATACAAATGACCACAGGCCGGAATTTTCGACTTCAAAGTATGAAGTTCTAATTCCAGAAGATATTAATCCAGAGACTGAAATTTTGCAAGTCACGGCTACAGACAAAGATGAGAAGAACAAGTTGATTTACACTTTGCAGAGCAGTACCGACCCTGTCAGTCTAAAGAAGTTTCGAATTGATCCTGCCACCGGCTCATTATACATTGTTGAAAAATTGGATCATGAAACTATGCAGCAGCACATCCTTACAGCGATGGTAAGTCGTAATCCCATTAATCTCTGTCTCCACTAACAAGGTAGGGATTTTTGCTCTGCAAATGGACTGCACCAATGACCCTACCGCTCTTCCATTTTTCAGGTACGCGATCAAGATGTTCCTGTTTTACGCAACTTTGCCAGAATTGTTATTAATGTAACTGACACAAATGACCATGCCCCATGGTTTACAAGCTCGTTCTACGAAGGCCGAGTATATGAATCAGCAGCTGTTGGATCAGCTGTTCTGCAGGTTACCGCGTTGGACAAAGACAAAGGAAGAAATGCTGAAGTTGTTTATTCTATTGAGTCTGGTAGGTGCAAATTAAAACATGGGAATATGCTTTTGGATTTCCTTCCCAGGGAGAAGCAAAAGTGGTTATCACTGATATGATTAGCATAGTTTGTTCTGTAGCTTTCTGCAGTTAGGGGACAGCACATGCAAATGAAATAAAAAGCAGTTTAGATGGGTTCCTTAGATTACACATACTAGAGCATATAACAGAATCTTACAATAATAAATGTCTTTAAGTTGAGTGAATAGACCACTGAGTCATATCTGTAGTATACTATGGGTTAACTTCCATAAAGTTGCAAGAACTTGAGCTAGGAGTGCTTGGAAAATGTACCCTTTGACCTCCACCAATACAAATTACAGGATCTGTTGACTCTCGAGTTGTGTCTATGCACTTTATGTATTTCTGTGTGACTTGCTGAGATCAAGGCAGAAAGCATTGCCAGTAAGTGTTTTTGTGTAAGAAGGGCTGACTAACTCATTAGTTATTACCTAAAGATTTTCTTTCTGGGGGCTACACCCAAGCCCTTAAGGAATAGACCACCTGGAGAAGACCACAGCAGTTCACTGTTCATATGTACATTTATATCACTTTCCTCCTACGGAAAATTCTAAATAATTCTGATTCAACCATTTTGAACAGAATAGTATCATATAAATGCACTTTTGCTCAAATATTGAGAAATAGTGCTTTTAAGATGTATCATTCCTAACAAACGAATATATTTAAATCACTATATAATAGGTTTAATAGATTTATTATTATTATTGTCATTAAACAATTAAATATTAATTATTTTAACTTAATTACTGAGCATTCAAATTTTATTTATCAGGGGTTGGGGGCTGGAACTTCCAGAACTGGCACGTATTTCCCCAATTCATTCTTTTTGGAACTTATCATTCATGCGGTGACAAAACTGCAGCCTTGCCGAAAATCTAGGAGATCAGAATTCGTTTTAAATGAGAACATTTATTTGTCTGCTGGAAAGGCAAAAGACAGAGTGCTAACCCTATGTATTTAGTCTTAGATGCGGTGACAGGAACATGTAAATATTATTCCTAATATACACACTATAATCTTGAGTGGAATCAGTGGAACTTAAATGTCATCTTCTACATGTTGTGACTTGAGAAACTGAATAAGCATTCCTTTATAATATATCCTGTTGAGTAAAAGCACATTCTTTTTGTTTATTGTGATTTTTGGTAACATATTGTCATATTAATGGACTTTTCAGTTAAACATGCAAAGTTTGCCTGTCAATATATTTTTTCCGTTGTTTCCTTCTGGCTAAACAGTAACAGAAATGAGTACAAGCAATGTCTTTTTTATGCTTAAAAGAACTCTTTCTGCAAATCCGTAAAGTTTCAGAAATTTAGGATTCACAGAGCGCGTTTTATTTGATAAACTCATTTGCTTATATTGGCTTTCTATAGCATTTTGTTCCCTCTACCATTAGGAGCCATTAGTGTGGTCACTGCTATTAAATATGAGTGGCATTTTAATTAATTCTCAGAAGGCTGTAGCATGAGCTATGGATCGGTCCTGTTTTCCGATGAGGCTGGCTGTCTACCAGTGATCTAATTTTTGCAATGGCATATCTATTGATTTGTAAACAATGTGGAAAGAGTAAGCCATGGTCTTGAAGCCCAAGCCTTTGAATAACAGAGTTTGAAATGCCCCCTTGTGTATCGCACCCAGCCGGCACTATGTGTATTTATGCCCCCAGCCTGCCCCTCGCTTTAGTATTGATGTATGTAATGGCCCCAGCTGACACCCTTGTGTAAGACAAACCGATACATTAGGTGGAGAGAGCCAAGCTTACAACCTTGAGACCCTTGCATATTGCCGGGGACATCTGGTCATCCTACTTTATATACCAATTTTGGTGCATGAATTATTTCACAGCGTTTAAGGAACTGTTTAAAGGTTGATTGGGGACTTTAAATACTTAGGTAGTATTGACTGGCCAGCCTTATTTTTGTTTCGAGTTCTTAGAAAAATTACGACTGATGCTGAAACATCAGTTCTACTTAACGCTTTAATTGTTGAGAGAACAAAATGAAGAATTCTATTGCACATTTTGTCGACTTATGCAGTACTGCACTAATAATGATGTGACAAGCAAGCTAAGAAAAATTACGAGAGGTAAAGAAAGTTTGTGGACTTCAGAGCTTAGGGCCTTAGATGGGTTAATATCAATCATATTTTTCAGCAGTGCAAATGTCTTTAAATGTCAGATTTTTCCATTCAAACTTTGGGAGGAATAAATTATAACGCTTTGTCATTCATGCAGAATAGCAGAGGGATTCCTGAAATACTTGCAATATTTCCCCAGCTCTTTAATGTTCTATTCTAAGAATGACAGAGCGTTTGAAACTAAGCATGCAGGGGTCTTACCATCTACCAACTCACAAGAGGAGATCTCTGTCTCTACTGATTGTATAAAAACATTTCTCTCACTCTGACAATCTTCTTTTAAAAATTTGCTGAAAGAACCTAATTATATCCTTAAAGTAGAATTAAAGTAGAATTCATTGCAAATAGCCCCTTGTTAACGCACGTCACTTACTTTTCATCAGCCAGCTCAGATACACGCTGTGTTATAATCACATTTTCTTCTCTGAGAGGTATGTAATAGCATATTTTTGATTTTAAGGACCTCAAGTGGACCTCTGAAGTTTCATTGTTGAAATTAAGGGAAAAAAAACTATGCTTTATGGTATTTTGAAAAACCTTTGCCAATGTTTTTTTTAACTAAACGTATTAGAAGGCCATTTTTTGAATGGTGAATGAATGCAGGGATATTACCAACCAAGTGTATTGTCAGTGGTAACGTTTCATATAGTCTAATCAATGCATTTTTTGCCTAAAACAAGCTCCAACATATTACATTTTAAATAGTTAATTTTGAAGCTTTCAGGTTTCATTGGTGTGTACCAAGAGTATGTTGGCATTATTGTGTTGTTTTGCAATATATTTTCTCATACTTTCTTTTTTTTTTTTCTCCTCTAGGGAACACAGCAAACGCTTTTACAATTGATCCAGTTATGGGAATTATTAAGACTGCGAAAGAACTTGATCGCACAGTCAACAGTCAGTACGAACTGGTCATCAAAGCTTCAGATCGTGGAGTCCCTCCAATGAGCCAAATAGTATCAGTATATATTACTGTTACGATTTCTGATAACGCAGCACCCAGATTCATGACAAAAGAGTTTTCTGCCGAAATTAGTGAAGCTGCTCGCATCGGTACTTTTGTGCAACTGCTCTCCATCCGCAGTCAGTCGTCTGTAGTATATGAGATAAAGGATGGAAACACAGGGAATTCATTTGATATCAATCCTAGCTCTGGCATCCTTATTACTCAGAAGCAACTAGACTTTGAAACACTCCCTTCTTATATACTTACTGTTCAAGCAACAAATATGGCTGGATTGTCAACAAATACAACTGTTGTCATACATGTTAGAGATGAGAATGACAATTTTCCAGTTTTTGTACAAATTGAATACAAAGGTCTTATTAGTGAATCCGCATCACCTAACAGTGTTGTCCTCACGGAGGAGAATGTTCCATTAGTAATACGGGCCACTGATGACGACAGAGAATCAAATGCTCTGCTTGTTTATCAGATTGTTGAACCGTCTGTCCGCAAATATTTTGCTATTGACTCTAGCACTGGTGCAATACGTACATTAGCAAGTCTAGATTATGAACAGACAAACATATTCCATTTTACAGTACAGGTACACGATATGGGTTATCCGCGTTTATTTGCAGAGCGTGCTGCTAATGTTACCATATATGTGCTTGATATCAATGACTGTCCACCAGTTTTCACCAGAGATGTCTATGAAGCCTCACTTTTGATACCAACATACAAAGGAGTCAGGGTTATTACGGTGAATGCAACAGATGACGACTCTGGATCCTTTTCAGAACTCATGTATTCCATTGTTGAAGGGAACATTGGAGAAAAATTTGCAATTGATCCCCTTACAGGAATTATAACTGTTCAAAGCACAAACCCATTAAGAAGCAGATATGAATTGACTGTACGGTCCTCTGATGGTAAATTTTCAAGCCTTGCATCAGTTAAAATTAATGTGAAGGAAAGCAAAGAAAGTCCACTGAAATTCACTCAACGTTCGTACACTGCAGAAGTACAGGAAAACGAAACCCAAGTAAAAACTTTGACTATTATTAGTCCAGTTGGCAACCGTATTAATGAACCCTTGTTCTACCGAATTCTTAACCCAGATGTTAGATTTAAAGTTAGTCATACATCTGGTGTATTGTCAACTACTGGAATACCATTTGATCGTGAACAGCAGGAGTTATTTGAATTAGTGGTGGAAGTCACAGATGAGCATATTCCTCCAAGGCTTGCACATGTTTTGGTGAGATTAACCATACAAGATATAAATGATAACAGCCCTGTTTTTGTTAACCTCCCTTATTATGCAATGGTACAGATAGATGCTGAAGTGGGTCATGTTATAAGACATGTAACGGCCGTGGATCGAGATATTGGCGACAATGGAGAAATACACTATTCCTTAAAAGAACATTCCCAGAACTTTCAGATTGGACCAGGTGGTGAGATCTCTATAAAAAAGATGTTTGATCCTGATGCATTTAATAAGGAATATTTTCTAACTGTAGTAGCAAAAGATGGAGGAAACCCATCATTTTTTGCTGAAGCTACTGTCTCAATTACAGTAATGAATAAAGCCATGCCAGTTTTTGAAAAACCTTTTTATAGTGCCGAAATAGCTGAAAATGCCCAGCTTCACAGCCCTGTCGTCCATGTACAAGCCAATAGTCCAGAAGGGCTTCGAATCATTTACAGTATCACAGATGGTGATCCATTCAGTCAATTTAATATCAACTTTAACACTGGCGTCATAAATGTTTTTGCTCCCCTTGATTTTGAATCCCATCCAGCCTATAAACTAAGAGTACGAGCCACGGACTCCCTAACTGGGGCACATGCCGAAGTTTTTGTTGACATTATCTTGGAGGATGTCAATGATAATAAACCAGTGTTCAAAGAGAAAACATATGCTGCCACCTTGTCTGAGGCATCCATAATTGGGACATCTGTTGTGCAAGTATATGCTGTAGATGCGGATTCTGAACAGAATAATGCTATTTCCTATGAACTGGTTGGGAACAATGGCAATGCTTCCCAGTATTTTCACATTGACAGAGTCAGTGGAGTCATAGTAACAACAAAATCTTTGGATTATGAGGAGTTCCAAGAGTATAGTTTAATAATAAGAGCTGTTGACAATGGTGTTCCTCCCTTAAGCAGTGAAACCACAGTAAAGGTTAGCATAACTGATATTAATGATAACCCACCTTCATTCACCCAACAACTTTATGAAGCTAAAATTAGTGAGCTTGCTAGACGTGGACACTTTGTCACTTGTGTTAAAGCAACAGATCCTGATCATTCAGATACTGAAAAACTTGAATATTCTATACTTTCTGGGAATGAGGATATGAATTTTGTCATTAATGGTAAAAGTGGTATAATAACGGTTTCTAATTTACGGAAATCAGCCCTGCATCCACTTTACACCCTAAATGTGTCTGTTTCGGATGGCGTTTTCAGAAATTCAGCCCAGGTTCGCATTGCTATAATGTTTGCCAACTTGTATAGCCCTAGTTTTGGACAAAATGAATATGAAGTGGAGCTTTCTGAAAATTCTCCAGTGCATACCCTTGTTACGGAACTTAAAGCTGTTGATGAGGACAAAGGGCTATATGGGCAGATCAGTTACCATATTCTTAATGAGTTTGCAAAAGACAATTTCTACATTAATGAAAGAGGCCAGTTGTTTACTATAGAAAGGCCTGACCGTGAAAACCCAACCAACAAGGTAATCCCTATAAGTATAATGGCAAAGGATACTGGAGGAAAAGTTGGCTTCTGCACTGTTAATGTTATACTTACAGATTATAATGATAATGATCCAAGATTCCGCTCCACCGAGTACAAAGTAAGCATTGCATCCAATGTACCACGGGGATCAACAGTTGTAAAAGTCACTGCATCTGATTGTGATGAGGGAGCAAACGCCGATATATCTTATTCCATTGAAGCAAAATCTGAAACTGTTGAAGAAAATTTTGAAATCAATCCATTTTCTGGCACCATTTCTACAAAGGAAAGCTTGGTTGGTTTAGAAAATGAAGTCTATTCGTTCTTTGTTAAGGCTACTGATGGAGGATCCCCTTCAAGAGAATCTATTGCCCCTGTCTTCATTAAGATTATCCCACCTGAAGTGGTGTTGCCAAAATTTTCAGAACCATTTTATACGTTAAGTATCTCAGAAGATGCTGCAATAGGTACAGAACTTGATGTCATGAAAGCAGAAAGCAGAAATCCCATAATGTATTCTCTGGTGAAAGGAAATACACCTGAAAGTAATGTTGATGACATTTTTGTTATTGACAAACAAAATGGCCGATTAAAACTTGAGAAAGCTTTAGACCATGAAACAACAAAATGGTACCAGTTCTCAGTTATGGCTCAAAATGTTCATGACGAACAAGACATGGTTTTCTCTGTAGATGTAAATGTTCAAGTCAAAGATGTCAATGACAATAAACCAATTTTTGAGGCAAATCCGTATGAAACAATCATAGCTGAAAATCTTCCTGGAGGCACAAAGGTTGTGCAAGTAAAAGCAGTTGATCTTGATTCAGGCTCCAATGGGCGTGTTTCATATATGCTGGCAGGTTTGCAAGAACCGCAGGAAATTAAAGAACTTTTCTCTGTGGATTTGGAAACTGGATGGGTCAGCACTCTGGGTGAACTTGACCATGAGAAAAACAACAAATACAGCATTATTGTCATTGCGTATGATCATGGTGATAAGGTTCTGTCCTCTACTTCTGTGGTTGATGTAACAGTTATAGATGTGAATGACAACCCACCTCGATTTACTGCTGAAATCTATAAAGGAACAGTAAGTGAAGATGACCCACCTGGTGGTGTGATTGCCATTGTGAGTACCACAGATGAAGACTTGGAGGAGATAAACAAAGAGGTCACCTACTATATCACAGGCAAGTACATTTAAGTAACTTGACAGAATATTGAGATTCCTTTTCGGATATAAGCAGTTTGTTTAATTATTAATTAAATGGTGCATAATGGTGCCTTCTCCATCAAATTAAGTTTCATTGATTTTATGTGTAATATAATTCCTGTGCCACAAATGCATTTTTGCATTGGGTTATATTTTATGGATACAACCTTTGTAAATGTCAACTTTTTAAGAGTACCTTTGTGGAATTTAACTCTATTGAAATGTTGGTTGAATACCCTTTTGTTGAATTGGTTGCAAATCTACTTATGGTACTTGAAGCAATTTCATAACTATTGCATTTAATTCAATATAGTTTTTAACACTATTAGGAAAATAAATAATATAACAAAATAATAACAAAAAAACCAACACAATTTCTGTACTGTAAGTACAGCATTTGTTTTCTTGAACTACCACTACCATAAACTCATCTGGTTGAGGATTTTAGCCCTGATTCCTAATCAGGGGTTCTATCTCTCGTTGAAGTACAACTCTCGTTATTCTGAACCATTCCAAATGATATTTACCAATCATCATTGCATCTGGAGATTAACCTTCTATTTTTAGATATAGCTATGCATGATTTATACCCTGCTGCACACAGTTATATTTGTTGTTTTTTTGCTACTTTAGGAGGAGATCCCCTTGGTCAATTTGCCATTGAAAACATGCAGCATGAATGTAAAGTCTATGTGAAAAGGCCACTAGACAGGGAAGTGAAAGACAATTATCTTCTGAACATAACAGCAACAGATGGAACTTTTGCAAGCAAGGCTGTAGTGGAAGTCAAAGTCCTTGATGCCAATGACAATAGTCCTGTGTGTGACAAGGTAAACATTCTGAGGCTTTGTGTGTATAGAACTATTCGTTTATTTGTTTCATGTAGCA
Organism: Spea multiplicata; assembly: GCA_009364415.1. Lineage (NCBI taxonomy): Eukaryota > Metazoa > Chordata > Amphibia > Anura > Pelobatidae > Spea > Spea multiplicata. Next base: position 8,704,341 of record VKOC01000001.1, read on the forward strand.
AAGAAAACTGTGATGGTGAACCTCGCAATCGGTAAATAGTTTTAAATATATCAAAATGTGACAATGTTGTGCTTAAACTTACAAGAGCCATATGTTTTATTGTTTTTATATTTTGAATGCTTTATTAACCCCTTAACGGCCATTGAACGTGTCAGGCACGTCACGCAAAAACGGTCAGGTGACGACCAATGACGTGCCTGGCATGTCATTTCATTAAACAAGTTTAGAAAGTGATCTATGATCACGTTCTTCGCTTAAACGGTCTTGCTTGATGTAGAGGCGTTGTAGAAGAAACACCGAGATTCTTTAAATACAGTTCATTCTGGTACTTTAATTAACCCCTTTATGTTGGTGAATATTTTTAGCATTCCATCATGTTTCCACCAGGCTATACATGTATGTTTAACTGCACTGAGCGTCTAGTGGTTGCAATGCTAAAGAGGCACTCTAAAGAACAATTCTCCTGCTTGCTAAACCCCACGTGCAATGTACTCTCGGCCAGCCAGTGCTACCTGAATGTGCTCCCAATGACTTCAATGGCAGTACTTCCATACCTTAAAGCAGCCAACAGTGGCATGAAAAGCAAGACCAAGGAGGGAGTAGGGCACTCAAAAAAGTACTTTAATATGCATTATTCATTGGTAAGACTGCATTGGACATTGGAATATACCGTTAAATGATATAGGTGGTTTATTGATTGTCGAACATGTTTTAGTGTGTGTGTGTGTGTGTATATATATATATATAACATATATAGTATATATATATAATATATAATATATAATATATATATATTATATATATATATATATCGTATTATAAGTAAATATAAATACATTTATTTATTTTCCCTATAGAATTTATATGCAGAAACCGTCACAGAAGATGCTCTTCCCGGTAAAATAATTCTGCAGGTTTCTGCAAGCGATGCTGACATTCGCTCTAATGCAGAGATCACTTACACTTTGCACGGACCAGGTGCAGAGAATTTCCACCTCCATGCAATTACAGGTAAGCTCTTGAACATTGAATAGTTCCTGCATTTAAATAAATTAAATATGCTTAGGTTTGACCTTTTAATTATGTCTTACTGAACTCATTACTTTTAATTCTTTTCGGGAGGCAAAAGCCAGTCTAGCTGCAAGAATAGTCGCATAATTGCAACAATTATATTAATGCCATAAATTTTCAGACTATGATAAAAATGGATATTAAATAATCCTTTATGGGTAGTGTTTATTCAACCCGAGTCGTGACTGTGACTGTCGCGTGCTCTGACTGCATGGGAAATCAGAGGATGATGTCACATAAACTGACATTGTTGCTTTAAATCTATTTTATTGGGATTAGGGCATTGGCAGCTTCATTAATATATTTTTCTACCTAAACCTGAAGTCCTGGTGTGGGCACCAACTAAAGCTTTCATTGATGTTTATGCAAACCTAAAGTGTGTCCCAGTAAATCTCATTTCGATGGACAACTGTTTCTAAAGAGTAGAAACTGTCACCCACGGGACCTTTACACGGACCATTGGAGCATAGAACTGTCTATGGGATGCATTAATGAGCCATCCACTTTAAAGAAAAGGATACTGGTTATAAATGAAGAAAAAGAGCTCTTAATCTCATAAAGGATGTCCCTTCGTAATTCTGATTGATTTTACAAAGCAAGTTCAGCATTTTAAAGGATTTGCAGTTTTAGCAGTGAAGAAAACTTAGTTTAAGTTAATTGTGTTCGGAAACGTTATCTGCAGACCTGGCAGCAGCCATTATTGTGAGTCATGTGATACTTTGGACGTCTTTACCTGCCCAAACACCACACAGAGCCGATTCATGGCAGTGTTTATGAAGTCCTGCTTGCTTATTTTCTCTGTAGGCTTTCATTTCTCAGAGTGTCCCATTCGTTGATTAAAACTCATCCCCAAGGCAGTAAGATAATGATTTAGGGTTTTTGTCCAGTAGATTCAACTAAGGTGACAGGGCTAGGACACATATTTATAAGAAATGTATCTGAAAATATTGTATTAAACTGAAAACAGTACAATATGTTCAATATTTAACGCTTTTAATATGATACAAAAAAATATATATATAAAATATCGGTTCTTACCTCAGCTATTCGTAACAATAGTCTATTGAATCCAATGGTCACAGAGAACGCAGCTTTATGTGTCTGGGAAATCAGTGGTGGCATCTTGTAAGGAGCTAACCTTTATTAGTGGTTCCACGTGTTATTACGATTTACTTCGTTTTCTGGGTACATTTAAATATTTCAAGTACCAAGGAGGTGGATGAAATTTCTGCTTGGCTTGTTAAAAGCTGTCCAGAAACTGGCTTATTTGACTTTTCTTAATATGAGCTCCATGGAAAGCCAAAGCAGTAGTCGCTTCAACTGAAACTTATCGATTAGCTATGCGATATGTTTTAATTTGTTCGTAGAAAAAAAAGTGTATAATGCCGAGGGTTTGCCTTGAATTGAAAAGTGAGCAGAACAGATGTCTAAGCTGTGAATCCCTCCAAAACACGCTGTTTAGAAGCATTTTCTCTTGGATTTGATGCTCTCCATTCTCATATGCTTGCCTTGTCTTCATCTCTCAAACATGCTGATAATGTCTAAAGTTATACAATTATGTGCTTAAACATGAAAAAAACAGTGTATGCTCCTGAAAACCGTTTCACCCATTTAAGCAACTTTATGAACTGTCTTTTGCTAAGGTTTTCTGTTATATTATTAAAGAGCCCTTTAGAAATGCAGGTACTATGTATCTATGTATAAAAGAGTGACGTGGAGATGACTGTTAGCTTTTGATTCAGAATCACAGCAAGTGTTTAAACATTGCCAAACTTTCAAGAAAAAAACATTGCTTTGAAACTATCAATTCCCGATTCTCATTTAACAATAAACATTATTGTTAATAAAAGCGTTAGGGTGTGTGTGTGACCCACCGGTCAGTTTACAAAATGCAATTAACGTCTGTGTATAACTAGTTATCCAGCTTGTTGGCCACATAGTTTGATCTCATGTTATAATTTATCAAGATGGACATTTCACTTTTGTTTAAATGTCATCAGAACATAAGTTCAATAGTCACACAACAATTCTGCTTATTTAAACTCTTCTTTTGGTCATGATGTTACCCAGATTGTAATGAATAGCTACAGAGACCTAGATATACCGGTAACTAGCGAAAACCCCATTAAATCTAATGCTGTTCTCCTTGTCATCTATCTTAGGGCAGTGATGGGTCTGGGCATTTGTTGTCCATTAAATAACTAAATGTATAATTTTACATTTGTTTTAGAGATAAAATGCAAATCAACTACTATATGAACAATCATTTAATTGAACCATTCTATATAGCATATTTGGGATTAGACTGCAATTATTCAGAAAACAAGACAGAATTAACGTTTTTCCCCATACCTGATTCGATATCATTTAATTTGTGTGCTTTTGAAGCACTAGAAGTCCTTGGGATGGCTGTTTAGGGAGACGTAATTCTGGCCCTGACTCAAAATTCTCTTGAGAAGTTGGAATTCTCTGCTATGTAGGAAGATTTCCCATGCGTTTACGTGGGTGGTGCTTTGTAGGAAGTTAAACATTTACAATCATTTAGAATGATCTCATCATTCTGCTTCTATGGGCTTGTGCCACTAACCTCCCACTTGTAAGCGTTGCATATCCAGAGAGGAAACCCATTGCTCTGATACTAAAGTGTATTCGGTGGAATAGTAGGTTATTATAATATTAGGTTTTAAAAATAAAAACAAAACAAAAAAATAAATAAAGCAAGCAAAAGGTGCCTCCCGTCCCTTGCTCGTCATGGCTTAATGGAAGGCATTATTAGAGAAAAGAAAGCACTGCATATGCAGATGAGACGACAGGTGGGGTTAGATGTACATTACAGAGGTTATTCCCTAAAACTGGACTTAGCAGAAGAGTTTTTAGTAGAGTTGTGGTTTTAAGCCTGAATTCCCAAAGCATTATCATGGGCTATCCTAGGCACTTTTAGATAATTCTCTACATGCACACAGTTTACACTATGTTTCCACCTCATACTTTTCTGCTGGCATTCATCTTACCATTCCCACTGTTTATTTTTCCATAAGGTGAGCTGAAAACATCATCGCCTCTTGATCGTGAGATTCAGGAAGTGTACCATCTATGGGTAAAAGCCTCCGATGGAGGTGGCAGGTTCTGCCAGGCTGATATCGAGTTGACCTTGGAAGATATAAATGACAATGCTCCTGAATTCTCTTCGGATCCCTACACTGTTACTGTATTTGAAAACACGGAGCCCAAAACACCACTGACGAGGGTGCAGGCTATCGATGCTGATGCAGGTATGTATATATTTATAGAAAATAATAAGGAAGCATGACTGCTCCTTTAAGGTGCAAGTCCAGTTCTATCCCATTTAATAATTAATGGAAGACGTGATATGCCTGCACTGGAAAACAAAACAATCCGTGCAGTATTCGTGAGCTTAGTTTCCTTTCCTTCCTGCCAGCGCTGACTATTTGTGCACTCTTACTTTTATGTCCATCCAGCACTGTGGGAAGCACCAATATTTCAAAATAAACGTAAATAATGTGATTTGCCTTTGTGGCATGTTATTTATCTAGTTCTTGAAGTAAATTGCATGTCAATAAAACACAACACAACCTAATTGCTATAGTTTTGCTTAATGGTTTGGCATTAACAACATTCATGTTGTAATCTTATCTGTTTAAAATGTCACATTTATCCTTTTTTCAGCATTTTAAGGCTTTATATGTAAATTGCTGAAAATATTTTTAATAATAAATGCTTTTTTTTTTTTACTGATGGCTTTTGATTAAATCTGGGGAGCATCTCCACATTATATATTTAAATTAACTTTTGTGGTTTGTATTGTAGGACTTAATCATAAGGTGCAATATTCATTAGTCAACTCAGCAGAAGGTCAATTCTCAATTGACGAGTTGTCTGGAATAATTAGTTTGGAGAAAATGCTGGATCGGGAATCACAGGCAGTTTATACCCTGACAGTGAGAGCCACAGATCAAGGATTACCTCGAAAGCTTTCTTCTGTTGCAAGTGTAGTGGTGTCCGTCTTGGATATCAATGATAACCCCCCTGTGTTTGAACACCGAGAATATGGTGCAACTCTATCAGAAGATATTGCTGTTGGAACCGAAGTGCTTCAAGTATATGCTACTAGCAGGGACATTGAAGTCAATGCGGAAATTTCATATAAAATAATCAGTGGCAACGAACATGGAAAATTTAGTATAAATCCAGTTACAGGTAAATATTTTATAATTTATAATTCATAATTAACAGGGGTAAAATTGTATGATGCCATTTTGTCACGGTGACATGGTACAAACATTTAAAGCTGGTGTGTGGCTCCATAGAGTAGTAGAAAGCATTCTGCAATCATAACTCATGAAGTATAAGTACAAGAAGTGTACAAGGTGACTGTGAAACTGATGGGTACCCCTGAATGGTTTCTATATTTTATGTATTTTAGTTCCATGCAATCAAGGCTGTACCAAGTATTTTGTATTCGTTTTGCATGTCAATATTTTCTACTGTAATATATAATGTTTTTTGGTTACATAGCTAATAGTTAGAAAAGAAAACTTTTGTCGATTTGTTTTCTTGTTATATACCTTTCTCATTAAAACTTTCCATTTTCACAGGGATGATATTTATCATTGAAAGTCTGGACTATGAAACGTCTCCTGAGTATTACTTGACAGTAGAAGCCACAGATGGGGGGACACCACCTCTCAGTGATGTCGCATCAGTGAACATCAATGTAACCGACGTCAATGACAATTCCCCGGTTTTTAGCCACAGCACGTACACGGCTGTCGTCGGTGAAGATGCAGTGTCTGGACAGTCAGTTCTTACGGTAACTTTTTCTTATATTGGCTTTCAAGGATAGAACTTTGCCTTTGGTATTTTTCAAGTGGAGCCCCTGCAATATTGTTAAACGATTTACTATTTAAACATATTTCCAAACATTTGGAGACTTAGTATTTGGTTATTGTGCTATACATTATCCATTACTGTTTTCTCATGTTAATTTACGTCCATTTAGTATTTTGCATACATATTTTTAAACAATACATATTTTAGTCTCTCTTTAAGCGTTATGAGCTTCCATAGCTGCATAATTTGTTCTCATTTTTTCTTGTAAAGGTTGAATAGTCACATTGTCATGCACACCTGTTAAACATATTGCATTGAGAAACATACTGTAAGGTATAATACAAGGTAGTATGTTCCCCCAGGCATTTTAGCTTTATCTTTTTTTCCACTCGGAGGAGGCATTAAGGTAACTTTGAAACTAAGGGAATATGCCCAGTGGGAAGTTGTCTTCATAAGTTAGAACTGGGATATGAGTAGGAATTACTCGTTCACTTGTAATCTGTTACATGTGTCAAATGAAATGGGCTTTTATCTAGGTTGTTGCTGATGATGCTGATGGACCTTTGAACAGCCACATACACTACTCAATTATGGATGGCAACCAAGGGAATACATTTCTCATTGATCCAGTAAGAGGAGACGTCAAAGTGAATAAACTTTTAGATAGGGAAAAGGTGAGTCATATTAAACTTTTATTCTTAGCAATTATCTGTAAGAAACATTACTAAAACAAGAATTGAAGCTTGGGTTGTTGAGGAATTAATTGGTTTTCGTCTTAATACTCAAGATTTATGTCTCCCTTTCATCACAGAAATAAACTCATAATTTTGGCCGGAATGTCTTGTAATTGATTTTTTCCCCTATCCGTTTGTATAGATTTCCGGATATACTTTAACTGTTCAAGCAGAAGATAATGGAAATCCACCCAGACTAAACACCACGACTATTAACATTGATGTATCCGATGTCAATGACAACCCACCAATTTTCTCACAAGAGAATTATAGCCTTATTATACAGGTGAGCTTCAAAACACCACTTCTAATATATTGAAAAAGCAGCTTCTATAAGAGTACAATTATTATTCAATATTAACTTTCTTCAGAAACTTCGGTTTAATGTAAACAGTATGTTTAGGAAAAAAAACCAAACAGCACCATTTATTGAATCAACGGTTTTCTTCTTTTTTAAACTGCCGTGAGGACAAGCAAACAATTCTGAACAACAGAGTATTTGTGTTATCTATCAAAAGAGGTGACAATTTGGATTGTTACCATTCATCAAAGTTATGGAAGTACAAGTAGTTTTATATTAAAGTTTGTTAGGAACAGTTCTTCCTCTTGGAATATTGTACATTATTGTACTGATTAAAACGTCTGCATGACTACTGTACTTATTATATCCCCTTTATTATTCTGTAAACAGTAATACAACTCACATGTCCTAGCCCACAACTCGCAAAATCATAGATTATAGAAAAATAAATAAAAAAAATTAACACCCCCTTCCCCTAACCTTGTGTCCACATTAAACTTATGGGAGGCATAGTGTTCATTCAGGAAATCCAACCATGACCCTACCCCCATCCGTTGCGGTATTAACAGTATATAATGCCTATGTCTTCCATATGTTTATTTCTCATATTTAACCCATTTGCTATTGAGAATATCGGGGAGGTATAGGTGTGCTCTGTACCCCCTGACAATTTCTAATTGCTCCCCACCCCTCTGCACATGGACTATGGGAAAGAGGGGAGATCATCAAACTTTTGGTTAATATGATCTGCCTTTTTTTCCCTTCTAATTCATTATTTTAGATGACTTGCAGTTTACCTTTTATCCCAGCTTGCCATCAACTTGTGAGTTAATGTTGCTTGCTAAGGTTGCTTCTTGTTTGCAGATAGCCCTCTCCTTCTTTACAATGCACAGTTTACTTTTCTGGCAAAACCTTTGGAAAACATTATAATAGATTATGTTAGGTCGCATCCAGAGAGAGTTTTATGCAAGAGAAAGTGCTTATGTCAAAATATGACAGATGAGGAGAGAAAAATCCATGATGAAAGCAAATGCTGTGTAAACATGGCCTTTATCAGTGTCGCAGAACTTCAGAACCAGGGTCGAACTGAATAGTAATCAAACGGGATAAACAATCCTTCATACAAATAATTAATACGAGTCTTTCACCATGAATTATTGATTTACATGGGCTAGTGTTAAAATTAAACAATAGCTCCCATTGATTTCAGATCTCACTTTTCAGTAAACGTAACCATGTCTGTGATAATGTGGCCAGATGGTTTCACTAAGCAGACATACATAAAAATAATGCATACTGTAGCGTAGCTAGGCGTTAACGCAGCCCAGCAGCTTGTATTTCCCACAAGCGTTGATGAGTAACGTTCATTCCAGTCTGTCACTGCTTTGGACTGTCGTTATATATGTTTCAATGATAGGTTTGCAGTTGTTCGAGACCTAGAAATTTTGCTGACTTTGTGAAAGCAAGGCACGTATCTCTTATTTGGGTTGAAGTTTGTCCTCGACTGCCCTTAAAAACACATAACACCCCACCATAGATACATACCAGTATTTTTTAACTACGGGGCTGGTAAATTCATAACATAATCTGTGCATTTTACAAGGTCATTCCCAGCAGGCTTCTCCTGCCAAGGTGCCCCCGTAATGTGTAGTTAAATCTGTGAGATTACATTTTTAAACATTTGACTCATCTAGCCAAATAAACCTGCAAATGTTGTCCCTGTTTTGAGTACCCCACAGATAGCATCCCAATGGCTTGTGTGCCAGCTAGCAGTGGAGCCAAGCATCTAACATAGCCAGTTGTAATATTGGCGTTCCTTTCATGGAAAACTCCTAAATCTGTAGTCCGCATTTCCATGGTTGGGATTGAATCTCCATGCCATGCCTTGTTTCAACAAATTTTTGTATGTAAGACGACTTTTATATTTCAGTGGTTAATGGGATGTTAGGAGTTTTCTCCATTAAAGAAGAGCCAGAATTTCCCCTGGCAATGCTACATGGTGTGGCACTGGCTGTACAAAAAAATTACGCAAATCCACTTGACTGAGCAAGAATGATGGGTTGTGAACTCTTAACCCACTCAGGCGTGATGATATTCTGACAAGGATGATGTACCAGTTAAACTAAACGTTGCGATCTTTTGTATGTTAAGCAAATTATCTTTGTGGTCATTTTTTTTTATTTCCTAAACCACCTACATTATTTAAGTTTGTATGGAAGCAACCTACCATTCTCTATTTTTAACAATCAAGCATTCCCATGAAAATGTAACTAGATTTTTTTTTCCTGGAAACTTTTTGAGCATCCAGCAGTATTAAGAATTGTTTCTAATACTTAATTTAATTACAACATTGTTGAATTTAGGTAAAACAGCACATTAAATGATGCAAATCTTCTTTGTTCAAGGACTAGGATTGAACAGATGTCCTCCTTGGACTATATATATATATATATAGATATATATAGATATAGATATATATATATATATATATATATATATATATATATATAATCATTCAAGGCGTACTGCTGTTCTGATTCCTCAGACACATGACGCTTTGCGTTGGCTAGTCTGTATTGGCTTATTATGAAAAAATGCTAAGGGCTAATTTTTTCCCCTTGTTATAGAAAAATGTAAATTGGTTTGGCATCAGGTTTTGCACAATAGTGACTAACAAGCAATTCTCCCAAGTACTTGAAGTTTTTATTAATGTAGGATTTCAACTTTACAGGATCAGCAACGTAAGCATTTGCAAATATGGATTTTGCCGCGCTCTGTCATTTTTATTTAGACTCCAAAGTTTTTGCCATCCCTTCTGAAACCTTAACAAGCTCATTTATGCATGGGTGTACGCTATGTAGGTTACGGCAATAAAGTTTAAACATAATTCTCATGCACTTGTCAGCTTTTATGTTGGTGCTATGGTCTTTCTCCGAGCTGATTGTATGTAGAATTGAACCATTTTTCTTTTTATACAATATTCTAAAAAAAACTGGAGCAGCGGACCACAATGTTTTTTTATGCTATCATATATAGTTGGGAAAATAACGTAACTTTAATGTTTTAATTATTTATTTTACAGGAAAATAAGCCAATTGGTTTCAGCATTTTGCAGTTGGTGGTCACAGACAAGGATTCTTCACACAATGGCCCACCTTTTACATTCACTATCTTGAGTGGAAATGAAGAAAACACTTTTCAGATTGACCAGCAAGGGGTAGTTACCACTGTGACAGCTTTAAATCGAAAAATCAATGATAATTTTCTGCTTCAAGTCCAGGTATGAGCGTCTGTTGTCTCTGAAAGTGGTCTAAAGCATCCTTAACACAAGAACACTTAACACAGGAATCGCCTTGCAGCTACCATTGAAAAATGATATTTGGGGGGGGGGGGGAGAAAAAGTTGCCAGAATTTAGTATGCTGTGGCATTGCTGCTTTCCATGCACATGAATTCTACTCTCACACCTATGGTATATGTTCCTTGAAATATTTTCACCATAGCTATACTGCAAAATCTGGAAACGGTCGGGTTAACTGAAAGGACGGTGCCAAAGGCTTGTACCCACAACATATTTGATTTCATACTTGGTGCTTAAAATCCACGTAGATTGCCAATTTTCAACCTTGGCAATCATAGAAACCAAGCCTAAACTTTAGGATGGTTCTAATAAAAATGTGATAGATTGATCATAACCTTAAAACTACGGTGTATATATATGTATACAGCAAGAGGAAGTCTAAAACTGCGTACCCTGCAAGTTGCATGACCATTCGAAGAACTAATATCTGAGCTGCCGGCTGGATCCACACAGTTAGCACATGGAATACACAGTACATTGCTGGTTATTCATACATTTAAAGGATTTTTTTTTTGTTACACCATCATAAAAATGAAAATAAATGCCTTGTTAACAGGATCATGTAAGAAAGCGAAACGTATTTGGAGAGAGACAGCGAGACGCAGCAGTTGACTGGTCACATTCTCCTCTGCAGGGAGTACAGACAGTGACAGTCTTGTTAGCGCAGGAAGAAACGGACTAACAGGAGGAGGCAGTCTGCAATCACTGCAAGCACAGATACCATCAGGGTTTAGAGAGCGTTGGCACAAAGTTAAACTATTATTAACCTTTCTAATCGCAGAGCGTGAGTAATGCCAGGCGCATTATGGCTCCACTTTTTCTCCAAAGATAGGTTTTTAGGAGCTTCAGTTTGTTTCTAATCCCCATTGGGAGTTTTTAAGCACCTTTATTGTAATCTGGCTACTTTATTCCTAATGGTGATTACATTCACAAAACAATCAGCCATGGATGATATGCTATTTAAGAGGATGAACGGACCAAGTATCTAAAAGAGCCGGTATTAGATGGGTAAGGATAATGGGCTGAAGTCCATGACCCGTTTGAATCTTAATTGGTGTTAACGGTGATGAAAAATACAAGATTTGCTGTTAAATGACCTGTTTAAACTGGAATATGCAGTTGCCGACTGCAACAGCAAAAGATGCACAGGCTATTAGCATATCTACAATGCACACATATTTAAACATGGCCTATATATATTTATACATGTCTAAAGAAAGGTAATGCAGAGTAGCTAAAAAGCTAAAAGTTAACCCTTCTAATCCCAGCACAGGCTATAACATAAAAAAAGAAACCGCCGCATTACTCCTGTGCTGTATTGACATTCACAGTCACAAGGGATTGCTTCTTATCAAATTATATATTTTAACCTTTACCCCAATATTTATCACATAGATGTCTTTTTTTAGTGTGGCAATATTGCTTGATGTATATTATTAGCGGCAAAAACAAAATACATATATAAGTTCTTTATCTTTAGTTGACTGGTTTGTTCCAGCAGCAACAACACCTTCTTTGCATGGTCAAATAGCAAGAAACAAATACATAAACCTGAAAAAGAAATGTCAGAAGAAAGGGGGTGCATTTAGCACCACATAGTTAGGTCCACATATTAAAGCCCAAGAGGGATAATAATACTCGTGTCAAAATTTTCCATATTTTACGAAGCAGAAAAGCCTCCAGGGAGCAATCCTCATCATTAATAGTAATTGCGCTGTTCCAACAGGCTTCAAATTAATGAGATCTCTCCATAAGAAATGTATATTTATTTATTAACCTTATGGAACACATAAATAGTTGCTAAGCCCAATATCTTGCTTGCAGTGCTCTAGCAGTCTCTTAAAATTCAAGTGGAATTTGTTATTTAAACATTTATTTGGATTGTTACCTGGTGTGAAGGCTGCATGATTACTGGCTCTTGTAAACTTCCAATATTTAAAGATAAAACATGAAATTATGCATTTAAGACATGGTTAATTAAAATTAATAAGCTGTTAAAAGGAGCAAACAAAAACATCCTGCGGGTTTAACCCTTTGCGTGCCAGGGCAAAAAAATGCACTGCACTGTACTCTGTTAATCACAGACTTGATGGGTTCATTAATAATGAATTAAACAGCCTGCAGACAGAAGACCTATTATTCTTTTGTGAATGTCCTGTGACCCTTTGAATTCTTTCCATGCAAGTAATCCCAGAACATTGTTCGCAAATATTTGTCAGAAGTTGGGATTTTCTTGTGCCTCCCACATAACTGTTATGTAATTACTGACCACATTAATCGACATGAGTTTTATCTTTTTTTTTGTTGTCTTTTTAAATAATTCTAGTACATAACTGAGGTGACCTTTCAATGGCTTAGCGGCCTTACAATTATTTACAGTGTATTTCCCCCTGTACTTTTTCTATTTTTTTTTGTATGTTGACGATTATATGATAAAATGTGGCAGACATAAATTATTATTCGTATTCATTAAATGTATTAAAGTAGAATGCATTAAAGAATGTTATTATTATGAGGTTTTTTTTTTGGATGTTTGTGTGCCATCTTCTGTAGGATATGTGCAATTGCACTGCTTTGATTTGTGCAAACTGTCTCCTTTATAGAACCAACAAGAACTATAACACAATAAGTAAATAAAAAATCTGTTGTTTAAAAAGTCAAATAGGGGGCATTATGTCATTGCATGGCTTTCCCCATCCAAAAGTTACTCTTTTCCGTTCTAATTAAACCTTACTATATCTTTTTTTTCCCCCATGCATTTTTAGGTTTCAGATAATGGAAAACCTCCGTTATCATCCATGACCAATATTGAAGTGCGAGTGATTGAGGAGAGCATCCACCCTCCAGCAATTTTACCTCTAGAGATATACATTTCAACTTTCGGAGAGGAATATTCTGGAGGCGTGATTGGAAAAATCCATGCAACAGATCAAGATGTTTACGATACCCTTACATACAGCCTGGATTCTAAAGTAGAAAACCTTTTCTCTGTCTCGAGCACTGGAGGCAAGTTGATTGCTCATAAGCGATTGGATGTTGGCCAGTATCTGCTAAACGTTACTGTCACTGATGGGAAGTTTACGACCGCAGCAGATATTTCTGTGCAGGTCAGACAGGTAACACAGGAGATGCTTAATAACAGCATAACGTTCAGTTTTGCAAATCTGACTCCAGAGGAGTTCATTGGAGACTACTGGCGGAACTTTCAAAGAACTTTAAGAAACTTATTGGGCGGGCGCAAAATCGACATTCAGATTGTTAGCTTGCAACCTTCTGAACCCCCATCGAACCTTGATGTTCTACTGGTGGTAGATAAACCTGGCAACACACTTTTTGCTCCTAAAGTTCTCATCCAGAAGATAAACGCATCTGTTGCTGATATTGAAGACTTCAGTGGCGTTAAAATCATTGGTGTCTTCCAAAAGCTGTGCATTGATGTAGAGTGCCCTTTGAGGTTTTGTGATGAGAAGATATCTGTAGATGAAAATATGATGTCAACTCACAGCACCGCAAGGCTGAGTTTTGTCACGCCCAGGCACCACCGGAAGTCTGTATGCTTGTGCAAAGGTAAGAATAACATTTAAGAACGAAAATATTATATATATATTATATTTGTGTATTTGGTTATTTTAACATGCTTTCTGCTTTAGGTGGAAAATGTCCTATTCTAAACACTATGTGTGATGGAAACCCTTGTCCTGAAGGGACTGAATGCATTGTAGATGTGAAAGAAGGAAAACACAAATGTGTTTGCCAAGATGACAGACATGGACAATGCAGCGGTATGATCTTTGCTTTTGTGTATATAATACATTTTGTTATAGCAGGGGTCGACAGCAATATTCTCTAGTTTAACAGCAAAAGGATGAAGGCTGTGTTACTACTCTAAGTACATTTTACTGTATTCAGTGGTTTGTAGATAAGGAAAACTACATCCCAGCAGAAGTAGTAGAGGCGCTTACACCAAAATACTATTTATTATAGTCATAAAGTCTCTATTTATTATAGTCATATCATATGACTATAGTGAATTTCAGATGAGACCAAGAACTGATTCTGTATTTTTGCACTTAATTAACTTATTAGGTATTGAATAATTATTATATCAAGTTTATTTGATATGGACTAAACTAAAACTGTAAAAAATGTCAAGGAATTATCTATGACTTATACATACAAAATGAACAACTCCCCAACTTCTCTTGATGGCATCCGTTCTAATGACTGAATAGGCTACTGCTCGGTTAGTCGCTAATCACAGATAGGAAGTGCACGGTGTACATTGAAGAATGGTTTTAACATGTAGGTCGCTTCACTGATCGACGAAAGAAAGTAGGTAGGGCTACCTCTTTATCAGTTTCAGGGCTGGAACATGGATACATAACAAGTAAAGATGCAAAACAAGCAGTTTGTCCCACCTTCTATTTTTGCAATTTTATTAAGAAAATAGTACTATTAAAAATAAAAGTTTTTACACACATACTCCGTGTAACTATAGGAGAATAACAAAAGGATATTAAGTATAGTGGGAGTGTCCCTTTAAGCACGTGTATTGTAATCCAGATTTTAGGATAACTTTATTTTTCTTGATTCAGTGGCCTGTAAGTACAACATATACTGATAACGAAGGACAATGAATCTGTTGTTGAATAGACTTTGGCACAACTCAGTGCTGTCAATGAGGGATGGAATATCTGCTGTGCCTTTCTTCCGCTTTTTGCTTATTGTGTTCTAATTTAGAGCGTTGACAGATGCCAACTCTTCCGTTTTCATAGCTGTGGATCGGTATACCGGAAAATAACATCAACAGCACAAATATGTATATATTTTTGTTATTGTTCTTTTAGCAGGTTCATCTGTAACATTTACGGGAAATAGTTATATAAAGTACCGGCTGCTGGAAAACGAGAACAAGGAAGAAATGAAACTCTCAATGAAGCTTAGAACTTATTCTGCTCACGCAGTTGTCATGTATGCAAGAGGAACCGACTATAGCATCCTTGAGGTGTGTTTTACTTAACGGTGCAAACTCGTAAGGCAATGTAACAAATATCTGAAAACTGACACTCTGTTATAGTTCCCATTGTATACCAGTAGCTGTTGTTTTATACACACAGACATTGCACAGACATTGCATTGATCTGTCTCTGCCTTTCATTGCGTTTGGCTCTTATGTTGCATCTTTGAATGTGTATTCACAGCAATCAGCAAAGCCTGCTATATTGATTAGCAATTTTGACACGATCCGACATTTGTTACAATTTATTTCTCAATCTTTTCATTCCTTGCTAAATACACATTATACACCCTTGGATACTAATGACTTATTATTGTATATTTCAGATTCAAGGTGGAAAACTACAGTATAAATTTGATTGTGGCAGTGGCCCGGGCATAGTGTCTGTTCAGAGTATACATGTCAACGATGGACAATGGCACACGGTGTCTCTTGAAGTGGATGGTAATTATGCAAGGCTGGTCTTGGATCGTGTCCACACTGCATCTGGAACTGCCCCCGGCACACTCAGAACCCTCAACCTTGATAATTTTGTGTATTTTGGTGGTCACATGCGACATGGGTCAAAACACGTGAGAGGCTCTCAAGTTAACAATGGATTCCGAGGATGCATAGACTCTGTTTTGCTAAATGGACAAGAGCTCCCTCTAAATAGCAAATCTAAGATTTATGCTCACATTGAGGAATCTGTGGACATTTATCCAGGTTGTTCCCTAACAAGTGCTGATATCTGCTCTGGAAATCCCTGTCAAAATGGAGGTGTTTGCTCCCCGGTGGCTAACGGAGGTGAGTTATTTTCCACCTGAGCTGCTTTCCTTTGATTATTCCACAATAAGAAATGTTTTTATACTTTGTTTCACAAAGCCAGATAAAAATGATGTATACATTAAAAGCTGTGGATGACTCCACAGTAAGCAGTTATCCAAAAACAATAACTTCATAAAGTTGAGTCTGTGAATTGGCTATATAGTTGGAGGAACAGTAAACAGTGAATATAGATATATACCCCACCAAGACGGGTAGGGCATCACATATAAAATTGAACGTACATAAGTTTCTTTGTGTATTTACATTTATTTTATTATACTTACAATTACAGGCTACTACTGTAAATGTACTGCATTGTTCTCGGGTACACATTGTGAAATTGGCATCAATCCATGTGCAACCAACCCTTGCCTTTATGGTGGTACCTGCATCGTGGTAAAGGATGATTTCATCTGCCACTGTAGAGGGGATTACACAGGCCAGAGGTAAGTTATTCTGTTTATCAAAGCTGCTAGTGTAATCGTTTCTCTGTTTAAGGCGTCATATGAAAGAGAAGATAGGCTTGACCATTTGCTATAGAGATACAGTGTGTATTTTTAGCCATGAATGATAGAACATATTAATATTTTATGATATATTCTATTAGAAACTCCTACATTTTTTATATAATTGGTATGAAATCTTTGCTTTTGCTTTAAATAAAATATTAATTGTCCTTTACCAATTAATGTAAAGAATCAGCAGCGTACCGTGGTCAGTGTAGTACCTCCTTCTGTTATAAAATGTAAAGTGGTAGTGTTAGTTGTACACGCAAGTACACGTTTAAGGCTTTCAAGTGTAACCAAGATGAGATAATCCAAGGTTTTAAAAAAAGTGAAAGAAAAAACAGTTTCACTGCAAGAGGTCAACCAAGCTAAATATGTGAACGGTTAGGGCCTTTCTCACCTGTTGTTCCCATACGTCAAATTGTTATGCTATGTGCTACTTATTATGTCCAGTCTACCAATTGTACAGCTTGTGAATGTTTTTTTGCAGATGTCAGCTTGGCCCCTACTGTAAAGATAACCCATGTAAGAATAGCGGCAAATGTATTGACAGTTTGGATGGTCCTGTATGTGAATGTGAACCTGGATTCAGAGGAGAAAGGTAGGGCTTCCATCTGGGTTCTTCATATAATTTTGATTTATGGTCAGAATGTTAACACACTGTTTGATTATTTTTTTTAAGGTGCCTCATTGATGTGGATGAGTGTGTAGAAAGCCCCTGTCCTAAGGGTGCTCTTTGTGAAAATACTTATGGCTCCTACAGTTGTAACTGTAGTCATGGATATGGTGGAAAGCACTGCACAGATATCACGCCCAACAAATATGTATCAACATCCTGGAATATTGGATTGGCTGAGGTTATTGGGATAATTGTATTCATAGCAGGAGTGTTCTGCTTAGTTGTAATTTTTGTAGTGTGCCGTGTGGTAGTCAATAAGAAAAAGAAGAGGAAGGCAGAAGCAGAAGACAAACACGCTGGGTCAGCTTCTTCAGCATTTTTACAAAGAACATTTTTGGAGCCCAAAGTTAAAAATGTGTATTCAGACATCCCACCTCAGGTACCTGTCCGACCCATTTCATATACTCCAAGCATTCCGAGTGACTCCAGGAACAACCTGGATCGAAATTCCTTTGAAGGATCAACCATTCCAGAGCACCCAGAATTCAGCACGTTCAACCCTGACTCAATACATGGACATAGGAAAACTGTAGCAGTTTGCAGCGTAGCTCCTAATCTTCCACCTCCACCCCCATCCAACTCGCCATCGGACAGTGACTCAATACAAAAGCCCAGCTGGGACTTTGACTATGATGGTAAGCACAGTTGTTATTAGTTCTTTTAGCACTCTGGGGAGCAACTTATTTTGAAGGTTTATGTGTGTGCATATTTTCTTTTTGAAGCTCTCTTGAAGTTAGCCTTCAGGGCTATCGCTGTGTTGATCAAGTGTAGTGACCTATTGCCATCAAATACGGTACTCGACTGCTGTAGTCCTTTAGGCAGGGACATATCTGGATTTTAAGAGAATATTAGATATAACATAGAGATATAACATTTTATCAACAATATGTGTTCTGCTTGTCCTGTATCCTCTAAGGGGTCCTAGGCATCTTATCTTTATTTTTTTATATGGTAGCATCACCAATGCAACTAGGTACATAGTTTAATTGGCAATGAAATTAAAGCTCACCTGGAACTGCCTCTTCCCCTAATCTTTTCAAATATTTGTATCTGTAGTGTGCTTTATTCACCAAGCTTATCAGTATAAAGTACTGTGAACTGTTGTGTGCTGTTACTTGGAAACCTGCGTGTTTATTATTTGTGATGGTTACCAGACTGGAGCTTTGGCATGCTTTGCTGCCTCCCATCTCCCACATCTGATTATTTGAGAGCACACCCATAACTTTGAACGTCACCCGAAAGTCCAAAGAATCTACCTGTGCCCATGGGTTTGCCACAAACGCAATTAATAATGTGATCTATATCACCCTACAGCATAAAAAAGAATGTAATGCTGGGAGAAAGTACTCATTGTGATTCCTTAAATATTTTCTGAATGGAATAATATAATATATTTTTCCCAGTAACAATAAAAACCAAAATGTGTTTTTAGAAGAATAAACTGTACATGTTGTTAGTGTCATTCCCATCAGCATTGGGTTTAACACATTTAACTTTAAGTTTTACAAATTATGATTCCACAAGGTATGTGGGTAGATGGATTGCATGCACATTCAGGAAATACCATAGCTTGGAATTTCCCTTCCTGCGTGATCAGTAAGCTGTCTGGGTCAGTCAAACTTTCCAGGCTAATCTGTGAATAGCATTGCATAAAGAATTTTTGCCTAAAGCCTCCAATAATTTTTCTGTATAATTCCACTCCAGACAAACGCTTAATGTTTATATAAAAAGTCAATCCCAACAAACTTGAGTGAAGGTAATAAAATACATTATTGCTGTAGCTCAATGCAGAGTCCTCATTTTATACTGGTAAACGCTGGAAGCTCAGTGTCAGACATTTGAATGTTATTAAAGTGGGAACCCTTTTATTTAAAACTATATTATTGTCTGAAGAGTACAGTCGTCCCCAGTGGTACTTTTAACAGATGTCAGGAAGGCTCTGCAGAATCATGCCATGCATTTACATGGGCACACCATGAAAATGTATAGAGGCCGCTCAGCTATCATGTGCGTTAAAGGATACGATGACTGTAATGTCCAGTTGATTTCTTTGTGGTGATATGTTAGTCTGCAGGAAAACATGGTTCTTATAATCCACAAATTCATCTGATCTTGTGGATCAAGATAAAGGAAACATGATGTGGAGGAATAATCATGCAGATAGAATAAGGTCACGATTATCAATAGTAGTTTTAGTAGTTTCCACATGGTAGTGTTCGCAGTAGGTAGTTTTTTTAATTTGTACAGATTGCGTATTATAGTCAGTATCTAACACCATTACTTTGGAAACGTGACAGATCTGTCACTGTCACACTTCAAAAATACAGATGAGACCTCAAATGTGTTCCAGTTAATCGTTTCTCTTACATTTTTAAGCCATGTTCCTATTAGTATTGGCATTTCTCATAAAATCTCATCTCATATTTATTCCTTATGTTAAATGCCAAACTGCTTCCATGTTGTCATTGTAATTATCATTTAATTTCTGATAGTTCCTTTGATTAGCACTTTCAAACACATTTCATTGCTGCGCCGCTTGTACTGAACACCTCCTGCACACATCCCTTGGGGGCCTATCAAAGTTACAGCTTGTTAATTGAGTGTCCTTAACATTTTGACATTGTATCTTCTTTTACGCTTCTAGCTAAGGCTGATCTTGACCCATGTCTTTCAAAGAAGTCTCTAGATGAAAAACCTTGTCAGCTCTACAATCCCCGTGAAAGTATGTCTGAAATACAGTCTCTCAGTTCCTTCCAATCAGAATCCTGTGATGATAATGGTATGTACAGAATATTCAATCATATTTGGGAATGTGATGAGCTCCATGGGAAGAAATGGAGGGGGGTTTGTTCAAGTGAACATGCTTGTGTTCGAAATGAGATGTATACTTATTCACATTGATATGATGGATACGATAAGGTCGTAAAGCAAAATTTGCTACAGTTCTCTCAAGTAATTTTATTTTTATAGTGTGTACACCTTTCTAAATATCTTCTGCTGATCAAATTGCAGCCTTATCAGTGCAAAAATGAAAATGTTTACTTACCAAATTACTGAAATTTGTCGATTGTAGAACTACTACAATAAGGGTAAATAGCTTAGACCTTTTGGCTCCAAGGTGGTGTCGAGCTCTGCACAGTAGAGCCCTGCTTTTTTAATCCCGCTCTCGCTGATTTTTTGTCCAATCCCGCCCACTCCCGCAATGTGGGTGTTCCGCTCCCACCACATTTGTGGCCAATCACGCCCGCCTCCTTACCTGAACTGAAGATTTTCCCACGCAGTCCTGCAAGGCTGCCCTCAAGTTGCTCCCTCACAGTGTTTCTTCTCTTGTTCTGCCCAGGAACAAGGCGGAGTAACGGGAAGTGACGTCACATCACGTGACTCCGCTGTGTTCCTGGACAGAGCAAGAGAAAAGACGCTGCGCGAAGGCAGCCTTGCGGGACTGCGCAGGATTACCGGGACCCACAGGTACAGTTTCTGACCACCTGCTCCCGCCCGCAGCACCAGCAAAGACCGCCCGCAAGTTTTTTGGTGGGACCCGCGGGAACCGCATCCCAATGCAGTCCTCTACTGCACAGTAGAACCCATTGCATAGCTCTGGTGCATAGGAGGTCATAGTCATTGCACATGCAGAGAGCTGCCATTTTGAATTGGTTACTTACACATTTTAAGGCAAAACAAGTACATAGTAAGTCATCCCTTAGATTGTAAGCTCACAAGTGGGGCCCTCAAAGCCTGGAACTTTGTGTAAAAGTACCATAAATAATAATTTAGAAAGGAGAATTCTGAAACAGAGTGGTAAAAGGCAAGTAGTCATAAGGAGGATTCCATTGGTTGATAGGGGTACCGTACCATACTTTTCCCTTGCGCTCTTTGCACAAAATCTTTCCACTTCTGTAATATATATATAGATTGTAAGCTTGCGAGCAGGGCTCTCTCCACCTAATGTATCGGTTTGTCTTAGTCTGTCAATTCTCATCTTGTCATATCCCTTACATATATGTGTCGCATTAAGCGCAGCGTAAATTGTTGGCGCAATATAAATAAAAGATGCTAATAATAAAATATTTTTTTTAACTTGATAAGATAGTAATGTTTTTCACAGGCTTTTTTCTGAACTGGGTTTAAAGGGTGATGTTTCCTCTCTCTCTATTGCTGCTACCTCAGTTCCCATATGGATCAAATCACCAATGAGCGAAAGCAGAGTTTGAGATGTGTCTCATTGTAAGTTTGATGGCATCTGTAATGAAGGAAGAACAATGATAATCTTTATTTGTCTCAGCTCTTAAACAGCGTGACTATAGTTACGTTACTTTCTTGAAATGGCTTTTAGGATGTACCTGTAGTAATTCAATTGTCCATGTTAACCAGTTTTGTCTTAACCTTTAGTTCTGAAGGTAAAGCCTAAAAACTGTCAAATTGTTTTATAATAAATGAACTATACTTTCCAAAAAAAAATTTTAAAATCCTAATATAATCCAAAACTGTCATTTCCATTATATAGTTATAGTTAAATATATGTTATAGCCATTAAAGATTAATTTGATCTTCCTTTATTACTTACAAATAACGTGGGATTATTATTACATGTACAGTTTTGTGATTGTGATGTGTTTTATTGTAGCATATGTGACACAATTGTGGGCATGTGAATATACATGTTTATCATACCTTTATCGTTGAATATATAATGTCATGATCACAAGCAATGGCATGTTAGTTGCATCACAGTCATTATAGTATATACCTTTTATTTCTTTTAGATGTTTTTTTAAACATATTTGAATCTATAAATATTTATCATTTTTTACCATTATTATCATTAAAACAGGCTAATTAATCTTATAAATGTTTAATCATACATCGATATGATTACTGTTTAACAGACATATCCTTATCAACACATGTTTTATCTCACGGCAGGCAAAGTATTGTGAAATCTCATTAATATTCGGAATATTATGACCTTGGGCCGTTTAATTTACTGTGATTTGGAAGCTATAATAACTTCACTGCCTGGAAGCTCTGTCTTCTCCAGCGTGATTATGCGTATTGTTTAGCAAACAGCCCAAGATGGTATTCCTTGGATCTCAGTTGTCCTTGAATCTACATCCCCACCCTTTCGATTAAATCCGTAAAATGCCTCTGTTCCCTTTAATTCCTCCAATTTGTTCTTTGTGATGACGAAAGGAGGCTCATGACATCACTGTGTACTTGGATAACATGGTGACATCACCAATAAGGATAGATTTTGTGGTGTTCATGTGTTTAGAAGGAATAGTTGAGGAGTACACTTCAAACAAGATAGATTCAAAAAAGACCCCACTTTGTGTGTATTCAACTATGTCTAATTGATGTTGTAATTTCCTGTATGTTAAATTTGATGTCACTAAATTACATGCAAATTGTAATGTTCACAGTCAAGTACGTGTGTGCTATTTTTGTTAGCGCTTCAAGCCTTTAACACGTTTAAGTAGGTGCATGCATATGCTTGCATTTGTATAATTCTTAGTTTACCTTTTCCAGTCTTTCTAAAGGGTTGGAAAACACAGTAGGATAATCAGTACCTTGTCTCCTGCTAAATACGTTGACGTATGCGTTGTCGTTAGGCTCTGTTGAAAATGGACAAATGATCAAGGAACTGAGTTCCAGTTTTCTGCTGGTGACAGGAACTGTTGTGGTGTTTTGCTAAAATATATTTCCGTGGCATAAGGAAAAAGCTTGACTTATAATGAAAATTGTACCCCAAACCATAAGTTATTGTAGGCTTCATAGATCTGTAAAAAAAAACCTGCTGCCTATTGAAATGGATTTTTAGAATTAAAAATGTTTCTTTTGTTCCCAAACAGTGCCATTTAGATGTTTCACGCGTTAAATGTAAGCCTCTGAGGGATAGACGCTTTACCTCTTACAGACAGCTCAGTTGCTGCTGGGGAAGAGATGTCTCCTGATTTCACTCTGCTGATATCCGTTGTCCCACAATCTTTGCAGTCCTTAGTGTAAAAATGGCAATGTCTCTAAAAAGAGTGAAAAGAAGAGCAGAATAGAAGTGTGATTATTGAATGTAGTATCACAGCGAAGGCAGTGCATCATCTTAACACTTCAAGTGCCATTCTATTATACACCCTTGTAGTAGTTGTAGTATTAGCCATACTTCAGTGGTGTATATTCGACCTTATTAGTGTGTCAGTATATCGATACATTATGTCCATATTACAGTAACTAGAAAATAAAAATTAAAAAAAATGTAACCTTAGCCCATATTTCAAAACTTTATGGGAGTGTGTGATTATTTAATTTAAGATACAGCGACCGTTTTAAGTGCACAGAAGTACATGATGACCTGGTTTATAGAAGATAATGAGCTGGAAAGCTGTCTGTTATCCTATGTACAGTCTTCACAAACTATGTACAGGCATTACACTTCTTTTAATGTCTTTCTTTTCTTGCCTTTTACAAGCTTCCATTGTGACCGTTATACACCTTGTCAATGCTGTAATTGACTCGGTGGAAAATGAAGGTATATATATATATATATATATATAGATGTAAATACGTTTTGCGTTCCGTTCTGTATCGTGTTTTTGGTTTTTTTTTATGAGTGTGCATGCCTTTGGAGTTATAAAATACCTATTTGAACATGTAATAACCTTCTTGCCTTGTATGTGTTTCATATGCACCCCTTATTTTACAGCCCAAAAATAATTTTGTTTTATGAAAGTGTTCCATTAGGCTTCTGCAAGATGTGCTAGTCTATTTCCATGCTGCTTAGCTTTCATTGCATCTGTTTGGCATCGAAAGTGGCGTCCGTAAACAAATTAGGTGTTTTATTAGTAAGGAGACAGTTCGCATGCTTTCATTCTGCGTTGTGCCACATTGGATTTTAATTTCAAGCAAGATTTAAAGTTATGTCTCTAAATCAGCGGGAAGTGAGAACTGTACTCAGAGGATCAAGTAACAGATGCTCGGTTAATTTGCTTTGAGCCAATAAAAGAAATAAATTGATACAAATACTTAGCTGTCAGCAAACACATTGAAAGCACCGTTCTGACAGAATGAAACATCCTGCAGTCATTCACCTACAGTTCAGCATCTTAAATTTCTGCAAGTAACGCAGCTGGCCTTGACTTGGCACCTGCCCAGCATGTCATACATCCGAGGCAATGAAAGCGGAGATCAGTGCAAGACATGTTTGCTGTGCTTTACTTTGATATTCTGTGTCTGTGTGATTTTTTTTTTTATTTCTTCGTTGTAGGCATTTATTTAATATGTACAAAATAAAGTATGCCGTTATTACATTTATCACTGTTGGGTTTGGCATGCTAATACATGCCATTAAAAAAAATTAACCCCTTAAGGACAATGGGCGATTCCTAAACCCATTGAAAACAATGCATTTTGAGCCCGTACAGGCTTTGTCATTAAGGGGTTAAGAAAAAAAAGCCGCTCTACAATTTGTCAAACCATGAAAAAATATATGTATGCATAACTTCCAATGTTTTTTAAACATTTAAAAAAAAAAACCTTCCCATATGATAAGAGGATTTATTCTTTTAATATTGTTATATTTATGTCTATCTCATCAGTTGCGACATTAAAATACACTGTGTAACTGAGTTAGTTACCTTTTAGACACCCAAAAGGTTCTGGTTTAACAAAAATTAGAGTTACGGGCTGCCTCTATCTGTTCTACCATATTTTTTTAAATATGCAAGATGAGATATATGTCGGCTAACCTTATTTTCTAATGTAATCATTTTTTTCCTCCATTTTTTTCTACTTTGCCTTCAAAGATTCTTTTGCAGTTCCTGATGTCAGGAATTCCCGAGGTGACTTCTGCATGTTGTTATTGAATGATACTAATAGCTTTGCTTTTGTTTTGCTCGGTTTAACCCACGATTGAAATACATGTGTAATTGTACTTGCAGCATTTGTGGCGTCAGTCTTTGTGTTCAACTCACCAGCATTCCACCAACAAGAGAGCGCACATTTTGGTGTATGGTTAAAGAATAGATGCAATCAGGTTAATGTAAATTAGGAAGAATCAGAATGTAGAAATTATAAAAAAGTTTACAATCTGAATGTAAAAGAGCTTTTGGGTTATAGACTTTGAAATGCAGAATTATTAGATCCGGACAATTCTACTTTTATATCAATCCTGTTTTTGATTCATTTACTACTTTTTTATTCATAACTGTTCCTGAGCAATCCATAATAAGCTTGCAATGAGATTGTAAATACATTATTGACATCTCTACAACTTCTCTAGCTCTCATGTCTTTATGTGGACAGGGTCAGAAAATTCTCATTACTGGACTTGTTTCAACAGCATACATTTTATTTTGGGCATTACTCACCAGCTGCCGGCTTGTAGCTCCTGGCAAATGACTATGCGTGCCTAAATTTGAACAGACTGAATCCCTAATTATTGCTGTTATTTACAAGTATCCTTTATGCCTGTCTATTCATTTGTTCACCAAACACCACATCTGCTCTGTTATTGCTTTTGCGATGTCAGTTCTACACGTGTGGCTTTTTTCATCTACTGTAGCTCTTCACTTTTTATTGTGCATTGCCTATCTCGGACTGCATAATGGCCTCTCATATTTTTCCCCTATGGCAGAGACATTCATGTTCAGTCTGTACATCCTGTGTCATTTTAATATATATATATATATATATATATATATATAATACACACACACACACACACATACACACCAAAGGGAGCGGCTGCACACTCAAAAATACTGTTAGTATACACAGGCTTTTATTTGCCCCAGTGCTCCAAAAATACCCAAAGAAAAATGGGCACTCACTGGTCTTTGTAGTAAAGTGCGTTTAACACCAATTTATTTGAATCAGCACGGCCATCAGCACTTGTCTTGAGAATGGACCGGAGGTGGTCCGTAACGTTGGCCGTGCTGATTCAAATAAATTGGTGTTAAACGCACTTTACTACAATGACCAGTGAGTGCCCATTTTTATTTGGTTACATATATATATATATATATATATATATATATATATGTATGTGTGTGTGTGTGTGTGTGTGTAAAGTCGACTGCATAATGGTGTTATTAACCCAATGGCCCCATCTTAGTAGTCTATTCATTAAGTCACCAAAATTTGAACTGGCATGTTAACCTACATGGTGACACAGATCTCCAGTCTTTGATTGAGAGACAGTGATGGATCAGGGCTGCTCTTAATGTATCATTCAATACCATTTTACATGATATTTTGTGAAGACAACATAGCTCATAAGGGAAGTTGATGCTAAAAGCAGATGACCTGACAAAAATCTGAGCTGAGCGACTTCATTTACTTCCTTCTGGAGGAAATATATGCATTTAATTCATAAACCATAAACACGGTTTTGTGCTTTTTGTAGAAGTGGTAATTGAAGATGGATCTTGAAAATGTGTTCTGTCATGCATATCACATCACTTTCACTGAAGGAGCATACGTACCCAATGTGCAGCTTATTAGCATATCACAGCAATGTTGAAAGTAATACGTATGTCAACAAATGCTTTGCATGAGGTGTTCTAAATCGTATATATGTGTGTGTCCTTAATCATGTATGATATGACTAACATGTTAATGTTTTCCATTCACATCATTTGTTTCTTAATGTTTGCATTGTCCTTGCTATTTACAGGTTATCACTGGGATACTTCAGACTGGATGCCTCCTGTCCAATTGCCAGATATTCAGGAATATCCTCATTATGAAGTTGCTGAAGAAACAGCTCCTCTCTACACAGACCCTGCTTCCATTGAAACAGATTACTACCCAGGAGGCTACGACATAGAAACTGACTTCCCACCTCCACCAGAAGACTACCCATTGCCAGATGAGCTTCCACCACTGCCACCAGAGTATACAGAACTGTTTGATACAATGCAAGCACCAAGAGAAATGCCTAGTGTGGGCAGCTTGGGTTCATCAACAAAAAGTAATCAGAGATATAACCTGAATAAGTACCTTCCTCATCACCAATATTCAACAAGTATGGCAGAACCTCAAAACACTACCAGTGGAGATGGCAATAGTTATAGAGATCCTTATGCTGCTTCTTACATGTTAGGGTATAACAGAGACTTTGAAGTCCCCATGGTGGACAACATGTCCATGTCTGGATACACTTCTGCAGCTTCATGCACCGATGTGTCTGCATGCTGTGAGATGGAGTCAGAGGCCATGATAAGTGACTATGAGAGTGGAGATGATGGTCACTTTGAAGATGTGACAATACCGTCTCTGGATCCCCAGCACCACACCGAAGTCTGACACCATAAAAAGTGCCTGGACATTGCTCAAGTTTTAAACTTAATAATTTCTCACATTTCAATATATATTTGTTTTTGTTCTTCTGTTTCATATGTACCATTGCTTTTATGCTTTTTTTTTTATTTGGCAAGTGATATCAGGCATTGATGATGTTTTAAAACATATCTGCCAATTCCATTCCCAGAATTATGAAGACAAATAAACCATTTGGATAGGCTGCTTCCACTCCATTTTTTAAAATGTCTTTTTCTGTCTACTTTTTTAAGTATATATTTTTTTTTAGAAAAAAATACCACTACAACATAGTAGCATGTAATGTGTATTTATAAAGTTTCAAATATAATTTTAACCATTTGTTCCACTTGTAAATGCAATGTACAGTTTTGATTTAAATAGCATTAGCTAGATTTTGTAGATATTTTTGGAATTCTTTTCCTTTTGATCATTAGCAGTTTTAAGGTCTCTCTTTTGTGCCAGGAAGCAGATCTTTTTTTCGATTTCCGCGGCTTCACAGTATCTCTTTAATTCCATTGAGGTTTTACCTTCTGGGCTGTATTTCCAACAACATTGTTATTTCCAAGTAAATTGACAGTAACAAGTGTGAATTAACAACGCTTACTCTAATGCAATTTGGGACTGGAAAAAAAATCTAAATTGAGATTGTAGATTTCAAAGATTTGCCCTAGTTGGAAAGTATAATGGGGACCCCTGCATACGTGTTTAGAACCAAAATCACCATAACATGGTTTTTATGGTGTCTGTATATTTGTGATGCCATGGTCTTGTAAAGGTTTTTACTGAAAACTACCATTAGCCAGTCTTTCTTACTGACAATAAATTATTTTAAAAAAATGTGTTTGTATCATTTGTGGAGTTTCTACATCAACAAAAGTCATTTCTTTAAAACATCTACTGGCCTCTTCACCAAGCTATGCACGGCTTATACACAAAATGCCAACACAGCTTTACATTGAGTGCTTTGAGACTTCCTCATATTTCAGATGTACACACATTAATGCCACTTGAGGTAATGTGGAATGGATACAACCTGATATAGCAGGTCTGTGTATATATATATATATATATATATATTATATTATATATACTATATATATTATTATATATAAAATCTCAGATAGCAGAGCCACTATGTGGCAGCACACAACTGCAGGTTGCAGAGAAAATATGATCTATTAATTATAATTCATGCCAGTTGATTACATCACTTAAAGTATATATTAAAAAAATGCAGCTTCTCCCAATGTCCAAGGCCTAGTTTACAAGAGATTTCTATTCCCTGTCCTATAGTAATGCAAAAAGCTGTGACAATACAATTATTAATATAATATATTATATATATATATATATTTGAAGATGGGAAATATTGCAAATAATGATTTTACCAATTAATGAGACTTTAGGATGAAAATATTGGGGGCCACACACAGCTTGACTTAGTTGCATTTTTTAAGTGGTTCTTCATTGTTTTTTTTTACATCATTTTGATGTTTATGCTTTTGATATTACAATTTCTGTTACATATAATTTTTATTATACTTTAAAGTGTGTATTTTTCTCTACTGAGTATCTTGTAGGGCATAATACTTCTAGCAGCAGTCTATTTATTTAAAAGCAGGAACAGATTAGGTGCAAATAATTCTGAATAAGATTCTGGATAAAAAAGGGAAGAATGCCAAAATTAAACACATGGCCCAGGATACTATCGGAACAATCTCTATACATGGGTGTACAGAAAACTACATACAAAGACAGTGTTGGGTTTAAAGCGTCTTGAAGACCTAGCTATATCTACTTATTCTAGCCCCCCACTTATGGTTATTTAGGGTATAGCAAACTGCTTCTGCTTTAGAACGGTCTACAGGAAGAAATTGTCTCCTTGACTCAGTCAATAGATCACACAGGTAGAAGCAAACATTTTATTAATATCGGGTCTTCACAATTGTTTGAGGTTACATGTGGAATCCAAGAAGATGCAAAATCCAGTAAAAGAGAAAATGTTTACCATTATTAGTAATAAAAAATGTTGCATTGTGTTAATTACATCACAAATACAAAAGTACTGTATTTGCTCGACCCCGCAAAATTCTAATATGAATTAAGAAAAAAGGAAAAAAGGTACACTATAGGTAGTAGGACACTATAGGAAAAAAGTTTTATAATAAAATATTAATTCACATGTAAACTATTTTTCATATTTAATAAAAATTATGATTGAGAAAAATGCATGTTTTTGTTTTTAATTTCCTTTTTATTTCCCTACCTCTGGATCTTAGTCTTGTAGTTAGACCTCTATTTAAGGTCTGATTATAAGACGACCTCGAATACAAGAGCATTTGCTCTGAAAAAACCTTGTCTTCTAATCAAGCAAATACGGTATATAGTAAAAACATAACTTTTAATTTAGCACTAAAACTGCAGCATAGGAGCATGTACTGGAAATAGTGTATTCTCACATAGTCCCTACCCTGCCTGTCTTAACAGTAATCAGATCTGATACAGTTTCAAGCGTAGTAATGAAGCTATCATGGATTCAAGGGCGTTTTTGTATTCCTAACTTAAGTATTGCGCCTCTTTGCTGTATGTAAAAATAACAAACACCTCGACACACTTTTTGCTGGCTTCATCAGGGGAACCCGCATTTCTGTATTGGGGAAATTTAAATAACCTGGGATCTTCGATGATTGGTCCAGCTCTTATTATGCTCTTCCTACCACACACACACATGACAGGTGCGATCTACAATACAAATGTATGTAGTATTTTACATTATGTTACAGGTAAAGGGAAGTTCTGTATACCATATTTGCTCAAATGTAAGACAACTTTTTTTTTTTCAGAAAATGCTCTGAAAAATACCCCTCTTGTTGTACTCGAGGTCGTCTCATAATCGAACCTCAAATAGAGGTCTGACTATAAGACTAAAATCCAGATCCCCCACAGTGCTGCAGGGGACTTGGATTCTCCTCTCTGGCAGCCAGTGAACATCTGCGCGATGCGGGCAGACATTCTCCGCTGCTGCCGACACTTCTTCTGGGGCTTCTGTGATGGAGCACCAGCGTGACACGACCTTCCGGTACTCAGTCATAGAAGCTAAAGAGGAAAAGTCGGCAGTAGCAGAGGTTGTCTGCGCGCATAGCACAAACGTTCACTGGCTGCCAGAGAGGAGGATTCCCCCTCTAGTGGGGGCAATCCACGGGTTGCCCCCACTAGACACCAGGGAGTCTGGACCACAAGGAACAAGTCTTGGGATGCACTGGTATGTCTGGGGGTCATAGTGGCATATAGGGGAGTATAAGGCAGAGTGGCCCCCTGTGTTGACGGAGCCTACATAGCAGGCATACATCACAGGTCTCCCACCCCAAAGGCCAGCCCTGCCACTCACGTTGCACACACATTTGCACAGCACCCAGATTGCACAGAATCCTTCTTACTGTCTCTCCCCTTTTTTACTATTTATCTCTCCCCTCTCTTCCCATCACATACCTTGCTGAGGTCCTGTGGTGGGAATTTCTTAAAGAATTCAAGAATCTTTGTTTTATATTAGGTATGGAAACGTAAGTGATCAAAGAGTATATTTATCTTCTTACGAGAAGCTGCATATTTTAACCCTGAAAGAGCAAAACAAGCTTCTGCACTGAAACAGTTAACAAGACACAATAATATCTCAACATTAGTTGAGTATTGAACCATGCCAGTTAAAATAATCTGTATGTTCACTGTATATATCCAAGTGTTTGTAAAAATGTAGTGTACAACTTTTTTATTTCATCAATTTTGGAAAAAATCTATTTTAATAACATTTACTGTACGTTATTAACAAATAAGAACAATTTGTTTATAATTGGATGTAGAGATGTTTTGTAACACTGTGAAGCCATGGGTGCATTATAACGAGGGGACAAAAGTTTACATTTTTTAGAGCGGGAGAATGGGGGGTATTCAGTTTATGTTGTGAATGGATATCCAATTGCTTTCCAAAAAATAGTTCCTTGCAACCAAAGAACTTGCCATAGAACATAACTCTCTACCAGTAGATGCCTGTGTTAGCCTAACATATAGCAACTCATTTGAGATTGGAGACAAATTATGACTCCTTGTGATCCTAAGCAGGATATTAAATAAATTAACTCTGTGTGTGCCTTCAAATTAAATTCAGAATATGGGGTGGGGGTGCAGTGACCTTGTGCCATCTTATAGCGGTAGTTATATTCAGTTAATGACAGTTCCTCTACTTTACCTTAAACTAGTGTTGGTTGTGTGGTAATATAAAATAGGATCTTTTGTACAAACCTGCATGTCACTTTAAGGACAACCTAAAATTCTCCAAATGCCCCAAACTTCCTAACACTGAACGGGGAACATTTTCTAAAACTTACAGACATATATCACATATGATGGAGTTTTGTTATAATCTGATATGAAATTAAAAAAAACAGACACTCCCTGGATTTTAATCACCAGGGCCACTTTAAAAAAAAAAAGGTAGGTTTCTATTTCTCTCTCGCAAAAGCGGTACCTTTGCTCATTGACATTTATTGCTCAGTTTCACCGGTTTCGTTTTTTTTCTGATGCACTAGGGTGGCCCTGCTTTATGAATTCCAATTGGGGAGATTATATTGTGTTGGGGAGATTAGAATTGTAAACTCGCACAAAATAGGTACATTCCAAGAACACAACTGGACAAGACAGAATTTTCTGGTTCAAGTATGTATGTTTTGCTCTGGGTTGGTAGGGAATTATAATAGGAGTCCCCATTAAGGAGAAAATTCTTAGTGCCCTCTGTGAGAGTTCATTAGTTTATAAGTGTGAACTTGGTAACAGGACAAAGTGCATTGTTTTCACTTATACATAACGTCACCAATGCTGTCAACCATGTAGTCAAGTCTAATATAGTCTTTACATGTATATATTTACATGAAATAGAGAATGCCATTTACTGCTCCACTGAAACCTAGGAGTGTCAGAGACGTGATTAGGACTTCACACCTAAAATATTATTTTTTTCATGCTTTTTTTCTGGTTTAATAGAATACTTTTCTTTATCTGTCTGTCAACCTGCATTACTATGAACCATTTTATTATAAATATTCATCACTCTGTCATAAAAGTGTATTTCCATAGAGACCATTAATGATAAAAGTGAGCCAATATTAATGTTATAGAATGTTTCACAGAGAACATTACTTAACCAGTGAGCTCTCGTTCTGATGCTACCGCTCCTAGACAACCTGGACTGTCTGCTTGGTTTTTGTCATGGGTCATTTGCTTTGCTGAGGGTCCCCTCTCCCATATACCTGTACCCTCAGCAGAATCTTAAATAATGGTCAGGTTATAGAGTTAGAAACATTCACCTCTCCCAGAGCACCCACGTTATTGGAGAGGTTCGCTTCTCACTGAATCACCTATTTCATCATTTTAATTCTGCAGCAACATAATGTTTTTCAGGATTTGACAGACCAACCTACCTAAACAGGAAATATCCAACTTTTCTGTACTGATTATTGCAGATGACCAATGGTCCAAAATTTTCACATGAACACAAAAGAGCTCAATGGTCAAATTACAAACTCCTGTCACACTGGTACCGGACCCCACAACTGTTCCAAAGCATCTTTACCGGGACAGATGGGTAGGTTGGAGTTGCCTGGCAGCATATGGTGGGATTTCCCACAAACACAAGGCTACTGGAGAGGCTTCTACTGGACTATCTCTCAACTGAGTAACAAGCCACTGCCCATGGGGTATATATTCTTCTTTGTTATATCACACACTCTATACCCTTCTACAAAACATCATGAATCAGACACCTGGCCCAAAGCCTTATCCCATGACACTGAAGGCAAACTTTGGTCACTAGAATTAGGGATTGGGTCGCCAAAGTGGAAGAAATTGGAGGATTTATCTTCCGACTACAGAGGACTGGGAGAGATACACAGCTACCTGGTTCTGTTGGCTGGACTTGGACCTCCTCTAACACATTACTCTACTATAAACCCTAGCTGCCCTAACTTTTACTTCCCTACAATTAGATTATCCTCACTAGACATGTGGATAAACATGGGTGACTAATTATAGGGAGTGTCAGACATGCATGTGGGTACCTTAATCCAAAAATATTACTTGGAATTGCATTTGTATATATGTATGATGTATTGCTGCTAGATAGATAGCCTATGGACTGATGGCAATTAACTTATGAATGGATGTAATGCTATGCAGAGCATTCATTGTGCACTTTTACCCCCCCCTTTTGTAACCCCCACCCTTTTCTTTATTCTGTATACTTTCGAGGAAACTAAAACACTTGACTTTGAACAGATATGATGGCATTCACCCAACTGCTCATCTGGAGCTCAGAAATATTATTTCCAGAGCTTTAGTATTAATATTCAGAGGCCATGTCTTATATAGCTCAGTGACTCAGGACTAGATAAAAGCCTGCACTTTAAATGTAACAACAATTTAGGGGAAAATATATCAAAGGAAAATTTTGATGCTTTGCTCAACTATATTGTAGAAGTCAAAATTCTAAATGTCAATTGAGAAAGCATTATGTAGAATAGATCTTATGAAACAAACCTTCTGGAATGTCTGCAGTGAGTTAATCACATTTTTAAATATATAAATAATGTCCAGTGCTGGAACTGCACACCACATCTAATTTCACTTGATAACTTGTACAATATGCCTGTAGTCACTCATAAGTTTTGTAATGCTTTATGGTTATAGAAGTGCTATTATATAGCTTACCCACCAGATGTCAGCACATGACTGCAGTTGAGACTGGGCATTTTAAAATAGTGGGATACAGACACTACAGAAATATACTTTATGTTTACAATAACAATAACATAACCTGATCTGGGGTGTTTTTTCAGAGTTTGGGCCCCTTAGTTCCAGTAAAGAGTAACGTTAATGCTACAGCATACAAACATTTTTAAAATAAAGTGTATGCTCCCAACTTTATGGGAACAGTTTGTGTGGTGATGTCTTCCCTGATCCTTGGAGGATCAAGAGAGGGCATCACCGCTATGGTTGCCAAATTGCCCTTGTGTGCCCTCAGTTGGCGCTTTTGGTGACATCCTTGCTGGATGGTCAGGGAGGACATCGCCACAGCGCCGCCATTTTGGCTGAAGTTGCCAGGTTTTTTCCACGGAGATGCAAACAAAGAAAGAAGATTGAAGCTAGAAGAGAGAAGAAAAGGGAGCCTGAGAGAGAGCGAACGAGAATCGGCGTGTGAGAGAGTGAGAGTGTGAGAGAGTATGAGTTAATGTGGGACGAAAATTCAGAGCTTTTTGCTTTGTTTTTCATCCGATTTGTGAGGGGTCTGGTCTCGTTTTCATTTTACCAAAACAAATGAATCCGAATGCACAAGTCTAATAGAAACAGCATTCAATTTGTTTATAGAATAAATGGTGTGTATGAAACATATTATTCTTCTACATACCTTTCTTAGTTACATAAATGTACAGAGGCGATTTACCTGTAACATTTTCACTTGAAAACGAAATGGTTAAACGTTTATGTGTAGATCATGACATCTTGTCTTGGAATGTCTAATGTCCATTTTCTCTCACCTTTATTCTAAGCTATACACGTGCAAAAGCATTTACTAATCCCATTCATTATTTTTGGTATCACTCCATATACTTCCATATATAATCCAAATTTCACATCTTTGTACAGACCTCAAAGGTATTCTGCTAGTAACCTAAGCTCTTTTATTGATCTTAATCGTCTGCCACCAATACTTTTTGCTAATCAAAAACCCCACTGCTCCTCAAAAAGAACTTTCCCATACTGCTATTTTTTGTGAAGTGGTACAGCATTTTCCAATTTTCAGTCCTGTAGAACTACTACTGTATTAAGTAACAAATTCATAAAGCCCCATGACTTCCATTTTTCTTCTCATTGCACTAAAAATGAAACATGTTTTAAGAAGACAGTTGATAGAATGAATTAGGTATCTTGGCATATGTTCTAGAGTCGTCATACATCTCTATTCCATTAAAGTTTCCTTTACTATGTGTGACATTTGAGCATTCATGAAGACAGCTAGCTAAACATAACCTCCTTCCTTTGTCTCCACACCAGCCATTTCTTGTTACATTTCACCTCTGCGTCTAAAATATATTGGATATCTTTTTTTATCAAGTGAGCAGTTTTCACCTCTGCCTGTGCCAGATCGGATTTGCCTTACACAGATACCCATAGTCCTCCTTCTGATTCTGCTTATATTTTTTAGATGCCATTCTCTGTCCTTTACAGTCATAATTATTTCTGAGAAAATTCAATATAAAAGGGGGTATTGATGCTCATGCTATACATAATCATCAAAATATTATATTCATGGGTATAGGTAGAACTGCAAATTAAAATAATAGAATATTTAGCAATATTCTAAGAGACTGTTTTTTGGGACAGTGCATATTTCTCAAGCGTTTCGCCATTATGTCTTACATTTCTCTTCTTCTTTTATTATACATATGTCTTTTATGTGTTTTTTTTGTAAAAAAAAGTTTTAATATATTTTATCAAAGCACACACTTATTTTCTATCTGTAAATGGAAAGCTACAGATCACACACTGTCTGATTGACGTAGCAATTCACCTCACAGTATGACACCAAAATAGCGAGTGCTGACCTGTATGTATAATGCATCATACAATAGGATATATTTAATGTATTAAGCACTAATGAGTTTAATTGAATAACATTTTCCTGTTCACCTAGTTACACTTACAATAGGCTTAATAGATCCTCTATACATATCTGCATAATACATAAACAGGCAACAACTGGTTCATGGACAAGTGCTATTCATAAACCAAAGTGGTTTTAAGTCATAGTCCTAATGCAACATTATTGCACGAATTTACAGAAAGGTATTAAAACGTCACACCATATATACCATAAACCTAGAAAATTATACATTAACAATAGCTTAATCTTTATAGTAGTAAGTCTTGTCTAAAGAGCCTTTGTCCACATAAAGTACACTGTATGAACAATAACATGTTATGAATTATCTGTATGTACGGTTTTGGTAGTTATGTATAAAAAGATATTATAGTGCATCTTGAAAAGGGATGTTATCACCATAGCATAGGTTATGCAGTTATTGTTGATAGGGTTAATTTAAGGGCATTTATGGTTGATGGGGTCTATAGGGTTAATTTAAGGGCAGCTATGGTTAATGGGGTCTTTAGGGTTAATTTAGGGGCAGTTATTGGTATCATGGGGTCTTTAGGTTTTATTAGGGCAGTTATGATTTAATTGGGTCTTTTAGGGTTAATTTAGGGCAAGTGATGGTTAATGCGGTCTTTAGGGTTAATTTAGGGGCAGTTATGATTAATGGGTCTTTAGGGTTAATTTAGGGGCAGTTATAGTTTTTGGGGCCTTTAGGGTTAATTTAATGCTGAGGACTGAGAGTTAATGTAATTCATTTAATAAGGGCAACTTAAGGTGCAGTTAGAGGTAAAGGGGTGCAAACTAAGGGGAATCCTGGGGGGCAGTGAAGAATAATCCTGTCTTTATTTATAAAAGTATTGTGTCAGTGTGCTGCAAACGAGTCTGTGAATCCATGAGGGCACTATGGCATATCTGGGAGGGTATCTGGGGGGTATCAAAGTTTTTTTATTCTGCTGTTTGTTTTTAACATCCTGTTTGTTTACTAAATTATTTTAAATAAATAAAAAATTTACATTAACTTTTTCATCCAATTAATCGAAAAAATAATTGGCCATAATCGATTATGATATTTATTATACACCAGGCACCATTCACTCACCCATGGCATATAATTTGCTGGAAAGGGTCCCACTTTTATATGATTTTGTAATACCTAAAAGTCTATGGAATTGTCTTTATGCTAGAAAAAGTATCAAACTTCTCCATATTGTGTCAACATCCCAACATCCTAGGTTCAAGGAAAACGTTAGCTTTCTTTAGCCGCACTAGAGCATTCTATGTGACACCATTTAGATACTTTACCTTTGATAGTATATTTTGATAATGTTGTTTCTTGGGGTCTCTCTTGGTATCCGATCCTAACATACAGAGAAATCAGCTCAATTAAATTAATAGTGAAATAAATTATTCATTTGAGGGAGAATTAAAGGCATGTGTGTGGTAAGATGTGTATTAAAATGTAGTGTCTGTACGTGCCACTAGGCGGCGCCGGTGCTCCTTTAGAAATTGTTTGCAGTGTATCTGGCGTAACGCTAGATGTCACCCGTACCTCGCAGCTGTGCAGTTTGTAAGGGAGGAGATGCGCTAGGATGCTATAAAAGTGTCTTCTTTGACACATGCACATGCAAAGTAAAAACTTAACAGCCAAGGAAGGCATGGCTTCTTCAAAAATATCATGTATGCACTTCCCCCCGTCCCTCTTAAATAGGACAAGGACGGGGTGGAAGCATGATATGAAATAAAGTTGTTTTGCCTTGTGGAGCATCAAATAGAAGTGGCTCAAGAAATTAGAAATAGCCTGGAATTGGAGCATCATCGGAAAATGAGAGTAAATGTAAGCATATTGAATGGATCTCTGCATATCCCCAAGGATCTGGCACTGGATCGTCCTCCATGGGTGGCCACTGCGTTGGCTGTCATTCTCATCTTTACCATCGTGATCGATATTTTGGGGAACCTCCTGGTCATACTTTCGGTCTTCAGAAATAGAAAACTCAGGAACGCAGGTAAACCAAATGATCCCACCTCGGATTTGAAATGATCTTAGCCTCTTGGTATCACCAAGTCATATGAGTTTATCTAATAAATAGATGCAAATGCAGATTAAGAACGACCTGCTTTTATATACTTTTTATACACAAGTAGAGCTATTATTTATGGTCCCTTTATCCAGCATGCAATTAACCCTTTAAGTGAAAGACCATTTAGATGTCTGTGAGTTAACAGTCATGTCCAACTGCACAGGTCTAGCACTGCATGGGTTAACAAAAACACCAGTATTTAAGAATATGAGTTTATTTCAATGCATTTTTCTAACCAGGCATAATATATGGACAGACTGACTATTTATTTGCTAAACTGAGGCTAGATGTGTTCACAGGTGTTAGTAGAGAATTATTATTCTGGGAGCAGGCAAAAATTTAGAGATATGGCATTATTACTGTAAACACCACAATTCTGCTTCAGTGACTGCTACACACAAAACACACTCCAAGTGAATATAACATTTGTTCTATTTTAACAATGGTTTCCCATTTGCTATGGGTGTAGACATCTGTGTAGACAGATATGATTCTCAGATCCATATTTAATTGTTACAATATCCATGCTATTATAAATTATGGTTCTTCCCAAAATGTGCTCATTTTCTTCCCCAGTTGAATGCACAGATGTCAAATTGACTTGAACTGTAGGCCTATGTGTAATTTGTGAATGAATGCAACAAGACATGGTACCAGTTGAGTCAGTAGTGGACTGGGACTTTTCACAGATAATCTTGAATACCTTTTTAAAGTCTTTGCCAGATGGGGTTGGCTGGGCACTTTGAGCCACAGGGTCAAGTCTAGCCAGATAACTTAATATTATAATGGATCAAACATATTAGCACATGGACACTTTAGAACAAGACAAATCAATGTGTGCTGGGTGTTCCCATCCAAAAGATATTTGGTTTCCATGGCTCCACGGAATACCTATAGAAGTGGGTAGGTGCACATTCTGGATCCACACAATCTAAAAAAACCCATTCTTTATGTACCCCATGGCAATTAAAATTTAAAACTTAAGAACATTAGTTATCAGTCCCTAATTTTGTTAATGAACATACACACACTACAGTGAATACATATGTATTTTAATTTATCTTTCCAAAAACTAGGCCCAAACTCCAGCTTCTTGACAAATGGTGCATTAGACTTCCAGAAAAGAATATTATCCATTTCCTTATTATTGACACTAAGCGACATTGTAAAAAACCTGCCCTGAGCGCTTTCTGGTTATATGAAAGCTTATGGATGTGGATTTGACTGATGACAATATGAAAGAGTTGAGATCAAGTAAAATGTAAAACAAATTTAATTTTTCTGCGTTTCAATTTTCCACCCAGATGTTAACTGTGCTGATGTAGTGTATACACCTGCCACTATGTAACGGTAGTCAGTAATTCATTTTGTTTACAGAGTATCAAGACAAACATTACAGAAAATATACTAGTCTATTCATTGTTGTATGAGTATTGTATATATATATATATATATAACACAACAAAGCAAGAGATTAGCATATATTGATTAGCCTCACACTACATTAAAGTACCTCAAGTTTGACAGATCCTTTCTAATGTTACATGTCTATTTTGCTTACATTGCATTTTGACCCAAATGAGACTCTCATGAAATGTAAATCTCTCTCTCTAGACACCATTAATGAGGCACTGGTGTGGCAGGCGGGGTGCTTCACCCTAAGGTTAGACCCTAAGATCAGAAATACAAAAAGTGAAGCATACCTTAAAAATCATACACTTTCGGATTCTGGGGAATTACCTGGATGTAGTAGCTGGCTATGCAATACATATGTGCTATTAAATTGTATTTGCTGGGTGTGTGCTGAGTTTGTTGTGTATACATGTTGGTTATTTTTAAGCATCACCTTGGAATCTGAATGTGTATGGCTTTATGGTTTTTAGATTGTGCTTCCTTTTCTGTATTTTTGTATGTATATATATATATATATATATAGTATTATATTATATATATATATATGTATATTCTGTCAATTGGGTGTACGATGAGGAACACAATCATGAACACACATATCAATAGTTTCTTGTAATAGATATCATCTGAGTAAATTGCTGGTGGATTATAAATAAAATATAATTATATTGATATTATTATTGTTATTATTACTACTACTACTACTACTAATAACAAAAATATATAATACAAATCATATCATCATAACAAGGGGTTCACCAAAGTAAATATGGTTGTACATAAAATGTTTTTTTCATTGGCTAGAAATTCCTATTCTTCTATGGTATATTTTATTATGAGAAATAATCTTGTTCAGATTTTTTTTCATAATCATGGATGCATCATCATTTTTATTTTTATTACATCCTCACAGACAGAGAACATGTTGCATCCTCAGTGGCAGTTATAATTGTTCTACTGTAAAAAATCCAAAATGAAACAATCATATCCATGGAGCATGATTTCCACAGAATGCAGAACTGCGGGTTTTAACTGTGAGGTTTAGTATAAATCCACAGACTTGGATTAATTTGTTAAAAAAACCAAAACTTTTTAGCGTGGCAGCTGGTAGCCAGATGTCCTGTGCGTTTGCTATGGCACATGGCACATTGCCTAATGTTAGTGATATATACTGTATATTTGTCTACTACACAGAGCTTCTATTCAAATATAAAACAAAAAACGTAGAGAGACTATTGGGGCCCTTAACAGAATATAGTTGAAAAAATGATCACTCCTTTCAGTTTACAGAAATTTAAACCATCTATGCTGTAAAAACACTTCCTCGATAGAATCTTAAAAACAATCTTTATAATATGAAGATTAAAAAAAACTTTGAATTCTTTCTGCTGTCTTCACTTGCTACATCAGATGTCACATGAATAAAAATAAAATCATACTTACAAAGAAACTTTTAAGTAGGTACAGTAAAGAACCGCATGGCGCTCGTAATCTGTCTTCTTTTTATGCTGTTCTAAATCCTCAGACTTAGTATTTTATTTTGCATTCAATATAGAGTTATATCTAAGGATTTTTGATCTGCCTTGCTGCATTACAATCCCCCACCCATGATGAGAGGCTGTTATCTAAATCCAACAATTTAATTGTGAAAATCGTGTTCTCCCCCTTACTTTTTACAAAATGATTAGACCTTTTGAACATCTGAACAATCAGCTTTTCCATCCAATGCTTATCTGACTGGCATTCATAAGATCCATCATATACCCTGTATCTATTTCTGTCTTCATCTTCAAACCATCCATTTATTATATATATCACATATTAATATTATCTATCATATTTATTTAAACAATTACTAGATAATTTATGAGACATTCTGACCTCCTAGAAAAGAGGGAGATAAGCACAGGAACGTATGTAGCACAGATTTGGGACATGTGAACAAGAAAATAAGAATAAAAGTACATCATATAAAGTAACATTTGAATAGAGTTCCCCTTAAAGGAGAACATAACTAAACTAGCTATCATTATATATGAGATGTCTTCAAGCATTGTCTGTGTCCTTGCATTTAATCCAATCCCATGCATGTTATAAGATGTATATTAGCAACATACATTCACCTTGTGATGTTAGTAAGAAGTAACGCTTTACAAGTCTATCCATGCCCGGAAAATTCCCGGAGCTGGCTCCTTGCAGATCGTGCTTTCCTGGATAGAAAGCGGTGAGCGTACCTGGGAACTTCCCAGGGCAACCTACCTGGAGCTCTCTTTGTCCTGGCGAAGGCCTTCATGAAGTGCTTGGGTACATGGGTGTGTGGGTAGGGCTTTTCCTGCATCAGGCGGCACTAACCATGCACAGGAAAAGAACTACCCCAAAACAGTATTGAGTAAGAGACAAAGTGGGCCAGAAGTGAGAATGGCTGCAAAACGGCTCCTCCTGTCGAACGAAAGAGCAGGGGGGGTTCTTGGGAAAACAGGTCTTCACCTGAATTAAACATGGAGAGTTCTCAGGTATGGTAGGGAATAGAGGGGAAGGAGAAGGCAGGGAATGGATAAAAATAGTCACTGCTCCCCCC
This sequence comes from Spea multiplicata, assembly GCA_009364415.1. Lineage (NCBI taxonomy): Eukaryota > Metazoa > Chordata > Amphibia > Anura > Pelobatidae > Spea > Spea multiplicata. The sequence continues at coordinate 8,746,747 of VKOC01000001.1, forward strand.
TCTTGTAATTGAACATAGTATCTTACAGTTCCAGGTAAGCTGGACTGCACCTGGAGACTTAAGGGGAAGCCCAGCAAGTTCAGTTGCATCCAACATATAAATGACTATTTCCTTCTCTCATATTTGCTACTGTTTTGATAAAATTCTTGTTGCCATACCTGGAAACTTCCAAGGGCTACCCCCCCATACTCTCCCTCTCCTCCTTATAGGAAGCACATAGGAGTGAAGCTATCTGCTTTTCTTGGGGGCTAGCCAGAAATCCCATGAGGCATGGAGAAGGTAAAAGGCTAAACATGTACATTGCTGTCACTTTCTGCTTCATAAAGAGGTTGAAGTCATACTGTTCCTTTGCTAGTTTCTGTCAGGAAAGATAGGAAAATGTCATAGAGTTTACATAATGCCTTAGCGTAAAGCTCTTATTTTCATGCTGTTCTTTCTTTTGGTGATAACAGATTAGCAATAAAAGGTTTAAATCTCTAAATGCAAGATGTATCAAAAAGTTAAGTGCGCATAAATAACATAAAGAACAAGAAACAACGATTGCCTCCCACTTTAATTATTGTTTTTCATGGAACATTTGTTATAATTACAATCCAAATAACAACATGTTTCACTGCACATGTCTTTCTTCTTTCTACAGCATAATATATATATTCATAGAGGCATTTAGACTAAAGTGGTGGGAGGTGGATGGAGAGAAGCAGAAGTAGAGGTAGAATCTGATTGTGAGGAATATTGGTTATACTTACCCTGGAGCCCATGGATGCAGCATTTACCTGGAGACTTCTGGTAGAACCTGGTAAGCTCTTCGATCCTGTCATAAGACCATTTTTCACCATTATTATAGCATTTAGGCCTATGAGACATTCTGACCTCCTAGAAAAGAGGGAGATAAGGGCAGGAACGTATGTAGCACAGATTTGGGACAGTTGAGGGCCATGTGAACAAGAAAATAAGAATAAAAGTACATCATATAAAGTAACATTTGAATAGAGTTCCCCTTAAAGGAGAACATAACTAAACTAGCTATCATTATATATTAGATGTCTTCAAGCATTGTCAGTGTCCTTGCATTTAATCTAATCCCATGCATATTATAAAATGTATATTAGCAACATACATATATATACACACACACTCACTGGCCACTTAATTAGTACCGGGTTGGTCCCCTTTTTGCCTTCAGAACTGCCTTCATAGCATACTTTCTACAAGATGCTGGAAACATTACTTAGAGATTTTGGTACATATCAACATGATGGCATCACGCAGTTGCTGCAGATTTCTCAGCTGCACATCCATGATGCTAATCTCCCATTCCACCACATCCCAGAGGTGCTCTATTGGATTGAGATCTGGTGACTGTGGAGGCCATTGGAGTGCAATGAACTCATTGTCATGTTCAAGAAATCAGTGAGATGATGTGAGCTTTATCACAATACTTGCGTACACCACCAGCCTGAACTGTTACAAGGCAGGATGGATCCATACTTTCATGTTGTTTATGTCAAATTCTGACCCTGACATATGAATGTCGCAGCTGAAATCGAGACTCATCAGACCAGGCAATGTTCTTCCCGTTTTTCATTGTCCAATTTTGGTAAGCCTGTGCGAATAGAAGCCTCAGTTTTTTGTTCTAAGCTGACAGGAATAGAACCCGGTGTGGTCTTCTGGTGCCGTAGCCATTTGCTTCAGGGTTCGATGTGTTGTGCATTGAGAAATGGTATTGTGCATACCTTGGTTGTAAAAAGTGATTTGAGTTACTGTTGACTTTCTGTCATCTCGAACCAGTCTGGCCATTCTCCTCTGATATCAACAGCGCATTTCTGTCCACACAACTGCCGCTAACTGGATATTTTTTCGGACCGTTCTCTAGATGGTTATCCCAGTAGATCACCAGTTTCTGAAATACTCAGACCAGCCCACCTGGCACCAACAACCATGCCACATTCAAAGTGACTTAAATCCCCTTTGAACTTTGCATTGAGCCATGTGATTGGCTAATTAGCAATTTGTGTTAACAAGCAATTGAACAGGTGTACCTAACAAAGTGGCCAGTGAGTGTATGTGTATATATATATATATTCCAGTTTTTCGTTTATGTACGCAGTTCAAGTCCAGTGAATAACCTGAAATGGTACACACGTAGGGGGTAAACTTATGTACATTTCAGAGTTACACAAAAGGCCTTTCAACAATTTACAGTTAATCTGCAGCAATGTAAATGAATGAAGCCTTGAAAGTTTATGGTAACAATGTATACAAGCCCTCTGTCTGTATAAAGCAGTGTCGGAACAGAACGTATTACTACACCCTCTTAAGCAATATGTGGACAGTATTGTACTGCAGGAAGTAGTATATTGGTCTCAAAACAAGTGAACAAAAGCCAGTTAACAAAGGAAGACAAACAGACCATTATAACTCTTAAAGGTGTAGGTCTGTCCGTTGCAAAGAAATTGCGAAGAAAACCATGCTGTTTCCTACACCATCAAAAAGTACTTGGAAGCTGGAAGAGGTCTGGCAGACCCAAAGCAATAACAGAATCAGATGACAACAACTTCTGAGAGCCAACAACTTGCATGACAGGAGGCTTATAGCACAACAGCTTCAAGCATAGCTTAACACTGATAGAAGTAAGCAAGTCTCCATTTCAACAGTAAAGAGAATACTTCGAGCTGCAGGTTTGAATAATTGAGTGGCAGTAAGAGAGCAATCGCTAAGATGGCATAAAAAGAAAAAAGGGGCTTGCATGGGCCATGAAGCATCACTAGTGGTCTACTGAAGACTGAAAGAAGCTCCTACAGATGACCCTAAACATACCTCCAGGCTGTGTCTTGTTAAAGAACAAGACAATAGGCTTCAAATCATGGAATGGCCGGCACGGTCTCCAAATTTAAACCCCATTGAGATGGTTTGGGATAAATTGGACAGAAGGGTGAAAGCAAAGCAACCTGCAAGTGTGGGAACTACATCAACTGTGGTGGGAATTACTTTAAGAACGATATTTGATTTTATTTCTGTTGTGGAAAGAACGCCACAAGTGTGTTAGGCCGTTATATCTGCAAAATGTGGCTACTTTAATGAGTCACAAATTTAGATTACATTTTGTTAAGGAAAACTATTCCATGATTCCTTTTTTATATGCAATTGTTTATTTGTTTCATGCTCTATTTTCAGAATACATTGAGACATTAAACTGTGTAAATTTCAATAACAACTTGAAAAATACAGGTGTTCTAAAACTTTTGACCAGTAGTGTATATAAAGTATAAATATATAATATATATTTATACTTTAAAAAAACTAATATACAAAAACAGGGGGGAGTGCACAAACTAAAAAGCATAAAAGGCATGCTGCTGGACTTATAACGACCAATAAGTACCAAAAACAAAAGAATTCAGCCCATACCCAGCATACCATTAAAAAAAACATCTATCGAATGCATAAATATTGTGTATTCCATCGCACTATATGGCCATATATTGCTTAGCCGGCCACTACAACAAAGTACTCCAATTTTGGCAAGTACTAGCTTATATTTAACGGCTCTGATTAAGTTGAATTGTATTCTCTGGGTATGCACTGATTTCTTGCTTTGTTTATGCATTATAAGATACTTATCGCTTAATTGTATATGTGATAAGACAAGATACTACAGGATTATAAATGAAATTCATTACTATCAATTCAAATTATTTTCCAGCAGCGACTCACTGTTAAGGCCAAATACTGTGTTTAGCATTGTTACCGCATATAATGGCTTCATAAAGAATGGGAAGCAATAGCTTAACGCATTACAATATACCTGGCCGATATGAGTATAAAACATATCAATGTTTTATTTTGTGTAGAAACTCTACAACTATACACAGGGTTTCATAGCCCGTTTAGGCATTTCAAAACTCCAAATAAACCATTTTATCGTCTGACATTCACATTTAGCCCCAAGCATTTTTCTTGACACGATGATAGTGAAAGTTAAACCTCATATGCTTCCTTTTCTTTTTTGACAAATGTATGATGTATCCGCATCACCTGGTTGTTTCTTGCACAGTTACCATGTGTATAAAGGAATTATTGTGTATAAAGGAATTATTTTTTTTCTGGATCAACCAACCCCCAGCTGATCAGAATCTGATGCTTTGTTCTCATGTTACTAAAGAATGTAATATGCTTTAACTGTATTCATATCACTGAAACAATACAACATCCTTCATGTTTCTCCTTCTGTAATTCCCAATGATGTAAATGGCAAAGTCTTTTTTTTCTTAAAAATAATACTAATATGACAGCTGCTCGGGTCAAAGAGTATGATCATACGAAGTAACCACTGCATATGGACCTTTTGTGTAGGTAAAAGGGGCACTCCAGTCATCATGTGTACTTTAGGGCATAATAGCCGAATCCCCTCTTTAAATTATTATTTTTTTCTGCTTAAAAGGTGCTTTATTACACATTCTTCATTGCTGGGTACTTTACAGGACATTACTAATCTAATATGTATATGTTAAAATTGCACCTTTGTCTACTTTCATTCAATACATTGCCTTGTTTTTTTCTGAAGAACAGGATGGATTTTCTGTGTAGAAGATCACATGATTTCCATAATCCAGCTGCCACTTAGTATTGAAATTCTAAAATAAGCAGTTCCTTAGAAGAGGATGTGGATTTAGCCATTCATGCATTTCAGCAAATGAACTTGCTTCTTGAGACAATAAAAAAACCCCAAATATTTAAATTGTTTACAATATAAAATAAAGATATGTATATTTCTCTTTACAAGATCATCTGAAAGAGTGATAGGTCTAAAAAGATAAAAGTATAAAGGTGTATGAAATAAAGTATACATATTTCTTCATTCACTTAAACCATAAACTCACACACACATGCTAATACCATAGAGTAACACACACTCTAGCGGCACATAGTTATGCACACACTCCCTAACACCATACACTAACATACATGCTACCGTCATGCAGCAATGCATACACTCACTATACATACTATACATTACACTTACATACATACTATACATTATACATCCACACTCTGCAAAAGTATCCAGCATTTGGACACAGTCACACAGGTATGTCATTTTTAGCCAAATTGAATCCTGTTATAATTGTAATCTTGCCTATCTATCCCTTTCTCACTATCTCCCCTCTCCCTCCCTATCCCCCTTCTCATGATCTCCCCTCTCCCTCC
>VKOC01000001.1:8752057-8762877 GCA_009364415.1 Spea multiplicata
ATCTGCTTTTAGCATCAACTTCCCTTATGAGCTATGTTGTCTTCACAAAATATCATGTAAAATGGTATTGAATGATACATTAAGAGCAGCCCTGATCCATCACTGTCTCTCAATCAAAGACTGGAGATCTGTGTCACCATGTAGGTTAACATGCCACTTCAAATTTTGGTGACTTAATGAATAGACTACTAAGATGGGGCCATTGGGTTAATAACACCATTATGCAGTCGACTTTACACACACACACACACACACACATACATATATATATATATATATATATATATATATGTAACCAAATAAAAATGGGCACTCACTGGTCATTGTAGTAAAGTGCGTTTAACACCAATTTATTTGAATCAGCACGGCCAACGTTACGGACCACCTCCGGTCCATTCTCAAGACAAGTGCTGATGGCCGTGCTGATTCAAATAAATTGGTGTTAAACGCACTTTACTACAAAGACCAGTGAGTGCCCATTTTTCTTTGGGTATTTTTGGAGCACTGGGGCAAATAAAAGCCTGTGTATACTAACAGTATTTTTGAGTGTGCAGCCGCTCCCTTTGGTGTGTATGTGTGTGTGTGTGTGTGTATTATATATATATATATATATATATATATATTAAAATGACACAGGATGTACAGACTGAACATGAATGTCTCTGCCATAGGGGAAAAATGTGAGGGGTCATTATGCAGTCCGAGATAGGCAATGCACAATAAAAAGTGAAGAGCTACAGTAGATGAAAAAAGCCACACGTGTAGAACTGACATCGCAAAAGCAATAACAGAGCAGATGTGGTGTTTGGTGAACAAATGAATAGACAGGCATAAAGGATACTTGTAAATAACAGCAATAATTAGGGATTCAGTCTGTTCAAATTTAGGCACGCATAGTCATTTGCCAGGAGCTACAAGCCGGCAGCTGGTGAGTAATGCCCAAAATAAAATGTATGCTGTTGAAACAAGTCCAGTAATGAGAATTTTCTGACCCTGTCCACATAAAGACATGAGAGCTAGAGAAGTTGTAGAGATGTCAATAATGTATTTACAATCTCATTGCAAGCTTATTATGGATTGCTCAGGAACAGTTATGAATAAAAAAGTAGTAAATGAATCAAAAACAGGATTGATATAAAAGTAGAATTGTCCGGATCTAATAATTCTGCATTTCAAAGTCTATAACCCAAAAGCTCTTTTACATTCAGATTGTAAACTTTTTTATAATTTCTACATTCTGATTCTTCCTAATTTACATTAACCTGATTGCATCTATTCTTTAACCATACACCAAAATGTGCGCTCTCTTGTTGGTGGAATGCTGGTGAGTTGAACACAAAGACTGACGCCACAAATGCTGCAAGTACAATTACACATGTATTTCAATCGTGGGTTAAACCGAGCAAAACAAAAGCAAAGCTATTAGTATCATTCAATAACAACATGCAGAAGTCACCTCGGGAATTCCTGACATCAGGAACTGCAAAAGAATCTTTGAAGGCAAAGTAGAAAAAAATGGAGGAAAAAAATGATTACATTAGAAAATAAGGTTAGCCGACATATATCTCATCTTGCATATTTAAAAAAATATGGTAGAACAGATAGAGGCAGCCCGTAACTCTAATTTTTGTTAAACCAGAACCTTTTGGGTGTCTAAAAGGTAACTAACTCAGTTACACAGTGTATTTTAATGTCGCAACTGATGAGATAGACATAAATATAACAATATTAAAAGAATAAATCCTCTTATCATATGGGAAGGTTTTTTTTTTTAAATGTTTAAAAAACATTGGAAGTTATGCATACATATATTTTTTCATGGTTTGACAAATTGTTAGAGCGGCTTTTTTTCTTAAACCCCTTAATGACAAAGCCTGTACGGGCTCAAAATGCATTGTTTTCAATGGGTTAGGAATCACCCATTGTCCTTAAGGGGTTAATTTTTTTTAATGGCATGTATTAGCATGCCAAACCCAACAGTGATAAATGTAATAACGGCATACTTTATTTTGTACATATTAAATAAATGCCTACAACGAAGAAATAAAAAAAAAAATCACACAGACACAGAATATCAAAGTAAAGCACAGCAAACATGTCTTGCACTGATCTCCGCTTTCATTGCCTCGGATGTATGACATGCTGGGCAGGTGCCAAGTCAAGGCCAGCTGCGTTACTTGCAGAAATTTAAGATGCTGAACTGTAGGTGAATGACTGCAGGATGTTTCATTCTGTCAGAACGGTGCTTTCAATGTGTTTGCTGACAGCTAAGTATTTGTATCAATTTATTTCTTTTATTGGCTCAAAGCAAATTAACCGAGCATCTGTTACTTGATCCTCTGAGTACAGTTCTCACTTCCCGCTGATTTAGAGACATAACTTTAAATCTTGCTTGAAATTAAAATCCAATGTGGCACAACGCAGAATGAAAGCATGCGAACTGTCTCCTTACTAATAAAACACCTAATTTGTTTACGGACGCCACTTTCGATGCCAAACAGATGCAATGAAAGCTAAGCAGCATGGAAATAGACTAGCACATCTTGCAGAAGCCTAATGGAACACTTTCATAAAACAAAATTATTTTTGGGCTGTAAAATAAGGGGTGCATATGAAACACATACAAGGCAAGAAGGTTATTACATGTTCAAATAGGTATTTTATAACTCCAAAGGCATGCACACTCATAAAAAAAAACCAAAAACACGATACAGAACGGAACGCAAAACGTATTTACATCTATATATATATATATATATATATACCTTCATTTTCCACCGAGTCAATTACAGCATTGACAAGGTGTATAACGGTCACAATGGAAGCTTGTAAAAGGCAAGAAAAGAAAGACATTAAAAGAAGTGTAATGCCTGTACATAGTTTGTGAAGACTGTACATAGGATAACAGACAGCTTTCCAGCTCATTATCTTCTATAAACCAGGTCATCATGTACTTCTGTGCACTTAAAACGGTCGCTGTATCTTAAATTAAATAATCACACACTCCCATAAAGTTTTGAAATATGGGCTAAGGTTACATTTTTTTTAATTTTTATTTTCTAGTTACTGTAATATGGACATAATGTATCGATATACTGACACACTAATAAGGTCGAATATACACCACTGAAGTATGGCTAATACTACAACTACTACAAGGGTGTATAATAGAATGGCACTTGAAGTGTTAAGATGATGCACTGCCTTCGCTGTGATACTACATTCAATAATCACACTTCTATTCTGCTCTTCTTTTCACTCTTTTTAGAGACATTGCCATTTTTACACTAAGGACTGCAAAGATTGTGGGACAACGGATATCAGCAGAGTGAAATCAGGAGACATCTCTTCCCCAGCAGCAACTGAGCTGTCTGTAAGAGGTAAAGCGTCTATCCCTCAGAGGCTTACATTTAACGCGTGAAACATCTAAATGGCACTGTTTGGGAACAAAAGAAACATTTTTAATTCTAAAAATCCATTTCAATAGGCAGCAGGTTTTTTTTTACAGATCTATGAAGCCTACAATAACTTATGGTTTGGGGTACAATTTTCATTATAAGTCAAGCTTTTTCCTTATGCCACGGAAATATATTTTAGCAAAACACCACAACAGTTCCTGTCACCAGCAGAAAACTGGAACTCAGTTCCTTGATCATTTGTCCATTTTCAACAGAGCCTAACGACAACGCATACGTCAACGTATTTAGCAGGAGACAAGGTACTGATTATCCTACTGTGTTTTCCAACCCTTTAGAAAGACTGGAAAAGGTAAACTAAGAATTATACAAATGCAAGCATATGCATGCACCTACTTAAACGTGTTAAAGGCTTGAAGCGCTAACAAAAATAGCACACACGTACTTGACTGTGAACATTACAATTTGCATGTAATTTAGTGACATCAAATTTAACATACAGGAAATTACAACATCAATTAGACATAGTTGAATACACACAAAGTGGGGTCTTTTTTGAATCTATCTTGTTTGAAGTGTACTCCTCAACTATTCCTTCTAAACACATGAACACCACAAAATCTATCCTTATTGGTGATGTCACCATGTTATCCAAGTACACAGTGATGTCATGAGCCTCCTTTCGTCATCACAAAGAACAAATTGGAGGAATTAAAGGGAACAGAGGCATTTTACGGATTTAATCGAAAGGGTGGGGATGTAGATTCAAGGACAACTGAGATCCAAGGAATACCATCTTGGGCTGTTTGCTAAACAATACGCATAATCACGCTGGAGAAGACAGAGCTTCCAGGCAGTGAAGTTATTATAGCTTCCAAATCACAGTAAATTAAACGGCCCAAGGTCATAATATTCCGAATATTAATGAGATTTCACAATACTTTGCCTGCCGTGAGATAAAACATGTGTTGATAAGGATATGTCTGTTAAACAGTAATCATACCGATGTATGATTAAATATTTATAAGATTAATTAGCCTGTTTTAGTGATAATAATGGTAAAAAATCATAAATATTTATAGATTCAAATATTTAAAAAAAAAAACGTCTTAAAGAAATAAAAGGTATATACTATAATGAGTGTGATGCAACTAACATGCCATTGCTTGTGATCATGACATTATATATTCAACGATAAAAAGTATGATAAACATGTATATTCACATGCCCACAATTGTGTCACATTTGCTACAATAAAACACATCACAATCACAAAACTGTACATGTAATAATAATCCCACGTTATTTGTAAGTAATAAAGGAAGATCAAATTAATCTTTAATGGCTATAACATATATTTGACTAACTAACTATAATAATAGCAATGACAGTTTTGGATTATATTAGGATTTTTACATTTTTTTTTTTGGAAAGTATAGTTAAATTTATTATAAAAAAAAAATTGACAGTTTTTAGGCTTTACCTTCAGAACTAAAGGTTAAGGCAAAACTGGTCAAATTGAATTGTCCTGCTTTACATGGACAATTGACTTACTAAAGGTACATCCTAAAAGCCATTTCAAGAAAGTAACGTAACTATAGTCACGCTTTTTAAGAGCAGAGACAAATAAAGATTATCATTGTTCTTCCTTCATTACAGATGCCATCAAACTTACAATGAGACACATCTCAAACTCTGCTTTCGCTCATTGGTGATTTGATCCATATGGGAACTGAGGTAGCAGCAATAGAGAGAGAGGAAACATCACCCTTTAAACCCAGTTCAGAAAAAGCCTGTGAAAAACATTACTATCTTATCAAGTTAAAAAACAAAATATTTCATTATTAGCATCTTTTATTTATATAGTGCCAACAATTTACGCAGCGCTTAATGCGATACATATATTCAAGGGGTACAAGATGAGAATTGACAGACTAAGACAAACCGATACATTAGGTGAAGAGAGCCCTGCTCACAAGCTTACAATCTATATATATATTATAGAAGTGGAAAGATTTTGTGCAAAGAGCACAAGGGAAAAGTATGGTACGGTACCTCTATCAACCAATGGAACCCTCCTTATGACTACTTGCCTTTTACCACTCTGTTTCAGAATTCTCCTTTCTAAATAATGATCAATTATTATTTATGGTACTTTTACACAAAGTTCCAGGCTTTGAGGGCCCCCCCAAAAAAGCAGGGCTCTACTGTACAAAGCTCGACACCACCTTGGAGCCAAAAGGTCTAAGCTATTTACCCTTATTGTAGTAGTTCTACAATCAACAAATTTCAGTAATTTGGTAGGTAAACATTTTCATTTTTGCACTGATAAGGCTGCAATTTGATCAGTAGAAGATACTTAGAAAGGTGTACACACTATAAAAATAAAATTAGTGTACACACTTAAAAAATAAAATTACTTGCTGTAGCAAATTTTGCTTTACGACCTAATCGTATCCATCATATCAATGTGAATAAGTATACATCTCATTTCGAACACAAGCATGTTCACGTGAACAAACCCCCCTCCATTTCTTCCCATGGAGCTCATCACATTCCCAAATATGATTGAATATTCTGTACATACCATTATCATCACAGGATTCTGATTGGAAGGAACTGAGAGACTGTATTTCAGACATACTTTCACGGGGATTGTAGAGCTGACAAGGTTTTTCATCTAGAGACTTCTTTGAAAGACATGGGTCAAGATCAGCCTTAGCTAGAAGCGTAAAAGAAGATACAATGTCAAAATGTTAAGGACACTCAATTAACAAGCTGTAACTTTGATAGGCCCCCAAGGGATGTGTGCAGGAGGTGTTCAGTACAAGCGGCGCAGCAATGAAATGTGTTTGAAAGTGCTAATCAAAGGAACTATCAGAAATTAAATGATAATTACAATGACAACATGGAAGCAGTTTGGCATTTAACATAAGGAATAAATATGAGATGAGATTTTATGAGAAATGCCAATACTAATAGGAACATGGCTTAAAAATGTAAGAGAAACGATTAACTGGAACACATTTGAGGTCTCATCTGTATTTTTGAAGTGTGACAGTGACAGATCTGTCACGTTTCCAAAGTAATGGTGTTAGATACTGACTATAATACGCAATCTGTACAAATTAAAAAAACTACCTACTGCGAACACTACCATGTGGAAACTACTAAAACTACTATTGATAATCGTGACCTTATTCTATCTGCATGATTATTCCTCCACATCATGTTTCCTTTATCTTGATCCACAAGATCAGATGAATTTGTGGATTATAAGAACCATGTTTTCCTGCAGACTAACATATCACCACAAAGAAATCAACTGGACATTACAGTCATCGTATCCTTTAACGCACATGATAGCTGAGCGGCCTCTATACATTTTCATGGTGTGCCCATGTAAATGCATGGCATGATTCTGCAGAGCCTTCCTGACATCTGTTAAAAGTACCACTGGGGACGACTGTACTCTTCAGACAATAATATAGTTTTAAATAAAAGGGTTCCCACTTTAATAACATTCAAATGTCTGACACTGAGCTTCCAGCGTTTACCAGTATAAAATGAGGACTCTGCATTGAGCTACAGCAATAATGTATTTTATTACCTTCACTCAAGTTTGTTGGGATTGACTTTTTATATAAACATTAAGCGTTTGTCTGGAGTGGAATTATACAGAAAAATTATTGGAGGCTTTAGGCAAAAATTCTTTATGCAATGCTATTCACAGATTAGCCTGGAAAGTTTGACTGACCCAGACAGCTTACTGATCACGCAGGAAGGGAAATTCCAAGCTATGGTATTTCCTGAATGTGCATGCAATCCATCTACCCACATACCTTGTGGAATCATAATTTGTAAAACTTAAAGTTAAATGTGTTAAACCCAATGCTGATGGGAATGACACTAACAACATGTACAGTTTATTCTTCTAAAAACACATTTTGGTTTTTATTGTTACTGGGAAAAATATATTATATTATTCCATTCAGAAAATATTTAAGGAATCACAATGAGTACTTTCTCCCAGCATTACATTCTTTTTTATGCTGTAGGGTGATATAGATCACATTATTAATTGCGTTTGTGGCAAACCCATGGGCACAGGTAGATTCTTTGGACTTTCGGGTGACGTTCAAAGTTATGGGTGTGCTCTCAAATAATCAGATGTGGGAGATGGGAGGCAGCAAAGCATGCCAAAGCTCCAGTCTGGTAACCATCACAAATAATAAACACGCAGGTTTCCAAGTAACAGCACACAACAGTTCACAGTACTTTATACTGATAAGCTTGGTGAATAAAGCACACTACAGATACAAATATTTGAAAAGAGTAGGGGAAGAGGCAGTTCCAGGTGAGCTTTAATTTCATTGCCAATTAAACTATGTACCTAGTTGCATTGGTGATGCTACCATATAAAAAAATAAAGATAAGATGCCTAGGACCCCTTAGAGGATACAGGACAAGCAGAACACATATTGTTGATAAAATGTTATATCTCTATGTTATATCTAATATTCTCTTAAAATCCAGATATGTCCCTGCCTAAAGGACTACAGCAGTCGAGTACCGTATTTGATGGCAATAGGTCACTACACTTGATCAACACAGCGATAGCCCTGAAGGCTAACTTCAAGAGAGCTTCAAAAAGAAAATATGCACACACATAAACCTTCAAAATAAGTTGCTCCCCAGAGTGCTAAAAGAACTAATAACAACTGTGCTTACCATCATAGTCAAAGTCCCAGCTGGGCTTTTGTATTGAGTCACTGTCCGATGGCGAGTTGGATGGGGGTGGAGGTGGAAGATTAGGAGCTACGCTGCAAACTGCTACAGTTTTCCTATGTCCATGTATTGAGTCAGGGTTGAACGTGCTGAATTCTGGGTGCTCTGGAATGGTTGATCCTTCAAAGGAATTTCGATCCAGGTTGTTCCTGGAGTCACTCGGAATGCTTGGAGTATATGAAATGGGTCGGACAGGTACCTGAGGTGGGATGTCTGAATACACATTTTTAACTTTGGGCTCCAAAAATGTTCTTTGTAAAAATGCTGAAGAAGCTGACCCAGTGTGTTTGTCTTCTGCTTCTGCCTTCCTCTTCTTTTTCTTATTGACTACCACACGGCACACTACAAAAATTACAACTAAGCAGAACACTCCTGCTATGAATACAATTATCCCAATAACCTCAGCCAATCCAATATTCCAGGATGTTGATACATATTTGTTGGGCGTGATATCTGTGCAGTGCTTTCCACCATATCCATGACTACAGTTACAACTGTAGGAGCCATAAGTATTTTCACAAAGAGCACCCTTAGGACAGGGGCTTTCTACACACTCATCCACATCAATGAGGCACCTTAAAAAAAATAATCAAACAGTGTGTTAACATTCTGACCATAAATCAAAATTATATGAAGAACCCAGATGGAAGCCCTACCTTTCTCCTCTGAATCCAGGTTCACATTCACATACGGGACCATCCAAACTGTCAATACATTTGCCGCTATTCTTACATGGGTTATCTTTACAGTAGGGGCCAAGCTGACATCTGCAAAAAAACATTCACAAGCTGTACAATTGGTAGACTGGACATAATAAGTAGCACATAGCACAACAATTTGACGTATGGGAACAACAGGTGAGAAAGGCCCTAACCGTTCACATATTTAGCTTGGTTGACCTCTTGCAGTGAAACTGTTTTTTCTTTCACTTTTTTTAAAACCTTGGATTATCTCATCTTGGTTACACTTGAAAGCCTTAAACGTGTGCTTGCATGTACAACTAACACTACCACTTTACATTTTATAACAGAAGGAGGTACTACACTGACCACGGTACGCTGCTGATTCTTTACATTAATTGGTAAAGGACAATTAATATTTTATTTAAAGCAAAAGCAAAGATTTCATACCAATTATATAAAAAATGTAGGAGTTTCTAATAGAATATATCATAAAATATTAATATGTTCTATCATTCATGGCTAAAAATACACACTGTATCTCTATAGCAAATGGTCAAGCCTATCTTCTCTTTCGTATGACGCCTTAAACAGAGAAACGATTACACTAGCAGCTTTGATAAGCAGAATAACTTACCTCTGGCCTGTGTAATCCCCTCTACAGTGGCAGATGAAATCATCCTTTACCACGATGCAGGTACCACCATAAAGGCAAGGGTTGGTTGCACATGGATTGATGCCAATTTCACAATGTGTACCCGAGAACAATGCAGTACATTTACAGTAGTAGCCTGTAATTGTAAGTATAATAAAATAAATGTAAACACACAAAGAAACTTATGTACGTTCAATCTTATATGTGATGCCCTACCCGTCTTGGTGGGGTATATATCTATATTCACTGTTTACTGTTCCTCCAACTATATAGCCAATTCACAGACTCAACTTTATGAAGTTATTGTTTTTGGATAACTGCTTACTGTGGAGTCATCCACAGCTTTTAATGTATACATCATTTTTATCTGGCTTTGTGAAACAAAGTATAAAAACATTTCTTATTGTGGAATAATCAAAGGAAAGCAGCTCAGGTGGAAAATAACTCACCTCCGTTAGCCACTGGGGAGCAAACACCTCCATTTTGACAGGGATTTCCAGAGCAGATATCAGCACTTGTTAGGGAACAACCTGGATAAATGTCCACAGATTCCTCAATGTGAGCATAAATCTTAGATTTGCTATTTAGAGGGAGCTCTTGTCCATTTAGCAAAACAGAGTCTATGCATCCTCGGAATCCATTGTTAACTTGAGAGCCTCTCACGTGTTTTGACCCATGTCGCATGTGACCACCAAAATACACAAAATTATCAAGGTTGAGGGTTCTGAGTGTGCCGGGGGCAGTTCCAGATGCAGTGTGGACACGATCCAAGACCAGCCTTGCATAATTACCATCCACTTCAAGAGACACCGTGTGCCATTGTCCATCGTTGACATGTATACTCTGAACAGACACTATGCCCGGGCCACTGCCACAATCAAATTTATACTGTAGTTTTCCACCTTGAATCTGAAATATACAATAATAAGTCATTAGTATCCAAGGGTGTATAATGTGTATTTAGCAAGGAATGAAAAGATTGAGAAATAAATTGTAACAAATGTCGGATCGTGTCAAAATTGCTAATCAATATAGCAGGCTTTGCTGATTGCTGTGAATACACATTCAAAGATGCAACATAAGAGCCAAACGCAATGAAAGGCAGAGACAGATCAATGCAATGTCTGTGCAAGGTGTGTATAAAACAACAGCTACTGGTATACAATGGGAACTATAACAGAGTGTCAGTTTTCAGATATTTGTTACATTGCCTTACGAGTTTGCACCGTTAAGTAAAACACACCTCAAGGATGCTATAGTCGGTTCCTCTTGCATACATGA
>VKOC01000001.1:8774204-8793619 GCA_009364415.1 Spea multiplicata
GGTATCTTGTGTGCCCCCCCTATATATTGTTTCTAGAGTCGCCACTGGATCTAAGGTAAAAAATTAGTCAAATAATTCCAAATTTATTCGTCTTTGGGGTGTGTTCTGAAGTTCTTTCCGTTACTTAATGTTCATTCCCTTCTCTCTTGTTGCAATTTCATTTTGTAGCCATCTCTCCCCAGCCCCTTCTGTATCTAATTTACCCTTAATTTTCCTCTTATATTACGCTTGAGACGTATTCTTTTCTTACCACATTAAATCCCCTGTCAAGTTAGAGCTAAATTAGAATGTCCAGGTTGTAACTACATCTGCCATGCCCAAAACACAGAAGCAATTGCTTTCACCACCTACATATTATAGATAAAATGTTTAACTGCAATATTCACACAATCATAATGTAAAATCACAACGCTTTCACCATCAATACTAAACCAGTTTCACAAAATGTTGAATTTATATTTTGTTAAATCAATAAATGACTGCATTATACAGAATGTAACTGAACGGGGCATACCACACACAGCGGCTACAAGACAGATTGCATCTTTTGAGACATTCCATGTTCTTTAAAATATATGCAAATTTGACATGATTTGTCAGTATGCTTCTGGGTCATTCTGCTCCCAACAGTTTCAAAGCATGTACACGGATGACTGAAAATATATTTAAATATTTATATTGGTTTGGCAGTCATTACATTCCATAATGTTCAAGGTACTGTGTAATAATAGATGAGTCACGGCATTAGTTATTTTGGATAGTAATTTATACAACAGCTAGAGACAGTTGAATCATATGCAGTATAATTTATATAAATAATAATATATATATACTATATATATATCAGAATTATGATTATATACATATACATATATCGTTTATGAAATGTAAATGTGCTGCATTTCAAAACTACACGTCAACCCTTCAAATTCAACGAATGCTTTCAAATCACACTCATTAGTTAGCTAATCATCTCCCAGGGTACGAAAGTCTTCGCTAAATGATCAAATGCATGTAAATGTTTTGCATATGTATTGCATAATAGCAATCCACTGTGGACTGAATCTGTTTTAAAACCACCGTGCACCGTATTAGACCAGAACAGATCCTTGCATGTCCAATGAGGTAAAAAATAAATAAAAATGAAATTGACATTAATGCATGCCACCACCATAACACCACCACAACAAAAAGAGGATTGTCAATCCTACCAGAATAAATTTGCAACATCCTTTCAAAACAACCGGTATAAGCACCCTTGCAATTGTTAGAATTTAAGAATATAGGAAATAAGAGGTTGCCAATGGGAGAAAATACAAATAGCAGCCAGGGTACTAATAGGGCACAAAACCATATCAAATAAAACAAAATACAAGTATAACCCTGCTCAAAGTGACACTCAAAAAATGCAGATGTGTAAAAATTATAATACATTTTGCACAAACAAATGTAAAAAAAAAAAAATGGTATGGTAAACTGAGGATGGTAAACTGAGGAAACAGTACTACTCATAAGATGTGTTCCAAACGGTAACGTGGAGCTACATATAAGCGCTTCAGAAGTGTCTGTGGGTCAGGCAAATGCATATTTTGCATTTACACGGAAGACAACACATATACCTAGAGGGACCTCTCAGCTACCATATGTGTTAAAGTGCATATGATGGCTGGAGTGCCTCCAACACAAAGCTGCAGTTTTTCCTAAGCCAACGAAAATGAAGCAGTGGTCTAACATGCCAGGACTCCTCTGCGTGATTTAGGGTGGGGGTAACATAGTTACACAGACTAACATACTTACACACATACTTATGTGCAATCACATAATGTAAGACACACATACAACATACATATACTCTAATATAGAAGTACACACACAGTAACATACTTACACACACCCCATACTAACATACGTACACATACTAATACACACAGTAATATATCTACTTATGCACACCCAGTAACATACACACATACACACACACCTACATTTGGAAGAAGGGAAGTTGGCTCTTTTTACTTCCTTGCGTTCTATTTCTGAGCATCTGGAAATGACATCATATAGCATGCTGGAACTGAGGGAGTGCAGCTTGCCATCCCAGCGGTATGCCCAGCATGGGGGAAAAGGAGTTTGGCAGCAAGGGCGTAAGGGTCCCCTGGATAGTGCAGACAACTTTGTTATATCATTGAAAAGATTCTAGATTAGTTATTGTATGGGAAACTATCAATGTAATGGTTATTAAGGAAAAAATTCTAAAATAAATTTCAGGATACAAAAAGAAATGAGAAATCTTTACAATTTTTTCTGGTACAAATCAGGCTCTGGGTAGTAAATAGTTAATTATATCAAGAAAGAACATCCTGCATATTTTACAGGACATTATATACTATCATGGGACCTAAACCATAAAATAGCTAGAAATCTACAAATGCTTGTGAGCCCCAAATGGTATATGTGTTCATGAATAATTAATTACAGCTAGGTTTTATCCAGGAATCTTGTTAATGTAGTATTTTTTTTTTTTACTGCTGGTTTTAGATGTTGTCAAGCGGTATTGGAATTGGGATTTTCTTATCATGAACACTATTTAAACATTATTTGATACAGGATTACTCTCTGGGTTTCCATGATTACAGACCTCTAGGTTAGTTAATTTAATCACTGGGCAAGAGAGTGGCTCCTGGACTTGCCCACTGATCATCACTTTCATGTCTTGAGGGAATGTGACTGGCGATGACCAGGTGGCCCTGGTATCTAAAGCTGGCAGCTGTTTGATTATGTCAGTGCCGCCAACAGCTGGATACGCAGGGACACAAATACTGCTTCTTTTCTGCTCACCTAGCACCAGTGACAGATCATGAGTATGTGGTGATATCGGCCAGCGATCCACCGGACATTTGAATCAGATGCCCAAAACATACTTCAGATAGAGATCAGTATTTTATCAACCTAGCACAAAATGTTTGTTATTATATAACATCACATCAAAATGACCAGACAGTTCTGTAAGGTGAGTTGGTACTTGGCACCAATGGTTCTGATAACATTAGTTTGAGCTGAATTTGAAACCTAATCAAATCCCAGGGACTTTTTGACTTTGCCAGTACATCATGGCTCCTCACAGGATCTGTAATGGAAAGGAAAGTAGAACGCTTTTGGCAATTTCATAATAGGGAACCAAAGCTGATTTGTCCAAAAGGGTATTAAAAGCACTCATGTTGCCTAATGTGCAAAAAAGCACATAAACTTATTCCAAATGGAGTAAAGGCACAGTTCCTTGCCACAGATTTTATGAGAAGGCATCAAGAGCTAAGGCCTCTAAATCTGGTCTCCAATCAAAAAAGGTTGGAAATGGATAATTGTGGTGGAATACACAGTTTGTGCCTTGTATTGGATTGATGTATCTGGCTGTAGAAACTTGAACATTTGACATATACAACAGTTTACCTTGACTTTTGCTAAGCATAATATCCAATTCAAAATATCCAGTACTCCCTCTAAATCCAAAAAAACCTCTTACGCATGTACTAATCTTTCCTCTCTAGCCTACTGTAACTCCTTGTTCATTGGTTTTTCTGCTACAGGTATCCTGACCCCCTACAATTTGTTCTCAATTAAGCCACCAGAATATTCTTTCCTCCAGATCACCACTCATCCCAACTCTAAAAACCAATGCCTTGGTTTCCCATGACAGCTAATTCTCTGTCTTTACTAAAGACATTTTACCTTTCTGCTCCATATCTCTGGAACTCCCTACCACTGAACAACTAAGCACTCGCCAAGCTTTGGCTCTCCATAGCTTCAAAAGCAAACAAAAAGAACACCTTTTTATTTAGCAGTACAGCAACTTATAAACCATTACTTGACATTCACCATCAGGAACCTCACCTCTGATTGTATCTGTATGTCCACTGTGACAAACCCTGTAGCATGAGGGTCATACATGTCACATTTAGGAGTCCTAAGCACATTTAGGGGTCCTAAGCTCTTTATTTTAACTCAAACCCCAAAACCAAATCATAAAAAGAAAACCTAGCTCCCAATTGGAACCCTCTCTAACTAAACTATGCTGTCCAGACTGACCAGCCTAATCACCCACTAACTCAACCTCCCAGCCAGACCCAGCTACGCCAGGCTCTGGAAAACCTCCCCCAGACAGCACATGAAATGTCCAGGCAGGTATTGCCTCACTTGGCTCAGGGATGGTCTTCTTGTTCAGGGCTTCTGCTTGCCCTGGGAGCTCAAGGAGCTTCTTCTCCTCCCAACAGTCTCTCTGATTATCAGGCTCCAGGGTTTTTTTAATGTCCAGCACCTGTGCCTGATGCCGGCTCCATAGGAATCCCGGACCGGATCCTGCAGACTTCTAGCATTCTGGAAAGGCCGGCATGGATTTTCCACAGAATGGAATTCTCCAATTGCTCCACCCCAGGGACCCATATTTACATTCTGGATAGCACCTGTACCCAGATGCCATGCCAATCAACTCCCTGGGGTTCACAGTCTCACACCACCTACTACTACTACTTAGACTGCAAACTGTAAGGGGCAGGGAGCTTCTTTCTTAAAATTTTCATACATATTGTACCCCAATTAAAACATCTATAAACCACTGTACTTCTTATATTGCTGTACTAAGTGTGCCTCCCCTTTTATTTTACCGTAATGTGCCAAGTACATCTGTTAGCAATTAATACATAAAAATATACATATCAACCCAACAGTTCTATGTGGCGGGTGAATGGTTCTGCAAATCATTTCCCCCAGTTCGTTGGTTGCTGCATCTGGGACCCCAGCCTAACTGACTTGCATCTAAATTTATTATGATTTCTGGAATGGATCCAAAATGGCTTTCACATAAAAGCCTGTTTACATATCAGGGAAGGACTGTTAGTGAGTAAAGACATTCATCTGGGTTACATTTAAATGGCAACTTGTCAATATTTTGACAGTTTCTTGGCTTTTACATTTTTGGCAGGGTGGCCATAAGAGACCTTACCAGACTTTCACTTGTAATATCTTCGCAAAATATTTCTAAAGGTGAAACCAATAAATTGTGTTTCGAATTTGGCATTTAAAATTGTGCAAAGGCCAATGACAGATTTTAATGGAGTATTGCACATAAAAGACATGACTGACATAATGGCTTTAGAAACTGATTTATTGACGCATACATTAAGGTCTATAATTGTTTTTCACTAATATTATCAAATATGTAATTCAGATTATCCTCCAATGAATTATCCTTAGGATAGATTTACTTAACAATTAAATAGTTGTATGGGTCAATTTAATAATGAGCTACACGTTTTGATTTTATTTCTCTGTCTCTGGGTGTAAGCTTTGACACTTACCACTTGTCTTTAGGGGATGCAAGGGGGTTAATCAATTAAGATTTTCTAGATCCCCTCACCCATTAAATCATATATATAGGGTCAGCGGCTCCTGGAGTTACCTGGGACTTTGCAGGGTGCCATGGCAAACTCCTGCTATGTATATCATTTTACCCTCACCTTGTTTTGCATTCTAAGTTCACTTAAAACTACATGTCTTGGAAAAAATAGACAATTGCAGCATTCAGTCTAAAATATACTAAACTTTCCTAATATTTAAAAGCTCTAATAATCATAAAATGACCATATTCTGACTAATGTATTTAATATTGTATTTATTTTCTTTGAAAGAATGATTAGTTAATTGATCACAGTTTTTTCAACACAATAAACCGTTTTATTTTAATTTTACAAAGTACCCACCTTTACTTTCATTTTTGTAACTGGAAACCATACTTCCTATTTTCTTGCAACTGTTATTGGCTCTGTTTAGTAATAAGTGGACTTTTCACTGAATAAATTCTCAATTTATTTTTCTTAATTTAGAAATGAAGTTTAGAATATCTCTATTTATTTCTTTATCAATTGACTCACAATATTTATATTTTAAGTAAAATACTCATGTATTGCTTAAATTTATAGAACAAATTACCCAAATAGAAACATCACTCTGTACTACATTAATTTTATACCAATTATGGCCTGCTTCTTACAATCTCCAATCATATCAGAAGCATACAGACTAGCTGTAGGGCCTGGTTTAGTTTATCATAAGGCTATAAGATGTAAGCTTGCCAGCACTTCAGATCAGGCATGTCCTAATAGTAAAAAACTACCTAACTAAAAACAAAAATAGGAGGCATATAACCAAGGAGAACCAAAAAATAAGGCATGGAGATGCAGGCAATTGGATGTAAACTACTGAGGCAGCACACAAAACCAACCCCGAACCAAGCAAAGCGCTTCTGGGTTAGTCTTATTTGATTAAACCTTCATACAAAATGGAGGATCTGTTCAGGTTTATTTGCTAAGCATACTCAATACACATACTCAGAACACATAGGAGAACACGTAAAGTGCCTTTGAGCATGTGGGGTGAATATCAAAAATGAAACTGAAAATGAAAATGAAACCAAGAGGAACGTTTACAGAATAGAGAAAGCATTGCTTGTACAAGAAATTTGAGGAAACGACGTACCAGGTACGGAGGAAGTGGAGAAAATAGCTAATGCTACAGGTGGAGATACAAGCTGGACAGGTGACATCTCTGGAAGTGGTGATATGATAAACTTAAATACACTGGTGGTTTACTTGAACAGTGGCAAGCACTAAGAGTCTATAGGAAAGTAATATTATTTTGTAGATCTCTGTCAACAATAAAACTTTTCTTCAATTATGCAATGATATGCATCAATTTCATCGATAGTAATTAAGGCATTTAAATTTGATGTTTGAGACATTGTTTCAGACCTTGATAAAAAAACACTTATGCCATAGAGAAAGTGCACAATACTGTTTTAATTTTATGAAATAGAATGCGCTGTGTAGTTAATGCTAAATTAGATGCTTATCCATCTAAACGTGGATCTTATATCATAATAATGTCAGTCTTGGAGCAAAACCAAATTAAGAAATAATGTTATGTTTTTTTTTCCAACAGGGAATATATTTGTCGTAAGTCTTGCTGTTGCAGACCTGGTGGTGGCCATTTACCCATACCCTTTAGTGCTGACTTCAATATTTCGCAAAGGATGGAATTTGGGATACCTCCACTGCCAAATTAGCGGATTTCTGATGGGAATAAGTGTCATTGGATCTATATTTAACATTGCCGGTGTTGCAGTTAATCGCTATTGTTATATCTGTCACAGCCTCAAATACGACAAGTTGTATAGTGACAAAAATTCCTTGTTTTACGTGATTCTTATTTGGGTGCTAACCTTCATTGCCATTGTGCCAAATCTGTTTGTTGGATCATTACAGTATGATCCCAGGATCTATTCATGTACATTTTCACAATCAGTAAGCTCAGCCTACACCATAGCAGTGGTGTTTTTCCATTTTATACTCCCAATTACAGTAGTAACTTTTTGCTATTTACGTATATGGATTTTGGTTATTCAGGTGAGACGCAGGGTAAAACCAGATAACAAACCTAAATTAAAACCTCACGATTTCAGGAACTTTGTAACAATGTTTGTGGTATTTGTATTGTTTGCGGTCTGCTGGGCGCCTTTAAACTTCATAGGTCTTGCTGTTGCTGTAAACCCAGACACAATCCTACCTAGAATTCCAGAATGGTTGTTTGTTGGCAGTTATTACATGGCATATTTCAACAGTTGCCTTAATGCTATCATTTACGGGCTCTTGAACCAGAATTTCAGGAGAGAGTACAAGAGGATTATTGTTTCCCTCTGTACCGCAAAGCTTTTCTTTCAAGAAAGTTCCAACGATGGAGAGAAGATTAAAAGCAAACCCTCGCCGATGCTAACAAATAACAACCAAGTAAAAGTGGACTCTGTCTGAAAGTGTAAGGAAATTTTAATGCTAGTATGTACAGTTGCTAACTAGAAATACAAACATTTACAGAATCACTCATCGCTATTCCTGGTAAAATGCTTGAGAGCTCCAAAAATGAAAAAATGATGCATCTTCTGTTGACACCAATTCATTTTGAGCATCTATATCATCTTTATCAGGTGTAATGGACCAAGGTAATCTAAGCAATGCATCAAATTTTTTTATAGTGGATATTAGTTAATTCTATGTATTTATGTACCTATGTTTCTTCATTTTTCAGTTCTGTGAAGAGTACAATGTCTGTATAATAGATCTTTTTTAAGTACAATTTGGAAGAGCCATCAAAAAGGGGCACACTTATCCTGAGTGGCATTAGTGACATTGCTTTCTTTTACTTGGTTTTGTAATGTAAATAGTGTAGGACTTTCAAGTTTTCTAACTTGGGAACTGAAATAATTTATACAATGTAATCATTATTTGCCGCTAATATAAACCTGCTGTTCTGAGTACAATTTTGGTCCAAAGTTAGATACACAATGTGCAAACTGAAGGATAACTGTCTGGAGTACCCAGCAAACACACTGATACTTTGTAGTTTAAAGTTGGTGTCAGCCTTAACCTATTTCATTTGATCGAGAAGCTCAGAGAAAACTGGAACAGCAGAATTTTAGACCCCTTATTGTAAGAGTCTTAAACAAATACCCTTTTTAGTTTTGCTTTGGTAGTGGGATACACACAGACATCTCTACAATCAGTTATTCAAACTGATAGAATGTACTAAACAAAATGCTGGTTTCACACAATAAGCCATGAGTATTCTGCTATGAGTAATGCTGTAAGTAATGACTTGCAGTTCAGATATACATTATTAACAAATCAAAGTGGAAAAAAAACATTTATATTTAGGTAAGCTATGTATTTTTCATATTACTGTGTATAAATATATATATATATATTGTAGAGATATGTATGGACTACATTAAATGATTGTTGAAATATATATAGACCTTCTACAGAGACCTAACCACTGCTTTTAAAACATTGCACTTTATCTACTTGGTATATTTTACATAAATACTTGAACATATCGATCGAAATAAGATTTTGGCAGCTATGGTATGCAGAAACAGAAAATCACCATTAATATTCTATAGGTGCCTAAAAGACATATGTATAGGTTAAAAATGTTAAGAATGCATGCCAATATTTTGCCAAGGATCTTAATATTTGTTTACATGTAACAATAGAGAAAACTGTATGTACCCAATTCTTGTCATTTTAATCGGTAAACAGGGAGAGTGGAGGTCTTCATTTAACATTTTAGCCTGTTGGATGTCGTATGGTTGAGGACTGCACCTATCTAGTGCTTAAAAAGTTTAAAGAATATTTCTGTTGCCTATGTGATGGAACGTACTTCTGTTTGTAACTAAATGAAAGGAAAGTATGCCCTTTCAAACTAAGTGTTGACGTCATACATACAGTATTTGCTGTCATATTATTTTTTTTTTGCCTTAGTAAATAAAAAATATATTTGTATGTGTTTTGAAAACTAATCACATCAAAGTTCGTGGCAGGTTTTTGATTGCCTGTTAAATGTGTTAATGTAATGCCACATGCCTTTCATTAATTCAGATTGATAAAGTTATTGGGGAATCATATGTGCCAGTCTTGAGAATGAAAAATTCAATGTGTTAGTAAAGGGTAGTTTTTAAGTTGTTTATAAGATATTTCAATTTTTTATGAACTTTTAAATGCCATATTGTATTTGAAAATTCTTATAAGCAATAAAATGCAACATGAAATGAGTTGTCCCATTACTGTTGTAAAGAACAAATCTATATTTCTGTGTACTAGTTCTTTTGCACCTTTCAATATAATATTTATACACGCATTATAAATGTTTGTGTAACTACCCCAATTCATTTTTAGTTGTATATGTATAACTCTTGTAAACTATGTTTGCCCCATTGCTCTTCCATCCATGTAGTCTAAGGAGAGTTTCAACTAGAAATGCTGTTTAGTTACCTGGAGTCTTAGGGGGAAGCGCTGCTGGAACGTTCACAGGTATGGTTACTAACCAAGTACTTCCTAATATCAGACACCCCCAATCCTCAAACATGTAAAAAAACAAAAGCTACAAAGAAATATAGGCAAAACCCCAACAATCCTCATACAAACTGTGCTATAGAGAAGGGTGGATTTTATTACATATAAACGACATAAAAAAGAAATTACTGTTTCTTTAACTTGTACGCTTAAATAAAATGAATATATTCATTTTGGCTCATTCAGAAAATATTTTCATAAATGATTGTTCATAAATAACCTAGTAAGGTTATTCTACCATCAGGCTCTATGACCTTATAAAAGGCTAGAATGCAAGATAGACATGCAGCCCTCAGGTTGTGCCACTTTTGGATTTCAGCTCATTGTCACTGTGCATTTCATCTAACATGGACAATTGCTTTAATCTTTGCAAGTAGCTGGAAAGCTACAGCTTAGGAGACCTCCATTCATTTATCCCTTGTGAAATAAAGCAGAACAACCTAAAACAGAGGAAACATTGATTAATTCTTTAAGATTAAGTGTTATAGATTATTAGGTCATTTTCCAGAGCACTTGCTTCGTTTACAGGTTAAGTGTTCATTTTTGCACCATCAGAGTTACAGGTAATCCAATGTATTGAACATAACATGTTATTTTTTCTGCTTCTTAATATTTAATATGGTTGAAACTTATACCTCTGCCTAATGATCTCGGGGAACTGTTGTGCGGAAAGAGAGTATATACTGCAATAGATGGATCAGTATCTTGAGAAAAGAAAAAAAAGACTGATTTTTAATTATCGAATAAACACACTGATATCTTCCTCACGTCTCCTTTCCTCCACTGCTGATATATAGTAACGTGATATATAGTAACATGATAGTTTAAAAAAATAATATTTTTTTACCAACTAAAAACATTTATGTTCAACATCTCCAGAGTAGAACACCCAACATTCATTGTTTTTCATAGTTCATAAGGTTGAAAAAAGACCTAAGTCCATCAAGTTCAACCCTTCTACCTAACCTTCCTATTCTTGACCCAAAAAGGACAAAAAACCCCTAATTAAGCTACTCCGAATTCTGCCATCAGGGGAACAAATTCCTTCTTGACTCCAAGAGGCAATTGGATTTATTCTTGGATCAAAAATATTAATGTTATTCTATTTATATCCCTGTATGTCATGCCTTTCTAAGAAAATATCGAGGCCCCTTTTGAAGGTATCTAATGTATTGGATAACACCACCTCCCTTGGAAGTGAATTCCATACCTTTATTGTCCTCACTGTAAAAGAATCCCTTCCTTTGTCGTCTATGAAACCTGCGCTCTTCCAGTCTCAGAGGGTGACCTCTTGCTCTTTGTATATTTCTGTTAATGAACAGGTCACTGAAGAGCTCTTTACATGGCCCTGCATATATTTATATAATGTTATCATATCCCCTCTGAGACGCCGTTTCTCCAGTGTATATAATTTTAACTTTTTTAGTCTCTCTTCATAACTAGTATCTCCCAATCCCCTTATTAATTTCGTAGCCCTCCTTTGTACTTTTTTCTAATTCCATAATGTCCTTTTTGAGGACCGGTGCCCAGAATGGTACCGCATAAGGTGAGGTCTTACCAATGACCTGTAAAGAGGCAAGATGATATCCTCCTCTTGAATCAATACCTCTTTTTATGCATGCCAAAACCTTATTGGCCCTATTGGAAGACATTAGATGGCCAAAGTCCTACCTAAGTTATTTTTAATGGTTAAGGTTGGTGGCTAGTAAGGAGGATTTATGAAGTTTTTTTAATCTGGGAATACTGGGTATTTAGGGACTTTTTGCACTTTTCACATGTTTTATAAAAAAAAGTTTCCTGGCATCTCTTTTTTAACTAAAGATGCCCTCGATTATATAATGCTCACATTATATGGAGTTCCATGTAAGTATTTTTTTATATTCAATTTATTTGTTTCCCCCACTCCTTGCTCCGGTCTTCCAGCTTGGAGTGAGCAGCAGAAGCAGGAATCAGCTCTGATGCCACGAGGAATGTCGGTGCATCCATTCAGGCATTTAAATTAATTTCAATGAAAGAGTGTTTGATGCTAGCACTACAGTGCATTTGTCAGCTTGGAGCAAGTAGCTGAGGGGATCTGGTTGTCATTAGCGTTCTCCCCATGACTGCAGTGTGCACATATACATTAACCCATGAAGTACTAGGGTCATAATCTGTCCTCATGGAGTGGAAATCTATGATGGTCCTGGTTGCTCATGAAAAACCAATCCAAGAATTACTTTCACAGGTGAAAAACAATAATAAGAAGCTGCGCCTATTGCGCTGCTCAAGTTGTTTCCTGGATTGATGACATTCAGTTACAAAAAAAATCTTATGCCGGGTAATGATTGTCATTACTGCTGAGAGAGAAATTCAATATACACTATAGTTTGCTATTTTCTGGTTAGTTGCACATTCAGTACATTTTCATTGAGGTTGAATGAGAGCAACAGAAAACATCATGACCCAGATTTGTCACAACAAGATAAATATTAAACACGTGCTATAGTTCTCTTGTCATAAAGCATGTATTTGTTGCCTATCTTTCACAGGTTGATTTGGCCTGTTTATTGTTAACCCTTTCCCGGCCGACTTATCCAAACATGCTTGTATTTGATTCTTATTAGTCATTTCACCTCTATGGTATTCCTTAAAATCTAATATATTGATGAAATCAAATGAAATTACTAGAGTTGCTGTAGTTACAATAGTGAAGTCATAATTGAGTCTATAGGTTATTTTCCTGCAGCAAGATAGCAACTAGAGAAAGCATTTTCCAGATTGTATGTTAAACCTATATACGGATGACACCCTAAACTATACTTCCTCTCCTGACCTTTCACCCTCTCCACAACCATCTAATAAACTGACGAAGTTTGCTGTCTTGGTATCAAGTTTGGTACCAAATTTACCAGGAAACTAGTCATGCATTTGGCAGAGGATTTGACATAAGTAAAATAATATACAATCAGTTTGACAATCAGTGAGACAACAGTCTCATTACTGGTGAGCTCCATTCTCTGCATTCAGGCCCATGGACGTCCACAGAGGAGGCAAGGAGGAGCTTGGATTTCCACTTGTTGCCTCATGCTTGAGGCTGCTCATCTGTCTAAGTGGCCCCTGCAACCCGTGTGACCACTTGTTCCTGTCTCCTTGTGCCGGTTTCAAATTGTTCAGAAAGGGCCCTCCTGACCTAGACCAGGCTGGTCTGGGTTAGAAGGGCCTATTCTAAACAATTTTGGAGCGGCACAGGGGGGACAGGAACTCAGAGGATTCACATAGTGTATTGGATTTAAAGCTGCAGGATTTGTTAGCGGTGCTGGTAGGATGGAGTATGTATGTTTGTATGTATGTGAGCATGAATGTCTATGTATAAGTGTATGTGAGCATGAATGTCTAAGTGTTTGTGTTTTAGCATAGATGTTTATGTCTCTGTTAATGTGAGCATGAATGTGTATATATAATTGATGTGAATAGGGGTGTGTGTTAGAATCAGTGTTAGTGTGTGTTAGTGAGTATGAGTAAGTTTATGTGTAAGTATGTGTATTAGCATGTGGCACAGGCAGGCTATTTGAGGGTTATGATGACACTGATAAGATGCTTTGGGTTCAAATGTGGCACTATGGGACATGGGGGCCCCAGGGCATTTTTTGCCCCTGATCACGGGCCTCTTATCCCTCCACTAACAAAAGCAAAATGATCTGCTAACCCTACGCAGCCAGGAAAGGTAAGAAAATGGTGTATATAATATAACAGAAACACATGTGGAAGGAAAATACACAACAGGGAAAAGAGGGTGGCAGGGATGGAGGTCAATATAAGACATATAGTGCATACTGTTTAATTATGCTTAATGACAATTCACCAATATCAGCACATCTGATGACTTGATTACGGATAAACTGCACTGAACCCAAGATGACTTGATTGCTAACTAACAGTTAGGTACTTTGGAAAGCACTGCAACTCAGAAACTCTCAGAACTTTGGCATAGGTAAGTTGGCAGTAAAGTTGACAAAAGGATTCCACCAGACAGATTAGTTTCAAATCTCCAGGACTTAACCAAAACTCAATTAAACTCAAAGGGACCGCCCAACTTTACAACCAACTCAGCTGACATTAACTGACTTCATCGTTGAACCACAGTCAAATCCAATGGTAATTCAACAGCAACTTAACTCAACAGAAACTTAACTACATTTTTTAAAGAATGTTGCTGTGCCTCTTTTCTATACGTTCAGAATGCTTGTGTCACAGTGTTCTACAGCCCTAAAGTTCATCAGAAAATGTGTGACAGCATGCTACCAGTTGACCTACAAGTGACCTAAAAGTGACAACATGCTACCAGTTGACCTACATTGAGAACACTTTGCCAGAGGCCATGACACAGCCTGAGGCCATGACACACTCTCTCAACATACCCTTTAAAAAATGAAAATGTATTTTTAACTGTTTAAATAATAAAATGACTGATAATCAAAGATAAAGGTGATGGGAGTTGCAGTCATCAAACATTGATGAACCAGAGGTACAAAAAGAGTTCAATTGATTAAGAAAATTGTGTTTTTTTTCTCATAGTTTGTTTGTTTAGAATTATGTTGACATTTTGATATGTACGCCTATCACATAGCATATTATATTGTGCACTTGGGCTGCATATGCAATATTGTTCTTAAAAACAGCTTAACATGTTCTTGGATGAAGTGTACGCAGTTTCCGAGGTGGTTTAGGAAAGACAAGGAAAAAGAGAAGGGATAGAGAAAAGATGAGGAAAAAATAGAAAGGTAGGGAGGCTTGAGGAGATAGAGAGGAGAAAAAAAGAGAGAAATGTGAGGGTGATCTCTGCAGTCTAAAAATCCCCAGTACATGCACACTTTAATACTGTTGCTCAATTTTCTTGTAGTGTGACAGAGCAGGCATGCACGGCACATCAACCTTCTCCATCACCCATGATGTTGTCCTACCTTCCACCTGGATCTATGTGTGGCAACTGTTCACTTGTCCGAAGGCTGCCAAGCCTTTCTCCCCTTAAAAATTTGGATTTACGTGGCCACTGGGCCAATACAACATAATAAAATGTTAAATGTTTCACTTGGCAATCCTATGTGGCACGTACGTGTCAAACACTGAACAGTGTTTATTAACACCTTTAAGTGAAATGTCTGGCATCTTTCAATTAAGTAGCTAAAATGCTCAGACTAATTTTGCCCAGACATAATATATAGACATCACACATATTCCAAAGTATGATTTGTAACTGAGATAGGTCTGGGATCGCCCCTTGCTGGGGTCAAGGGACAAGTGCCTGTCTTCATTCAAACCAGGCCAACAGCAGTAAGTTCGTGCAATCTGACACAGTGTCAGGTTTATTAGAAAGGTTGCAAAGACAAAAGAAATATAACAACACAGCAACAAAAGAAATACCTTGCCTGTCCGGCACTTACTATACAACGGATGTCCCTCACTACCAGCTGGAGAGCTTCTCTCTGCCAAGTTAACACAATACGTCCAGCAACCTTTACTCACTTTACTCACAAGTCTCTCCCACAGACAGGCTTTCTGTGTCCTCAGCCAGAGAGCTATCTGCCCTCCTGGCTTCCCTTTTATTCACCTAAATTAATTATCTATAAGTGGAAGACTCTGGTGTTACTTCACATAGGAAAGGAATCTAGGAGAAACATACCTCCCTTCAACCACCAATCCTACATGAACGTCACATAACATTTACATTAATATTATATACTATATATTGTATACTAACTAGCATTAGTAACAATAACAAGGTGAGGTGTGTACATATATATATATATACCTATAAAAATCTGTTTTTAATATCCACGCATGGTTTTATAGGCTCCATCATGTGTATCTACAGCAGCCGGAGATGTAACAGTGCTAACTAGTTAGGAAGTACCAGTCTTTATCACCTCACAGGTTCTCAAAAGTAAAGTATAAAGTCACTTCATTTCAGTAAAATATCAGACAATATTATAGCATATAAGTATAGCTAGAACTACAACAATCAGCCATGTGCAGCCAAATTACATTTTGGATAACAACATGCCCAAATGTGCTATTCAGACTTGTCCAAAAGAGAAACAGAACACCTAAAACAAAGCCTAGTTATTATACAGAGATCTGTTCAGAGCTACATAATAATGTAATGCAAATGTCAAGAATATGACATCATATCCTGTGCACAACACATCAAGACTAACTACCTGGCTCACTGACACACTGTGCATTAAGCCTGCTGTGTGGTCTGTTTTGATATTGATTTCATACTGTTTTTACAACTACAAAGCTGTGCTTCTAGCCCCTGGATCTGGGCCATCTGTGTCTTCGTCACCTATGCTTGTGTGATTTGTGGCCACTAAAGTTAATCCAGCTACTGTGGTTTTGCAACAGTGTACATGACTGCTTAGGCCTATAGCCCAAAGAAAATACCCACCCATACCCGAAATAAGAAACAAGACACATTTGTTGTGGGTAGGGCATAGGCCACAGCTTTATTACATTCCCCCCCTTTATTGACCAGCAGAACATAAACCAATAAATGACATAATTATACACTTAAACGACCCGCCAGCTACCGAGCCTTTTGGGCCCGATAGGCGGTTATTGTACCACGTGCACCAAGAGTCCTAGTCCATCCGATGCCATCAGCCGTCTTCAGGACACGCCTCCCCAAGCCCGTAGGGCAAATTCCAGATTACGAACTCATAAGCGCTGGCCAGGGGGGGAACAACACCGCCGCTGTGACAATAAAAAACAGAGAGACAGAAAACAAGAAAAAAAAAACAACCTGACCTGACAGATGAACCAGATGGGAGGGCGGGACAATCACAGGTGCTGTGGCAGCTCCAGGAAGGCAAAGAGGGAGATGATCCCCCTTCACCTTCCTATAACCCCTTGGTCCCGCAACAAAGTTGCAAGGAACAGCCAATTAGGACAGGGGACACTGACAAGCCATTAGGCCTAGGCCAGCAGTCATGTCCCCCTTCCTTACTGGTCCAGGGGGCCCCTTGACTGCTTAGGCCTATAGCCCAAGCAAATACCCACCCAATACCCGAAATAAGAAACAAGACACAATTGTAGTGGGTAGGGCATAGGCCACAGCTTTATTACATTCCCCCCCTTTATTGACCAGCAGAACATAAACCAATAAATGACATAATTATACACTTAAACGACCCGCCAGCTACCGAACCTTTTGGGCCCGATAGGCGGTTATTGTACCACTTGCACCAAGAGTCCTAGTCCATCCGATGCCATCAGCCGTCTTCAGGACATGCCTCCCCAAGCCCGTAGGGCAAATTCCAGATAACAAAGTCATAAGCGCTGGCCAGGGGGGGAACAACACCGCCACCGCAGACCCGGAACACATCAGGGCCGGGACTGCGCCCCCCCACCCACAGACAGCGCCCTATCAATACCGTCTTGTAACCCCGAATTGAAAATGTCCAAACCTATAGAAGTTAAATGAACTCCATCCTGACGCATGACGTCGCTATTATCACCCTCCAACTCCTTGTGACGGACAACGACACCGCCAATACTAGAGACAAACTTCGAGATAGCTAAGTTAAATTTACGACGGCTACGTTCAACAGCCTTCGGATTGGCGAAGGACTTCCAAGCCGGACGAGGGATGACCTCAGACCAAACCAAGGTAACTTCCTTAAACAAAGCACAGCATTTCGCTAAATCCAATTTAACCGAATGAATAAGGTCAATGGTGCGAGTCCTACCAAGGTCATTACCCCCAGCATGAACTAATAGAATGATAGAGGAGGGAACAAACCTGCTCAAAGAGCAGCACTCAGGATATAACTGTTCCCACCTAAGGCCCCGCAAGCCGCGCCAACGAATACGGACCTGATCCGATGGAAAACCGAGATTCCTGCCATAAACACGAGATTCAGCCCGATGAGAAGCCCAATGGACATAAGAATGACCAATGATCCAGGCAAAAGTAGGCGAACGGCCTGCGGGAGCAAACAAGAACGAAAATTATATAATAAGAAACTGAGGACGAACATACTGACGAAAGCGATTAGACCCCCATCTACCAATACTCTTGATGCGCGCAGGAAGCAGGCCAGCACGGTGAGCCTCGGTTGCAGCCCCAATGCGAAAGGAATGAGGGGCAAATTGCTTAGGGTCGAAACCAGCGCAAGCAACACACCTACGGAAAACAGTAGAAAATTGATAGCGAGTCAAAGGTAAGCCATTCTGATGTACTAACAACGGGCCGGGAAGTGACGGCCGAACCTTCAGGAACCTGGACAAGAGGAGAACCGGACAGAAAGAACCACCCGTAGAAAACAAACGCACAGGAACACCAAGGCCCCGCTGATCCGTTTTAGATCGTCTAACCAAAACAGACACTGAATTAAGGGCCAAAGACACATCCTCAACAAACAAGCCACCAGGACGTGACTTACTGAACGACACAAGCTCACCCACTCTGAAGGCACCAAAAAAGGCAAGGGAAAAGGCTACCTGGAATAGAAGGGACTCATAGGGAGAAGTGCACAGAGACGGAGTGTGCCCAAGGAGAGCCTGAAGCAATGCAAAAGATACAGGACGACGAGTATCAGGGAGCTTATCCCTCCTCCAGCCCTTAGCCACCTTCCGTATAAAGAACTCGCTGGCAACATCACGCCAGCCCATGAGCTGAAACAAAAAGGATAGAGCGGACAGATCACGCTCCACCGTGGACCCGGAGACCCCAGATGATCTGAGCTCGGACAGATATACCAGGACTGCCCACCTCCTACCGTCATCATCCAGAAAGCCACGCTCTGACAGGGCCAGGCGAAGCCACCTTTTCCACACCCGACCGTAAGACCGACGAGACTGAACCGACAGGGAATCCTGAAGAAGGGAAACTATATCCCGGAAGCGAGGTTCCATAACTGCCGGGGAAGAGGAAGACCAAAAAGAGATGCCTCTGGAGCAGCCGACCGGAACCTCTGAAACTGAAACCGGGACAAGGAGTCAGCAATAACATTAGAAGTACCTGGAACATGCTTTGCCTTAATCCATATATTAAACTGGAGACAACGAAGGACCAAGTGACGAAGTAGAGCTAAAACCGGAGATGAACTGGACGTTGAACGATTGATGACATGTACCACGCTCATGTTGTCAGAACGGAAAAGAACCCGCCGGTTGGCAAGCTC
The DNA here is from genome assembly GCA_009364415.1 of Spea multiplicata. Taxonomy (NCBI): domain Eukaryota; kingdom Metazoa; phylum Chordata; class Amphibia; order Anura; family Pelobatidae; genus Spea; species Spea multiplicata. The sequence goes on from VKOC01000001.1 coordinate 8,793,322, forward strand.
CAAGCCCCAAAGTTCAACAGCCACGATAATAGGGAACAGCTCCAGAAAAGTCATATTCCGCCTGAGTGCCGAATCTGACCATTCGGGCGGCCAAACCTCAGCGCACCACTGACCCCTAAAGTAGGCCCCAAAACCAATTTCGCTGGAAGCGTCGGTGAACAGCTCCAAGTCTGAGTTGGAACACTCAGGCTGTTGCCAACACGTCTGGCCATTGTATTGGGCTAAAAAGGTCGACCACACCTGCAAGTCCTCCTTAATCCGGCGAGTGATTCTGACAAAATGAGATGAATGCTTAATA
>VKOC01000001.1:8799463-8817377 GCA_009364415.1 Spea multiplicata
CCCTTAACAGATTCTCGCACCGGGTCCTGAGGCGTCTAGTTACGCCCCTGGCTCTGCCTTTTCAGACAGTTACTGTGTGTGATTAACCTGATGTTGGAGTGCAAAACCTCAGCGTGTTGTTAACCTCTTCAGTGCTATAGTGAAAACCTGCATTTGTGTGCAGTTAACCTCTTTAGTGCAACTTTTATATGTGTCTGTGTAAAAATACTTAAAAGGTTTTAGTATAGGAGGGAATCTAACAGTAGAGGGTCAAAAGCTTAGATGAAGTGTGCGGAAGTTTTACTTTACTGAGAGGGTGGTAGATGAATGGGACAGCCTCCCAGCAGAAGTGGTAGAGTTTAATACAGTAAGGAGATTTAAACATGCATGGCATAGTCATAAAGCTAAGTCTAAGACAAGGCCAAGGACCGAGCCATTACATCAGGACAAACTGGAAAACCAGATGGGTCGAATGATTCTTCTCCGCCATCAAATTCTATGTTTTTTGGGGTAGTTAATTTTTTAAATGCTGGAGTTCAAAACTGGTTTAAGATGTCTGAGGACTATTACTAATCCTATGTTGAGGCAATTTTTTCCTTTTTGAATTTGGCAACTACTGCTGAACTCTGTAGGAACCTAAGAAACATAGGAACCTAGTGACCAGCAACCAAAATGCCTCATACATGACGCGGTGGATCTAATTTAATTATAAATATAAATTATATATTCATTAAGCTTTTTTTTCTTATAAGCCATTGGCTAGTAGTAGTAGTAGTAGTATTTGTCCAGTATTGTACTTTATTGACCTCAGACTTCAGGTCAACATTCTTGAAGGTTAAAACATTGGCTCACAATGGATGAAGCAGAGTATAGTCATGAATTAGAAGTCCATGCTGAAACTCTTTCATTCAGTATCATTTTATTGTTTTGTTTTTTTCATGTATGGATTCCACAAAGGGGAAAACCATAACAAATCGTTTCCTTTTAGGTGAGTAAATGTGAGGATGTTTTTTAAATATGGCCTTTTGTGGCAGAGACTAGAGTGACATATTCTAAGGTATTCATAGCATTAAAGTAAAATTTGTTTAGGGTCTGCCATAACATATCTTAGGTAGTGGACAGACATTTCCAAGCATGGAGAGATCATTTTGCTCATGGAGCACATTTTCAGGGTAATACATGGTGAATTGCAGAGTGACACACAGAATTGGCTAGCTTACCCTTGGCTGTGGTGGCTATCTTCATAATCGGTGCTTTCCTCTCCAATATCTGGAAGGGTAAGGAGCATGGACTTGGTGTTCCATCCAGATGTTAAGCTATCCTGAAGAACCCTTGGTGAACGTGTGGAATGTCCAGGTGGCAAAATAGGCATTATAAGGCCGGTGTTTGACAGAGCTGGTCGTACCAAAATTGTGGTAGGTTGCACTGGAGCTACAGCTGTAGAATCTGGACCAGTCCATGATTCCTCGTAAGGCTGCTGAAAATGAGTCTCCAGTGTATTGGCAGCCGAATTAGAAGCCTGGGGTTTACTAGATTGAGATGGGCTACCGGGTGCAGAAAGGCCGCCGAGATGAGTTATACTTTTCCCTGAGGAAACCCGTGGCAAGGAAGAAGTTGAAGAAGTGGCTGAATTGATAATGTTCAAAGGAGATGGAGGGGCAGGAAGTAGGAGAAAAGGTGTTTTATGGACCACTGGTATGTTTGTGGGTCCTGTAGAAGACACTGGACCAGAAAAAGAATTTCCAGGAGCTGGAACAGGATTAATAGGGGATACTGAAGATTTGAAAATCTTAGCAAAAATTGTGCCCAAGTCCAAAACTGCAACCTTCATGTTCCGGCAGTAAAGTGATCAGTCTGAGTATAAACCGAAAAATCTTTGAATCAAATATAAATCAGCACTGTTAGGATAGTACCAATAGGTGTGCATCTCTTACCAATTCTGCAAGAAAGCGTTCCGGTTAACTTCACACAGCAAAATTGTAGTCGTTTAATGTTATTCACCGAGGCCTTTTGGAGTTACCTGAAAAAGTGGAAATATCTGTAAAAAAATAAGAAATAAATGCCAGTTTTTTGGGGGTTGGGTTCTGTTCAGCCTCTGTTTCTCCTAGATATTTTGCAATTATTATCCTCAGTATGTATGGCGCATGTCCATAGGCTTTCAAAATCCATAGATAGCAAACACGGAGGCTTGTCAGGGAAAAGGTGTAATGTGTTTGCCCCTGTTAGAGTGAAAGAGCAGTCTGTTTATGTCTTGATTCAGTGGCTTGGAGCAGCAGACATGGGAGTAGAGGGGCGGGTGGTTGCTAAGATAAACAAAAAAAGAGAGCCTGGTTATTGGGCAATTCCAGCTCTGGGGCCTGAAAGGCAAAGCTTTCACCCTGAGAGACAGGGAAAGAAAACAGATTAAGTCACAGACTCACAGCATTGTACTCACACAGTAAAAAAATCCAACCACCTAATACCGAGGGAGGGACGACCAGACATTCTCCTAGCCCTGACTCTCAGCAACATCAACTGGCAAAACATTCTGCACTGTAATTCATCAAAGGCTTGGCAAAGGGCAAAATTATAAGGGTTCCCAGCATCGTTTACAATGTAGCATTTATGTGTTCTTTTTATAGTATTTTTACACCTTACATTTTTTTTGCGTATTTGGACAATGCTATTCATATAGTGTGATACACAGTTTATACAATTTGTATTATTCTTGTTATTATTTAAATATTAGTAAATAACCAATTGTATATTCAATAACCAGTATATATATATATATATAGTATATATATATATATAATATTATATTATAATATAATATTATTGTATATATTGTGTGTATATACACACACATATAGCACATCAGATCTCTTATACAAAATTATCCCTTATCAGAAATACTTCTGATCCCAAGCATTTCAGATAAGGGATACTCAACCTATATGTATATGTGTATGTATATGTGTGTGTGTGTGTATATATATATATACATAGTGAAAAATGACCCATAACTACATTACACATTGCAGTAGTATGTGGCGATGGCTGCATGCTGGGTAGACATAAAAATGTAATGTCGCCTGCACTTACATCATTTGCCAGGGCCGTCTTGTCTTCCCCAGTCCAGCCCTTTCTATAAGCGAGCCTCTTAACTCCACTTTAGGCTCCGTAGCACCTAAACTCTTTTCTGTTTCTTCCTCTTCTTAACAAAGCTCATCTACTGATGCCATGTGCCTTGCTTCCATTTTTTTTACCCCATTTCAATTCTTATCTCTAAGACCTTAGTCATATTACACCTAACCTGTGGAGAACTTTACCCAAAAGCAAACTTGCTACTGTTAATCTTCACTATCCACACATACTCAATGCGCAGTATATTTTTTTCTGCAATTTTACATTCAGGGAGACAAAATTAAACGTTTAAGGCATTATATTCTATATATCATTATTACGAAAAAGTCTTACTTTAACAATGACATTTTTATTGAGGGAGAAGCCATACCATGAGTGGAGTTTTATTTATTGTGTATGACAAGCACCAGCTTTGAGAGGAGTTGTTCTTTCATATTCCTTCTGGATGGTTAGATAACCTTTCATGGGTTTTATCTTGCTAAATCTTAATGCCACCTCTTTGTTTCAATAGCATGTGCTGTCCCACATAGGTTCTATTCATTCAACTACATCCTGTGCCCTTTCTATTTTTAACCCAAAGGCATAGAATAATCATTTCTGTAAATGGCCAGGTAGGGTGTAAATCTGGACAGCCTACAAGGGATTACAGCAAAGCAATACTACTATATAAACTTCATATAGTGCAATACTAGATTGTAAGCTTTTTTGACTAAGGATCTCATCACCTTTTGTTTGTGTAAATTCAAATCCTTAGGTGATACACTATTTATTCCGTCCTCCTTATGTGATACACTATTTATTCCGTCCTCCTTATGTGATACACTATTTATTCCGTCCTGCTTACCCATTATACAGTCTGCAACATTGGTATATTTTTTTAGGCCACACTTTGTATTTCTCTCTTCTCTTCTATGTATGATGGTGTTTGAGTATTGTGTAATGATAATTATGTCACGAGCTTTACATTTATACCCAAAACCACTGCCCTTCTCCTAATGGAACTTAAAATACCAAAGTAAGCAACGTAGATATACCACTTCCTTTTATCTGCTTCCACATACTTGAAAGCCAGTAAAATTGAGCTTACCATGTACAGTCGTATCATGTTTTGTTCTCCATCTGAGTTTGTATTTACCTAATTTTTAGACCTTCTAAGGAACAGATGATTATTATTATGTCTTGATATGTAAAACCATAGAATAGAAGGTGTTCTTTTTCACACGACTGTATGCAATACTTGCAAATGTTGTAGTCAAGCCTACAAAAAGAGAGACAAAATAGAAAATAAGATATAAAGTATATAATTTAATGATATACTAAATGCATTATAAAAAGCAATACATAAAATCATGTATTTTAGCTAATAAAGTACTTTGATAGGCTTGTACTGTACTGTAGTGTACTGTATAAATATATAAAACCTATATTTCACTACATAGTAAACTTTTCCTGAACAAGAAGCCATATTTCATTACTACACTGGGGGGGGGGGGTACAAAATTGAAACAAAGAAAAACTGTCTTCGACAAAACATAACAGTAACAGCGTCCCTGCGTCTGCATCACAAATATGGTGTCCATTAATTTGCCACCTTATTTATTTTATATTATGCTTTCACAAAGGTTTGCACTCCAGTATTTAAGAAGTTAGACACACAGTTTTTCAGCACTAAATTGATTAGGCCAACTACACAAAATGTACCTAGACATTTTGTGCTCCAGCATTTAAGGGGTTAACTACGTGCAACGATATATATGTTGGTCTCTCAGTGAGGGGCTCACTATGCCTGGTTCTTACTATCAAAGGGGAGAGCAGATACCTCCTTCCAAAAACAGTTCTGTACAGAGCCTGGCAAGGTATCCAACAGACAATCACCTAGATCTTTTTGATCAAAATATTAAAAAACAACCTTATGTATATGTTACTGGGAACAGTCATCTTAGCTACCTATTCACACAGTCTGGATGATTATTCCCTCTTCCGTCCCTTTTTAGTCTTTATAGAAACCTAGAATTTGACAGCAGATTAAAAACCATTTTACCCATCTAGTTCGCCTATATAAGATTCAGACCTTAAACAGCCATTGGTCTTGTCTTAGATTCAGGATAGCTTTATGACTACCCCATGCATAATTCAATTCCCTTACTGTATTAGCCTCTACCACTTGTGCCTTGTGGTGTCTTTTACATTTATCTTCCACATATTCAGTGTAAGCGTGGGCGAGAGGAAACAGTGGTGTATCGTTTAAAATGCTAGTTCTTCCATCTTTGGAAACAGATCTCAGCAACCTAAAGTGAAATAATCCAGTAATGTTAAAGCAGATTTCACCAAAACAGTTATACTGGTTGCAAAAGTAAAGGTGCAAGCTAATGATATTTTAAGTAAATCAATATAGTTATACCAAAAGCTTGGATATTGACATTTTTACCTAGTGTTAGAGGGATGTTGTAGGCAGTGATATATACAGGCCTAGGCTGACTAGGCCTAGGGGGCCCAGGGGCCCGTTGTACTGGAGACGCTGACCATGGAGGTTGAGGGGACTTGGGACACTGCCCTAGGTCAGGATAAGGACAACCCCAAAGGTAAATATGCCACTAGTTGTACCACTATTGTTCAAATAACTGTAGCTATCACTTCAAACAATGCTATAAAAAACTCCCTAGAATGTACTACCTAATGTTTATCCAGAGATTATTCTGACTGCCCATAGAGTCTTAAATGAGTTCCCCTCTTCTGATACCTAAAAGGGTTTTTGTTTTGCAATCAGTTTTGGATGGATACAATTAAGGTTATCTGGGATACGTTGAACTCAATGTCTTTTCTTCAATCATACTATGTTAACTATGTATGTAACACTGACTGAGTGAGAGCATCTAAAGCACAAAAGAAGGTTATGCTGCATCTGGTTAAGCAACCTTAAAAAAAATACATAGACAATCCCGTTTCCACCTCTTTTCAAGGGTGAGACCACTAGTTAGCCCACACCTGAATAGGACTCATCCCGGATGTTTTAGTTAGTGTTATTTATACATTAACACAATTCACTATTAAACCTTTCAGAGTTCCCTGGCATCCCAAGTGTTAAACTCAGATCCCCTTCCCTAAATAACACCACCAAGATCTAAAAGAAATATGATATGAGGGTATCACATACGGGTTAATCCAATCAAACTAATTGGAAAATCACCATGTATTAAGACATCAGTAATTAAAACCTATCAGTGTCATCGCAGATTATCTGTAATCAAATACATAAGCAGACTGACGACAGAAGGCCTATTCTGAGCTGGTGAGAAGCAATTAGTAGGAAAGCATAGTTAAACTGTGTCAGTATATACGAGAGGACATCTTCACATGGTTTTTACTGATTTATTATTATTATTATTATTAAAATACACAATTGTAACAATTCTTCATATATTTATAGTAAAATGCACTAGAATTTTTGGAAACATTAGTATTCAGTTTAATGAAATATGTACAGGTGGGTAACTCTGGACATATAGGGCAAGTACACACGGCTTCTTTAGCAATATTCTTTCCTTTTGATGTCATATGTATTTATTAATTTATTTGTTTGTTTGCTAATGCATTTTTGACATGACCATTCCAGGTATATTTAAATTAAGAATCTCACAAATGGTCCAAAAAATGGCTGAATAGACACAAAAGCTGCAATAGCTGCAAAATAGGGGGGGGGCAACATACACAATAGACAAAAGTTTGAACATTTCTTTTGAACACAGACGTAATATAAAGTTCTATTGATGGTACAAGTTGATGCAAGGAGAAGAAAGCAATACAATGGGTTGTATAGGTGACACCTTTGGAAGCACAAAGTTAATCTTGAAAGAGAAGGGCAGTTAAGTAACCCATTTAAAGTGCTTATACGGAAGAGCCGTTTTCTGACCCATATGTAATGATGTTATTAAAAAAAACAACTATTTAATAGAAAATATTTCATAATAAATGAGGTTGTGCAAGGTAAAAGGTCTGCTATGAGAAATGATTTTCCTTATGTAATTGCATCTAGATTATGTAGACTTTAATCCATGCAGATGTTTTTATGATCAAATTCATTAACTGCTTTGAGAAACAAAATTGTGGTTTAGTGAATTTTCGTCTGGGACTCTCCTTCTGTTTTTCTGTTCTCTAAAATTAAGTTTGGCGCATGAAACCAAACACAGCTTTCAACTTCAATAATTTGGCATTGGATTAAGCAAATTAGCAAAGATATTCAGCAAATATAAGTAAAGTACATACATTAATCATCTACACCATTCAAAGAGGCTTCTGGTGTCCAGAAGGTGACAATAATCCAAGGAACAGAGTTTGATGAAAAGAAGACATAACAGCAATAGCACTCTGTCACCAACTGAATCCACTGTATTATAGCCTTGGGAGTATTTACTTGTGGTATTGTAATAAAACTAGACATTTTGGTGTGCGGATATTGACTAACTCGGGATTTTGTGTGTGTTTGCATGAGGATTAAATGTATGAACCCCCAAATATCACTTCCTCTAGATTGTAAGCTCGTTTGAGCAGGGCCCTCCTCATCTGTTGTTTCTGTTATGTTATACACTACTTGTTATATCCCGTCTTTCCATTGTACAGCGCTATGGAATATGATGGTGCTATATAAAACAATAAATAAATAAAAATAATATGCATTACACAGGGTCTACTCACTCCTTCAAAATGTAGAATGAGGTTAGTGAATAAACAGTAATATCGCTGTTAAAATACGTTGCTTGTTTATTTTTGCTACTTAAACACAAAAAATAAAAATGTATATGAAAGCACAGTCATGTTCTGTACAAATTTATTGCATTCCATGAATGCTATTTTACTAGATTGGAGGATCCCAGAGCAATTTTTAATTTTTGATGGAAAGCATCCACCCGCTCTTTATGAGCTGGCCAGTATAAGATGCAGGAAGATTTGAACATTCCCCGTCTTAGATGTATGCTGTAATTCAATTTGTAATCTGGAATATCCTCGAGGAAGATCAATATAATGGAGTCCCGGCTTTGCTCTATGGCTTGCTGAACAGCATGGTGAATCTTGAACCTGACAAGCAAAAGTGTATAAGGTTAAGAAGTTCACCTAGAAATTTAAAAAATTACATTTTAAAACAAAATTAACAATGGTTAGAATCTTAAAACTCTTATAGGTGAAGCATTATCCAAGTGCTTTAGTACATTATTGTTTTTAACCAAAAGATCATAAGACAACACAAAAAAAGAGATAATGTATCTGTTATCATGATAACAAAGACTTTCAGCTTATCAAAACCCTTCTTTTGTATCACATGGCTACAAGTGAAAATTCAACATTCCTATAAAAATCTAAATTACCCTACAGCTAACAAAAGGGTTATTTCTGGGCATGATTTGCATTCAACTTGGCTACTTACTTCTGATGCTCTGATCAGTTATAAAGTGTTATAGTTACCTTTAGCAGCATAACAGTAGCTAGTTTCCTGAAAGGCATACCTGTTAAACCCAAATTCTTACAAGTACTACCTCACCTATGACACAAGTGTACCTTGACGTAAAGGTGAGTTAAGCAATATATGGCCATTTGGTGTGACGGAATCCCCAATATTTATTGGTATTGGTAAATAGTATTTGCTGGGTATGCACTGATTCTTTGAATTGGTGTATGTACATATCTGTCATTTCAACAACTTCAGAACTTAATTCTGAAGTTATATCCCCTTTAGGGTGTGCATTCCTTTCTGTATTTTTTTGCGTAGTCATAATTAATACCTTAGTCTCGGATGTAGTAACCTCTTAAACAGACCAATGCAATGCATGCTTTGAGCAAGATCAGCAATTGAGTGATGCTGCCCTGAGAGGCCTGAACCTGATCTGCCCTCAATTTGGTGACAGAAGTGGTTGCCCTCCCAACAGCAAAATAATGTATTCATACTTGTATCTTCTCAGAACTTTCACACACACTTTTAACCTCACATAAGCATACGTGGTACCAGAAAGATGTTTTTCTGTGTCTTATTCTGTATTTGCCTATGAAACATTTACTCTTGCCCATTAAGCTTACCTCTTGCACCAATTATCATTCAAAAAATTGTGAGTTATCACAAAAATTATCTTTCTGCTATTTTTTATGCTGTTAACGACGGCTGTCAGCTGTGATGTTCCACCTTCGAAATCTCTTTCTTCAAAGCAGAACTGAAAATGGCCCACATCATCGTTTTCAAGAGGAATTAAATTTCTTTCAACCCATGACATATCCTTTACAGCATGAATAAGGTAGGCATCATAAGCAAAGTTCTCTCCTCTAGAATCTACTTCTTTGAAGCCAAGAATTCTGTTCACAGAAACATTCCAGTAAAATTGTATTCTCCACCCTTGGAACTGTATCAGAAATACAAAACATATGAAACTAACCACCAGGGTAAAAGTAAGTGTAAAAAGTGTTTTAAATGGTGCGTTATCCTTACAGGGGGAGTTGTCAAAGAGTTTCACAGGAATTCCATGGTATCTGCTTGGTGTATTACAAATGTATTGAGTGTCCAAGCCCTGAATAGTAGCATTGGTTGTATTAATCCAATTTGCAAACCAAGCTATGCTCTCACAAGTGCAATCAAAAGGATTTCCACCCATGTTTAATATCTTAAGGTTTTTGAAAACATTCACAAACAGCACTTTCTCAACTGATGTTATGAGATTTTTATGAAGATCTAATTCATAAAGTGATAGTTGATCTTCAAATATTGATGGAGGAAGAATGCATACATTATTTTCTCCCATTCCCAAAATCCTTAATTTTGACAGCCCTTGGAAAGCCGAAGCAGGTATTTCATCGAAGCCATTAGATAACAAGTTAAGTATTTCCAGATTATGTAACCCTTTAAGGAACATAACTGGTCCTCCAGGATTAGCGTTCTTCCATAATCGAGCCAGGTTGTTGTGCTGGATATTGAGAATTCTAAGATTGGATAGACCTTCAAATATGTTTTCCTGTATATTAGCGATGTTATTGTTGCTGATGTCTAAAAGGGTAAGATTTTCTAGAACTCTAAAGGGAGAAAGTTCAAGGTCTCTAAAGGTTAGTTTTGTTTTTCTGAGGTTTAACTTCTTAAGACTTGGAATCAAATTAAAAGAATTGCTGGTGAGTGTCAGGCGGTTGTTATAAGAAAGATATATCAGTTCAATACTGTGAAGACCTAAAAATTCATGACCTATAATGTCCTGGTCAATTCTATTTAGGCCCAAATCAAGAAACTGTAGGCTTCCCAGGGAGGAAAATGCTCCATATTCCAATATTGCTATCCCAGTTTTACTCAGATTTAGCGTAAGCAAAGGTGACATTGAAAGAGAGGAAAATGTTGCATTTGTAATGGTCTGTAAGTTTGCGGAGCATTCTGTCATACTTAATGTTTTCAGACTTGTAAGACCACTAAAGGTTTTTTCTGTAAGGCTGGAAATTTTGTTGCCATCCATGTTGAGATATTCAAGGTTCTTCAGCCAGTGGAATGATAGGTCATTAATTTTTGATACTTTGGAAGAGCTGAAAAACTTTTTTAAATTCAAAGTCTTCACTTCTGTCAAGCCACGAAATGTGTTGGGATTTAGTTGACTAACTTGATTATATTCCAGATTTAGATTTTGTAAGCGTGGTAGATAAACAAACGAATCATTTTCTATCTCGATCAAGCCATTTTTAGAGATATCCAGCAATACAAGATCCGTGTTTGCCAATCCACTGAAAGTTTTGTTATGTATTCTTAACAGTTTTACGTTTGCTAATAAAATGAACTGGATTCCTGTGCCGCCTAATGCTGAACAAAGGTCCTCCACGAGAGTAGGTCCAAGTGTTGCATTAGCCATTACAAAAGTATGGAGACTCCATAGAGCTCTAAAACAGTCTGGCATTACCTAAAAATGAAAGGGTACAGTTTTGAGATTTTGAGTGTTACTACAACATAAATAAAGAAATTGGATGATTTTGTTTCACTATGAAATATCAGTGTTGCAAATATGAAAAATATCAGCACCACAAAAAGTATTATATGCTCATAAAAGAACCACACCATGCAAATGTGTCCTTTTGTAAGTATTACAGTTAGGGAATGCATTAAGTATATTTGATCTGTAGTACTTTTTTGCATGGTTGGATGAATCACCAAGTAGATCACACACTTGCCTAGAGAAGTACAGAAACCACATAATGGGAATACCTCAATGGTAGCTCATGCAATCTCAACTATGTTCTTCCAATCTTGGCCATAGGCAAACTCATTAAAGTAAGCACTGAAGACTGAGCTTAGGGGAGACGCAAGGGCTGCATGACAGTTCAAGTCTGACCAAAAGCACTAAAGGGGTAAATTAGTTAATGTGGGGGCTGGAGGGGTTGTATGAGAGCTGGGTTGTCATAGGAGGGGGTTCAGGGTGATTATAGGTAGGTTAGAAAACCCACCCAGTGATTTGCCCACCTGCCTTGGAGCACATATTTTGGTAGGTGCGGTAGGTGAGTGTAAAAAGTGCAGAATGAAGTGTTATGCCAAGATAACAGTGTGTAGGAATAATGGTAGAATCGTTCACAGCGAGTTCAGGTTTGGAGGTTAATGAAGGATGGAAAGAATCAAATGATGTATTTTGATGGTTGCTTTCATTTGTGTCAAGTGCACTCAGGATCTAGCATATAAACACTTACCGCTTTAAGGGGATTCGATGACAGGTCAAGCTTTTGGAGAGAGGTGTTCCCTAGAAATTCAAGACCCTCCTTCTTGAGTTCCACAATCTTATTACTAGACAATTTAAGTTCCTTTAGATTATGGAGTTGTCTGTCACCTAAATGGGTAGAGGTCAGTTTGTTGTGTGACATGTCCAGAATAGATAAATTCTGTGGAAAAAAAATATAGTTATTTGTTAAAACAAAAGACTTAATAAACCAGAACTGTCATTGTATCCTCCTTCATATTCTGCATGGTCTTTTCCCAAACCCTACAACCCTACTAATAGCGGTTGTGTTGTTCTGCAACCATATCCATGCTATAGACCGCTGTGCAGCGGGATATACATGGAAACAAACTGATCACCATGTCTAGTAAGAATATCACTTTCTCCAAAGTATTTATATCCTTCTGGAGATATGGTCTCCGTTACTGTACACAATACCCCAATTAAGGTCTCACCAGTGCTTTTTGAAGTGCATTCAATATGCTGTGGCTCCTTTCCCAATCAGCAAGTTTGAAATGTGGCAGTGACCATCACAAATATCTATCATACTGTATACAGCCCCAAGTCCACTAAAACCTTTGTTAATGTATTCCTGCAGTTCAGCCATACCTCTGCCCCAAAATGCCATGCTGACATGACATCTTTCTTTTTTTTAATGACGGCAAAAGTTTGTTGAAAGGTTATAAATTCTAGCTAGCTGGTGAGGGGTTAGATACCATGCTATCAAAACTTTTTTTTTTCTCTCAACTGAATTTTAAACATTTATGAACTAATAATATATCATGTACTGTATTAACAAGTGTTTTTAGTGAACTAGGTAAAGCTCTGTATCATCTTCAGGTTTTACTGACGTTTGGGAGACAGAACAATAAGATGCTGTGACTTACAGATTTTAATATATGGCTAGGGAAATGGTGCTATGAACAGGGATTTGGTTTTATTTCCCAAACCAGTGCTATTTGGTATAATAAGTAACCCAAATACCTATTTGGTATAAAAGGGCCCAAAGTTCTTAGTGCGTGGGTCAGAGTTTTAATAATAGGTGTTTAAATTGGGAGAGATCAAGACATTTTGGTCATTTTCTATTTCAGTATGACTGTGCCGCAGTGCACAAAGCATGGTCCATAAAGACAGGGTTGGATGAGTTTGGTGTGACCTCAACTCCATCGAACACCTTTGGGATGAACTGGAACGGAGATTGCGAGCCAGGCCTTATCCATCACCATTGCCTGACCTCACAAATGCTCTACTGGATGAATGGGTAAAAATTCCCACAGAAACTCTCCAAAATCTTGTGAAGATTTATAAGATGTTATAGCTGCAAAGGAGGGGGGCATCTACATATTAATGTCTGTGCATTTAAAATGCAATGTCATAAAAGTCTCTGTTAGTGTAATGGTCAGATGGAGAATACTTTTGTCCATATAGTGTATGTCTGACATATAGGTTGAAAAACAGTAGGTTCAGAGTTATGCATGACAATACCCTCAATTTAAGGAATATGATCCCTGCACTTGTTGCAAGATCAGAAGTAGCACATGTTTGTATCGTTCTTGACCCTGATTCTGATTTATCTTCTGTCTTAAGAGAGACAACCAAAATAGTCTCCTCCTGTTCTTCTACTCTGGCCACAAAGATGTTGACCAACAAACCCATTTTCATTTATTTATGCAATACATGAGATTCAAGTGCAAAAAATATTTTATAAGAGCATCTTACCTCTGGTTTTTCAAAGGGGTTTCCAGTGATGGCAGTTATCACATTGTAATTCAGATATAGTTCAAGTAGAATTTTACATGAAACAAAGTATGTTTCTGAAATCTTAGAAAATTCATTGTGTTGCAGGTTTAAGGTTTTTAGCAGAGGCAGCTTCTCACACAGTTCTGGTTCAAATATATGGAGGGTATTAAAACCAACATCCAGATGCTCAAGTTGATTATACCTGGAGAGATTGGCAGCAGGCAGCTTCTTGAGCTGGTTGTGAGAAAGGTCCAACTCTTTGATGGTAGAAGGAAGGTCAGAGGGTATTACAGACAGTTTGAGGTGGCTGCAGTCAGCCTTTTCTTGTGTGACCTTGCATGGGTTTTCAGCTAAGACTGACAACACACAAAGTATGAAGACACTGTAAAACGCACTTTTTGGGAACAGTTGTACACGCCCCATGATGTGTCTGTATTGGAACAAAATCATGAGTCTTTATCAGACAAACCATTTAATTACAACCAAATCATTAATTCACTGTTAACACTGCAGTGGCTGCTGGTAGGGAAGAGATGGGGTATCAATATTTACAGCATAGATTATTCCTACCAATTATTTCTAGCACGCAATCCACTGACTATTGCCTTCACAAAGAGTAATGTAACACCTGTCAATGTTTCATCAATGGGTAGAACGAAGAGAGAGATGGAAGGAGAGTATAAGCGTGTATCAGTTTGTTTCTGTCTGTCAATTCTAGTTTTGTCATTCCCTTGAACATGAATTCATGAATTGCACATTACACTGCATTAATTGTAAGCAGTGTTCAAATTGGGATGGGTCTGGGAGCAGTGTGTTCAGAGACCAGAACCACCGGCCCACTATACCCAAAGAGCCACCTTGCTGTTAAGAGCATCGCAAGGTGGCCATGTGGGATCTGCAACGGGAATCTGTTCTGCAAACGCACAGACCTCTGCTGATCTGCAGAAACAATACTAGCCATTGTAAATCAACAAAACAGAGAATACCCAAAATGTCTCAGCATTTGATACATTCTAATTCACAATTCGCAATTTGAAAAAAAAAACCCTAAAAATACCCAAATTACCCTTTGCTGTAATTATGCCGATCTAGTCTACCCATTTTCCCCAATGTAACGTCTGTAATTAGTCCTTGGTCTTTACCACTTCTGCTGGGAAGTTGTACCATTTATCTATTACATAAAAGAAAACTATGACCCGCTAGTATTAGAATATAATCTTTTGTTCTAACATTTTTTTCTTATTTGAAATAAACCTCCCTTCTGTTGTTTTTTCCTCCATGATCAACATATTGAGTTCCCTTCGTCTTTCCTGATAATTTTAACCTACACTACTATACCTTAATGCATTCAATTCAAGCAAATCTTATCCTTAACATTAAACAATATGAGACAGGTTCACAGCGCAGCTAGCCTAAAAGTAATCAAACTAAACTCTGGCAGTTAAAGTGTTAAGAATAGCATTACAACTTACATGCCAGGCTGACAAAGCCGTGACTGCAATGCAAAATGAACACCCATTGCTGCCTAATCTCCGATACATACGAAAAAAACATTGGCCTTTTCTACCAAAAGCAAGACCATTGCTTCCCAGATCATAAACTTTAAATCAGGCAACATTGTTCTCAAACTTACAGATCACTCTGGGTTTTCAAAGGCGATATTTCTTGTTGTTTCTGTATGTTTTAAAAACGAGGTCATAACCACAAGCCGTGTTATGAGAGTGTACTGTCGATAGAATGTACGTCAGTCACCCCTCCTAAAATGGGAGGGGCTTTCCCTCCATGTGTGCCCGAGCTGGCTGCGTTCTGTATGATACACACAGCCACCAATAGCGACAGCTGTGGGGAAATAGTTTAATGCCACGGCTTACATCCATATGCAGGGGTGTTGATAGGTCTCCAAAAGATCCACGGCTAGTGCCCGTAGCAGAATGGATGGCAGCAGAGTGTGCTTTACACACACAAATATTTCCAAAACTTTTAAAAATGAGCAACATTCGGATTTCTTCATTTCCAGCAACCTCTGTGAAATATGCAACCAAGTCTATCTGCTTTAGACACCCAATTTTAACTCTAATATGTACATAAGGACTTGCCCCAGCACCCAGATTGCACCCACAGGAATTGCCCAGATTGTACCCACAGTGGTCTCGGGTCTCCTCTTCATCCGCCCCTTTCTCAGGATCCCTTCCATTTCTCTTTGTCTGAGCTCTCTCTTTGGATCCCTTTAGAAGGAGATCTATGATCTCCCCAGTCAGCCCATAGCCCCTAATAGAGACTCTGGGGTCAAAGTATGCTTTAGCCCCAGAGTCTCCATTCGGGGCAATGAAGTTGTGACTCAGGGCCTCAACCCGAGTAGCCCCCCTACCGATCCATATGAATGAAAATACTACTGTTCTTTATTCAAACAAAGTCAAGTCAACGTTTCAGTCATTGCTGACTTTCATCAGGACATACATTTGAACTAAAACAAACACATATTTATAATAAAATAGCAAGAGGACTCACCAATCTGAAGTGGGTGGGTGTGTGCCGAAATCGGCGTGTCAATGCCATTAGTGCGCATGTGTGTGATAACACCGCACATACTATACCCGGAAGTGCAGTGTAGCATTATTGTGTTCCGGTTACTATAGTAACACGGTTTATTAAGTTTGTCCACAATCAGTAATGTTTTAAAGTGATCAGAAATGTGAAATATGTTCTACGGCTCCTAAGAGCTCATTGTATTAAACTTAAAGTGCTACAATGTGCAAACATGATCGGGGACTAACTTTAGATATTATATATATCTACAATGTACGGTGTTATCACACACATGCGCACTGATGGCATTGACACCCCGATTTCGGCACACACCCACTCACTTCAGATTGGTGAGTTATCTTGCTATTTTATTATGAATAGGTGTTTCTTTTATTTCAAATGTATGTCCTGATGAAAGTCAGCAATGACTGAAACGTCGACTTGACTTTGTTTGAATACAGAAAAGTTGTTAACTTGAAGACCTGGAGTGCTGACCTTTCTTTGAGAGTGCTTTGTATGGAAACTGCTGGATACGAGCACCAGGCTTGGAATATTTGGCATGGTGTGCAATGGACTTTATGAGTAAATGAAAATACTACTGTTCATATTTTTGGGCTCACTTAGCTGTTTTCAAGGAAAACAACATTTCTAGTTGTGACATAATTGCCAAAGGGTTTCCTAATGATCAGTTAAAGGGTTCATGGCAATGGCAAGTCCCGCAGGTGCAATGGCATGTCAGTTTGTGAACTAGGTGATTTAATATGCACCATAATAACTAAGTGGAGCTAAATTATGCGAATTATGTGGGTTGGGCAGAGCGGACAGAGCGGGCAGAGCTTTGTGGTAAATGTTAAAGCAAGTAATTGATAGTTGTGCTGTAAATTGTCCCTGGAAATGATTTTCAAATGTTGGCAATTACAGATTTTCCAGAAACTGGCTTAGCAGGGTCAGGCAGAGAAGTCGTGAGTAGTTGGGCAGACATCAACTAAATAACACGCAAACCCAGCATTGCAGGTTTCGATCAGATGAGAACCATAGATTAACAGAAATGCCTATGACATTCTTTTAATACATATCCTAAAAAGGCCTTTAATTTTAATTTTAAAAAATTATGTATGTGTAAGTGTATATATAGTGTTGGAGTGGCTGTGTGTATGAAAGTATTTATTGTGTGTGTGTAATATGTGTGTGTAATTATGTAAGAATATGCCTCTGACCATTATAACCCCCACACATATCATAATTCATATAAGTCATGTCCCCCAACCACCATATTCATACCTCCCATCATCATGATCATATTTTCCCCACTATCATTTCTACCCGGTATTGCACCAAAATGATCTCCCTCCACTCCTATACCCAGAATTATTTCTCTCCATACAGTTTTTAGCCCAGGCAGCACGGCTGGACTGACCTACAAGATAACAGGAAATTTTCCGGTAGGCCGCCTCGCCTGAGGCCATCTGATAATATGTGCGGCACCGTTCCAATACCCGGTGGGTCATAGGATCTGGGACTGTTTTATCAGGAAGGCCGTTCTGAGAATGTAATATGTGCTTTTAATACTATGGCCTATTTTCGTCTATGTCCAGCCCTGCGTATGATCTCTCTGTATGCCAACCTTCCATTAGTTAAAAGAGATTTGGTGCCCTGTTCACACACTGGAGTCACAAACAAAACTGAATTCTGCCTTGGCTTCAGCTTACTTTAATTTTCTTAGTTTGCCTTTCTATACCAGGTATTCACCACTGGCTTGTTTTGCTCACGTCTACCGCTAATAAAATATTTACTGTGTGGTAAATAGAAATCAAAATATAATACATATTATA
>VKOC01000001.1:8817477-8829422 GCA_009364415.1 Spea multiplicata
GTGATAGCTGATCTTCAAATATTGATGGAGGAAGAATGCATACATTATTTTCTCCCATTCCCAAAATCCTTAATTTTGACAGCCCTTGGAAAGCCGAAGCAGGTATTTCATCGAAGCCATTAGATAACAAGTTAAGTATTTCCAAATTATGTAACCCTTTAAGGAACATAACTGGTCCTCCAGGATTAGCGTTCTTCCATAATCGAGCCAGGTTGTTGTGCTGGATATTGAGAATTCTAAGATTGGATAGACCTTCAAATATGTTTTCCTGTATATTAGCGATGTTATTGTTGCTGATGTCTAAAAGGGTAAGATTTTCTAGAACTCTAAAGGGAGAAAGTTCAAGGTCTCTAAAGGTTAGTTTTGTCTTTCTGAGGTTTAACTTCTTAAGACTTGGAACAAAATTAAAAGAACTGCTGGTGAGTGTCAGGCGGTTGTTATAAGAAAGATATATCAGTTCAATACTGTGAAGACCTAAAAATTCATGACCTATAATGTCCTGGTCAATTCTATTTAGGCCCAAATCAAGAAACTGTAGGCTTCCCAGGGAGGAAAATGCTCCATATTCCAATATTGCTATCCCAGTTTTACTCAGATTTAGCGTAAGCAAAGGTGACATTGAAAGAGAGGAAAATGTTGCATTTGTAATGGTCTGTAAGTTTGCGGAGCATTCTGTCATACTTAATGTTTTCAGACTTGTAAGACCACTAAAGGTTTTTTCTGTAAGGCTGGAAATTTTGTTGCCATCCATGTTGAGATATTCAAGGTTCTTCAGCCAGTGGAATGATAGGTCATTAATTTTTGATACTTTGGAAGAGCTGAAAAACTTTTTTAAATTCAAAGTCTTCACTTCTGTCAAGCCACGAAATGTGTTGGGATTTAGTTGACTAACTTGATTATATTCCAGATTTAGATTTTGTAAGCGTGGTAGATAAACAAACGAATCATTTTCTATCTCGATCAAGCCATTTTTAGAGATATCCAGCAATACAAGATCCGTGTTTGCTAATCCACTGAAAGTTTTGTTATGTATACTTAACAGTTGTACGTTTGCTAATAAAATGAACTGGATTCCTGTGCCACCTAATGCTGAACAAAGGTCCTCCACGAGAGTAGGTCCAAGTGTTGCATTAGCCATTACAAAAGTATGAAGACTCCATAGAGCTCTAAAACAGTCTGGAGTTACCTAAAAATGAAAGGGTACAGTTTTGAGATTTTGAGTGTTACTACAACATAAATAAAGAAATTGGATGATTTTGTTTCACTATGAAATATCAGTGTTGCAAATATGAGAAATATCAGAACCACAAGAAGTATTATATGCTCATAAAAGAACCACACCATGCAAATGTGTCCTTTTGTAAGTATTACAGTTAAGGAATGGATTAAGTATATTTGATCTGTAGTACTTTTTTGCATGGTTAGATTAATCACCAAGTAGATCACACACTTGCCTAGAGAAGTACAGAAACTACATAATGTGAATACCTCGATGGTAGCTCATGCAATCTCAACTATGTTCTTCCAATCTTGGCCATAGGCAAACTCATTAAAGTAAGCACTGAAGATTGAGCTTAGGGGAGACGCAAGGGCTGCACTAAAGGGGTAAATTAGCTAATGTGGGGGCTGGAGGGGTTGTATGAGAGCTGGGTAGGCATAGGAGGGGGTTCAGGGTGATTATAGGTAGGTTAGAAAACCCACCCAGTGATTTGCCCACTTGCCTTGGAGCACATATTTTGGTAGGTGCGGTAGGTAAGTGTAAAAAGTGCAGAATGAAGTGTTATGCCAAGACAACAGTGTGTAGGAATAATGGTAGAATTGTTCACAGTGAGTTCAGGTTTGGAGGTTAATGAAGGATGGAAAGAATCAAATGATGTATTTTGATGATTGCTTTCATTTGTGTCAAGTGCACTCAGGATCTAGCATATAAACACTTACCGCTTTGAGGGGATTCGATGACAGGTCAAGCTTCTTGAGAGAGGTGTTCCCTAAAAATTCAAGACCCTCCTTCGTGAGTTCCACAATCTTATTACTAGACAATTTAAGTTCCTTTAGATTATGGAGTTGTCTGTCACCTAAATGGGTAGAGGTCAGTTTGTTGTGTGACATGTCCAGAATAGATAAATTCTGTGGAAAAAAAATATAGTTATTTGTTAAAACAAAAGACTTAATAAAGCAGAGCTGTCATTGTATCCTTCTTCATATTCTGCATGGTCTTTTCCCAAACCCTACAACCCTACTAATAGCGGTTGTGTTGTTCTGCAACCATATCCATGCTATAGACCGCTGTGCAGCGGGATATACATGGAAACAAACTGATCACCATGTCTAGTAAGAATATCACTTTCTCCAAAGTATTTATATCCTTCTGGAGATATGGTCTCCGGTACTGTACACAATACCCCAATTAAGTGCATTCAATATGCTGTGGCTCCTTTCCCAATCAGCAAGTTTGAAATGTGGCAGTGACCATCACAAATATCTATCATACTGTATACAGCCCCAAGTCCACTAAAACCTTTGTTAATGTATTCCTGCAGTTCAGCCATACCTCTGCCCCAAAATGCCATGCTGACATGACATCTTTCTTTTTTTTAATGACGGCAAAAGTTTGTTGAAAGGTTATAAATTCTAGCTAGCTGGTGAGGGGTTAGATACCATGCTATCAAAACTTTTTTTTTTCTCTCAACTGAATTTTAAACATTTATGAACTAATAATATATCATGTACTGTATTAACAAGTGTTTTTAGTGAACTAGGTAAAGCTCTGTATCATCTTCAGGTTTTACTGACGTTTGGGAGACAGAACAATAAGATGCTGTGACTTACAGATTTTAATATATGGCTAGGGAAATGGTGCTATGAACAGGGATTTGGTTTTATTTCCCAAACCAGTGCTATTTGGTATAATAAGTAACCCAAATACCTATTTGGTATAAAAGGGCCCAAAGTTCTTAGTGCGTGGGTCAGAGTTTTAATAATAGGTGTTTAAATTGGGAGAGATCAAGACATTTTGGTCATTTTCTATTTCAGTATGACTGTGCCGCAGTGCACAAAGCATGGTCCATAAAGACAGGGTTGGATGAGTTTGGTGTGACCTCAACTCCATCGAACACCTTTGGGATGAACTGGAACGGAGATTGCGAGCCAGGCCTTATCCATCACCATTGCCTGACCTCACAAATGCTCTACTGGATGAATGGGTAAAAATTCCCACAGAAACTCTCCAAAATCTTGTGAAGATTTATAAGATGTTATAGCTGCAAAGGAGGGGGGCATCTACATATTAATGTCTGTGCATTTAAAATGCAATGTCATAAAAGTCTCCGTTAGTGTAATGGTCAGATGGAGAATACTTTTGTCCATATAGTGTATGTCTGACATATAGGTTGAAAAACAGTAGGTTCAGAGTTATGCATGAAAATACCCTTAATTTAAGGAATATGATCCCTGCACTTGTTGCAAGATCAGAAGTAGCACATGTTTGGATTGTTCTTGACCCTGATTCTGATTTGATCTTCTGTTTGCCTTGACCTCGTCCTACCTTCTGTCAGGAGGTATTGCAGGGCAGCAACTTCACTACAAAGGGACTCTGATCCCAGTACAGGTACGTCTAACAAGAGGATTCTATACTGAATTGTCCTCCTTTCAACCTCAGCAAGAATACAGAGGGTATAATGTCTTTATTTTAAAGTATCTCCTTAATATCCTCCTATCTTTTCTCTAAATGTGGATGATTCAAAATGAATGAGTTAAATTCCCACGACCATGATAAGCCCGGGTGAACAACAACCTGAAGATGCCTGGTAAATTTAATCTAGCTTTTGCCGATCTTCACAACCAACAACTCAATGACATTACGCAACCAGTATTTTCCCAATGGGTCCTTAATAACTTTTTTAACCATCCACTACTATTTTGTTGTCTTAAGAGACAACCAAAATAGTTTCCTCCTGTTCTTCTACTCTGGCCACAAAGATGTTGACCAACAAACCCATTTTCATTTATTTATGCAATACATGAGATTCAAGTGCAAAAAAATATTTTATAAGAGCATCTTACCTGTGGTTTTTCAAAGGGGTTTCCAGTGATGGCAGTTATCACATTGTAATTCAGATATAGTTCAAGTAGATTTTTACATGAAACAAAGTATGTTTCTGAAATCTTAGAAAATTCATTGTGTTGCAGGTTTAAGGTTTTTAGCAGAGGCAGCTTCTCACACAGTTCTGGTTCAAATATATGCAGGGTATTAAAACCAACATCCAGATGCTCAAGTTGATCATACCTGGAGAGATTGGCAGCAGGCAGCTTCTTGAGCTGGTTGTGAGAAAGGTCCAACTCTTTGATGGTAGAAGGAAGGTCAGAGGGTATTACAGACAGTTTGAGGTGGCTGCAGTCAGCCTTTTCTTGTGTGACCTTGCATGGGTTTTCAGCTAAGACTGACAACACACAAAGTATGAAGACACTGTAAAACGCACTTTTTGGGAACAGTTGTACACGCCCCATGATGTGTCTGTATTGGAACAAAATCATGAGTCTTTATCAGACAAACCATTTAATTACAACCAAATCATTAATTCACTGTTAACACTGCAGTGACTGCTGGTAGGGAAGAGATGGGGTATCAATATTTACAGCATAGATTATTCCTACCAATTATTTCTAGTACGCAATCCACTGACTATTGCCTTCACAAAGAGTAATGTAACACCAGTCAATGTTTCATCAATGGGTAGAACGAAGAGAGAGAGATGGAAGGAGAGTATAAGCGTGCGAGCAGGACCCTCTTTACCTAATGTATCAGTTTGCTTCTGTCTGTCAATTCTAGTTTTGTCATTCCCTTCAACATGAATTTATGAATTGCACGTTACACAAATTGGGATGGGTCTGGGAGCAGTGTGTTCAGAGACCAGAACCACTGGCCCACTATACCCAAAGAGCCACCTTGCTGTTCTCAGCTTAAGAGCATCGCAAGGTGGCCATGTGGGATCTGCAATGGGAATCTGTTCTGCAAACGCAGACCTCTGCTGATCTGCAGAAACAATACTAGCCATTGTAAATCAACAAAACAGAGAATACCCAAAATATCTCAGCATTTGGTACATTCTAATGCACAATTTGCAATTTGAAAAAAAATACCCTAAAAATACCCAGATTACCCTTTCCTGTAATTTGGCCGATCTAGTCTACCCATTTTCCCCAATGTAATTAGTCCTTGGTCTTTACCACTTCTGCTGGGAAGTTGTACCATTTATCTATTACATAAAAGAAAACTCTCTTAGATTGCATATCAGACTATGACCCGCTAGTATTAGAATATAATCTTTTGTTCTAACATTTTGTTCTTATTTGAAATAAACCTCCCTTCTGTTGTTTTTTCCTCCATGATCAACATATTGAGTTCCCTTCGTCTTTCCTGAGAATTTTAACCTACACTACTATACCCTACATGCATTCAATTCAAGCAAATCGTATCCTTAGCATTAAACAATATGAGACAGGTTCACAGCGCAGCTAGCCTAAAAGTAATCAAACTAAACTCTGGCAGTTAAAGTGTTAAGAATAGCATTACAACTTACATGCCAGGCTGACAAAGCCGTGACTGCAATGCAAAATGAACACCCATTGCTGCCTAATCTCCGATACATACGAAAAAAACATTGGCCTTTTCTACCAAAAGCAAGACCATTGCTTCCCAGATCATAAACTTTAAATCAGGCAACATTGTTCTCAAACTTACAGATCACTCTGGGTTTTCAAAGGCGATATTTCTTGTTGTTTCTGTATGTTTTAAAACCGAGGTTATAACCACAAGCCGTGTTATGAGAGTGTTACTGTAGATAGAATGTACGTCAGTCACCCCTCCTAAAATGGGAGGGGCTTTCCCTCCATGTGTGCCCGAGCTGGCTGCGTTCTGTATGATGCACACAGCCACCAATAGCGACAGCTGTGGGGAAATAGTTTGATGCCACGGCTTACATCCATATGCAGGGGTGTTGATAGGTCTCCAAAAGATCCACGGCTAGTGCCCGTAGCAGAATGGATGGCAGCAGAGTGTGCTTTACACACACAAATATTTCCAAAACTTTTAAAAATGAGCAACATTCGGATTTCTTCATTTCCAGCAACCTCTGTGAAATATGCAACCAAGTCTATCTGCTTTAGACACCCAATTTTAACTCTAATATGTACATAAGGACTTGCCCCAGCACCCAGATTGCACCCACAGGAATTGCCCAGATTGTACCCACAGTGGTCTCGGGTCTCCTCTTCATCCGCCCCTTTCTCAGGATCCCTTCCATTTCTCTTTGTCTGAGCTCTCTCTTTGGATCCCTTTAGAAGGAGATCTATGATCTCCCCAGTCAGCCCATAGCCCCTAATAGAGACTCTGGGGTCAAAGTATGCTTTAGCCCCAGAGTCTCCATTCGGGGCAATGAAGTTGTGACTCAGGGCCTCAACCCGAGTAGCCCCCCTACCGATCCATATGAATGAAAATACTACTGTTCTTTATTCAAACAAAGTCAAGTCAACGTTTCAGTCATTGCTGACTTTCATCAGGACATACATTTGAACTAAAACAAACACATATTTATAATAAAATAGCAAGAGGACTCACCAATCTGAAGTGGGTGGGTGTGTGCCGAAATCGGCGTGTCAATGCCATTAGTGCGCATGTGTGTGATAACACCGCACATACTATACCCGGAAGTGCAGTGTAGCATTATTGTGTTCCGGTTACTATAGTAACACGGTTTATTAAGTTTGTGCACAATCAGTAATGTTTTAAAGTGATCAGAAATGTGAAATATGTTCTAAGGCTCCTAAGAGCTCATTGTATTAAACTTAAAGTGCTACAATGTGCAAACATGATCGGGGACTAACTTTAGATATTATATATATCTACAATGTGCGGTGTTATCACACACATGCGCACTGATGGCATTGACACGCCGATTTCGGCACACACCCACTCACTTCAGATTGGTGAGTTATCTTGCTATTTTATTATGAATAGGTGTTTCTTTTATTTCAAATGTATGTCCTGATGAAAGTCAGCAATGACTGAAACGTCGACTTGACTTTGTTTGAATACAGAAAAGTTGTTAACTTGAAGACCTGGAGTGCTGACCTTTCTTTGAGAGTGCTTTGTATGGAAACTGCTGGATACGAGCACCAGGCTTGGAATATTTGGCATGGTGTGCAATGGACTTTATGAGTAAATGAAAATACTACTGTTCATATTTTTGGGCTCACTTAGCTGTTTTCAAGGAAAACAACATTTCTAGTTGTGACATAATTGCCAAAGGGTTTCCTAATGATCAGTTAAAGGGTTCATGGCAATGGCAAGTCCCGCAGGTGCAATGGCATGTCAGTTTGTGAACTAGGTGATTTAATATGCACCATAATAACTAAGTGGAGCTAAATTATGCGAATTATGTGGGTTGGGCAGAGCGGACAGAGCGGGCAGAGCTTTGTGGTAAATGTTAAAGCAAGTAATTGATAGTTGTGCTGTAAATTGTCCCTGGAAATGATTTTCAAATGTTGGCAATTACAGATTTTCCAGAAACTGGCTTAGCAGGGTCAGGCAGAGAAGTCGTGAGTAGTTGGGCAGACATCAACTAAATAACACGCAAACCCAGCATTGCAGGTTTCGATCAGATGAGAACCATAGATTAACAGAAATGCCTATGACATTCTTTTAATACATATCCTAAAAAGGCCTTTCATTTTAATTTAAAAAAATTATGTATGTGTAAGTGTATATATAGTGTTGAAGTGGCTGTGTGTATGAAAGTATTTATTGTGTGTGTGTAATATGTGTGTGTAATTATGTAAGAATATGCCTCTGACCATTATAACCCCCACACATATCATAATTCATATAAGTCATGTCCCCCAACCACCATATTCATACCTCCCATCATCATGATCATATTTTCCCCACTATCATTTCTACCCGGTATTGCACCAAAATGATCTCCCTCCACTCCTATACCCAGAATTATTTATCTCCATACAGTTTTTAGCCCAGGCAGCACGGCTGGACTGACCTACAAGATAACAGGAAATTTTCCGGTAGGCCACCTCGCCTGAGGCCATCTGATAATATGTGCGGCACCGTTCCAATACCCGGTGGGTCATAGGATCTGGGACTGTTTTATCAGGAAGACCGTTCTGAGAATGTAATATGTGCTTTTAATACTATGGCCTATTTTCGTCTATGTCCAGCCCTGCGTATGATCTCTCTGTATGCCAACCTTCCATTAGTTAAAAGAGATTTGGTGCCCTGTTCACACACTGGAGTCACAAACAAAACTGAATTCTGCCTTGGCTTCAGCTTACTTTAATTTTCTTAGTTTGCCTTTCTATACCAGGTATTCACCACTGGCTTGTTTTGCTCACGTCTACCGCTAATAAAATATTGACTGTCATACTGTGTGGTAAATCAGAAATTCCAATTGAATACATATTATATAATAATATTTAGTAAACAATATTAAAATACGATCAGTGGACAGAAAAAAAAACAAGTAAAGAAAGGCTATTTGAAGTCTGGAATGGTTAAGTTTGTTTAGCGAAGATCAGGAGAAGGCGACATGTTTGACTCTGCTGTATACCGCGAAGAACCATATGGCCTGTAGGTTGGCATAGTTGCCTAGCAAAAAGTTTCAGCAAATCATGTAAATGCGTTAATACAATTCCTAAATAAAATTTTAAAGTAGGCAAAGCCCCAGGCCACATGATAAACACCCCCTGTACTTTGCGGAGGAATAGCCAGTCAGTGCTTTTTTGCTTTTTTACCGGCTTCTCTGGTATGGTGTACAGAAGAGCTGCGTTTAAAGCAGAAGTTGTGCCAATATTAAAAAAGCGTCTAAAAGTCTGAAGTCAGGTAACTACAAAACCTTGATATCATATAAAACAACTTGAGATGCTCACAACAAGAACGGACAGCGCTTATAGCCTGTGAACCTGTTTGATCCGGCTCCTCCATGGACACATGGCGCATCGTGAACCCCAAGCCGCAAAAGAGAAAAAAAAATTGCAATCACGAATCCATTTTAATAAAGTTTATTATAGATAAACATATATTTAATATGAAGCCTCCTGTCCCCTGATGTAGCCTGCCTGCGTATGCAAGAAAGAGCTATGAACAGGCAGCCTGTTCATAGTTCTTTCTTCTATCACACTGCTGCAGTGCACGTGCCATAGACCCTATTTGCTCAACTGCTGTCAGACCCTTGCTTACACTGGCTGAGCCGCCCATTTGATCCCCGTTCGCACAGTAAAGGCTGTGCGAACGGGGGAGGAGCTCCCAGCCGTCAGCTCCCAGCCAACACACTCTCCGCCCAGCCTGCAGTCTCCCCGCCCCCCCAGTGACTGACGCGAGCGGGGAGACGGGGCTAACATTATTCTGTGTGTTCGTGGAGAGGGAACAGCTGCATGTGAACCCCCAGTGGAATTACCCACCAGCCACCACTGTGTGGCCCTGTCATCTGTATATAGAGGAACACATTTTCTCCAATAACATTTTTAGCAGATTTTTTTCTACTTTCATCTACATTACACACCTTTATTTTGTGCCTTTTCTAATTTTGTCAGCATTAATGTAAAAGTATGTGAGATAAAAAGTCACATTTAAATTTAACATTTTTACCAAAGCGTATTTCTACTATTTTATTTACTGTGCAGTGCACCACTTGGCATTTCCCGATACCTTTTATTGTTTACTTCAAGAAAATATATATTATATTGTTTTTAACGGATAACAAAAATGGTCCGCTTGGTTAAACATACCACATCTAAGTTATTTGCTTAAAAATGAGTGTAAAATATAGGACAATCATTTTGAAAACATTATATAAACATAGGAAATTGTTGTTCATTTCTCCAGAAGTAGACTCGTTACAAGAAATAACATGTAGTATCTATTCCTGAAGCATTTACCTGTCAATATCCACAGTGGAGTCTAACATACTTTAGATTCCTTCACTAGGGAACCACAGGGTTTTTGAAAGAACATTTGTACAATGAAATCATTGTCGCTGGAATGAAGTAAGGTTGTCCATTAGGGTCGAGATCATCCCATTTGCTTATTGTTCCCTGGTATAAATGCACCTTCTGAAGGAAAATTTTTATTAAAAGCGCTTTGTAAACAAAACTGATCAACGCAAAGCACCTTCTTGTGTATGCCTAGCACCCTAAAGGTATAGCTTCATTATGTTCATTAATCATATTAAGTTGCAATGCACTCAAATATATTCAATGTGTGCAACAGATTAAGTGCTTTCCACAAATGAATTTGAGGACATGCGAAAACAAATACTTACAATCCAGACTGAGTATACATGATCATTTTTAAAGATTATATATATAATATATATACTATATATATATAGTGTCTCTATTACTATTCTAGAAATAGCTGCAGTGACTTTTTATTTTCAACCTATAAAGCAGGGGTGTCCAAGTTTTTTCTGCAGTGGGCCCCTTCATCAGAATTGTATACGTGCAAGGGCCGAAAACATTTTTCACTGTGAGAAAATATGGCAGGGGCGTCCAACATGCGGCTCGCAGGCCAAATGCGGCCCGCAGAACCTCGAGGTGCGGCCTGCGTGAGATGGGCAGCCAGAGCAACCGGGATCACATGAGCCCTGCTACTTACCTGTGGGAGGGTCTTTTGTTCTGCACAGAGGAAGCGGAACCCAGCAGAGTTCACGTGACATCACATGACTCTGCTCCAGTCCTCCTTCCTCTGTGCAGTACCAGAGAACACAGAGGGAGGCCACGCCCCCTGCTGAAGTCTGTGAGCGCCATCGAGGAGCTGCAGTGCAGGTAAGGGGGGGTGTTTGAATGAGAATGCGTGATTGAGGGAATGAATCTGTGAATGAATGAGTATATGAATGAATGAGTGTGTGTGTGATAGCATGGATGTGTAAGTGCTGGAACCTAGGCATGATGGGACTGTGATTGCTGTTAGCAATCACACTCCTATCATGCCAAGTCATATTGTTGATTTTTTGTCCAATTGTGGTGTGTTACTTACTTGTAATAAAAGTGTGGTTAACACACCAAAATTGGACACAAAAATTAAGTAACAATATTAATTAATATATGATTGTTGACAGCAATCACACTCCTATCATGCCCAGCCAACCAGTACATGCTGGAATGTGGGTATGCCTGAGATTGCTGTTAACAATCATAATATATACATATATATATTAACATTGTTATTACATTTTTTGTACAATTTTGGTGTTGTAACTTACTTTGTATTAAAAGTGTGGAATTTTTTATTATTTTTAAAGGTGGGGGGGTCGGTTTCGGTTTTCGGCTAAGGAACCCTGAATCTTCGGTTTTTGGTCCAGAATTTCATTTCAGTGTATCCCTAAGATAAATAGACTATTTCATTTTTAACTTTATCCAGAATCCAGAATTTGTAGTCAACAAAACATTCCTAGGCCAGAAATCAGTGAGGAGGAAAAGTAAAGGTTTAGTGTTATTTACTTTATTTTAAGCTGCATATCTTATTAAAGGCCGTATTTTCTCACAGTGAAAAATGTGTTCGGCCCTTGCACGTATACAATTCTGATGAAGTGGCCCACTGCAGAGAAAACTTGGACACCCCTGAAATATGGCCTTTAATAAGATATGCAGCTTAAAATAAATAACGCTAAACCTTTACTTTTCCTCTTACTCATTTCTGGGCCTAGAAAGTTTTGTGACTACAAATTCAGGATTCTGGATAAGTAAAAATGAAATTGTTCTATTTATCTTAGGGATACACTGAAATGAAAATTCTGGACCAAAACCGAAGATTCAGGGTTCCCTTAGCCGAAACCGAAACCGACCCCCCCACCTTTAAAAATAATAAAAAATTCCACACTTTTAATACAAGTAAGTTACACACCAAAATTGTACAAAAAATGTAATAACAATGTTAA
>VKOC01000001.1:8829522-8863543 GCA_009364415.1 Spea multiplicata
CTTCGTATAACCTGGCTAGCAGCTCTTACACTGAGAATCCGTAGGCATCCTATGACCGTTTAAACACTCTAAGTAGAAACTACAAGGTGTGCAGTAATCTATAAAAGGAAGGCATCCCGAATGACGCCTGGCATCTCCAGCCTCGGGAAAAGTCTCCAGTCCATAATTGTGGATGCACTTGACATGCCTCAAGTGTTTAGTGATACCAAGTATCACCACCACTGCACCACGTATCTGCAAGATGCTGTCAATGACAGAGGGAAGAGTTCCCTGAATACTGAAGTGACCTATTTACAAAAGAATGTGAATTTGAAATGAATATGGTCCTCCGGTATAGATAGAACATACGTGGAACCACACACAGTTGTTTCCATTTGTTTACGTTCCTAGTTATAGAATTACAACCAACCATAAATAACGTCAAACGGAGAAATGTTTACCTCTACGTCAAAACAAGATTAAAAATACAATTATTTTGGAGCACTTAGGTTTATCGGTGCATTGAGACAATGAAAAGCACAGAAGAACATCATAGGCATGTTTCTCTTTATGGAAACATTGTATTTATTCATTTTACAGATCAGCTGAAAAGAATCATGAATACTAACTTGATATTAAGCTTTATATCGACACTTAAAGGGCTTAAATAATGCGTTTTGCTAACCGCAATGCAAATTTGAACAATGGGACACTTATTTTAACACCTTGTATGCCACAGAGAAATACCCTCCTCAGCATGAAAAGGGTTAATTCAAATTAAAAACAAAGCCTACTCCCTAGCAGCCACTTGCATCGGTTAAATCACATTGTATTGTAACGTATGGATGGTGTCTATTTCTGTAATAGAGAGTGTGATGTTATTTAAATGTGATCCCAGATTAAGCCATTTCTTAACACTGCCAACACTCACTGTGTCGGAGCTTAGTGTCAATCAGCTACATGGCAAACATACAAAAACAATAAAGGAGCTGACTACAGAACATGTATGTTAATATTTATACGCAAGAAAACAGCTAGCACAGGCAGTAGTTCAGCTATTCGACAAAGCACGCCACATACTCAGGTGTTCGTACCTACCGAGCAGGTGCCTTCAGACGCCAGGACAAGTGCAGCGCAGGTTAAGAGGCTGTTTCTCTGGAACACGCAGCCTGTGTTTATTTAAACTCTCAACAAGCTCTGGCAGTTTCGGTTGTGGCCAAATCCAAGTGCCTACACAGAGCAGGGAGAGAGACACGGACAGAATTAGAGGGAGAGCAGGAATTTCAGCTGCTACTGTTCTCAGGGCATGTGAGCTATTTCCAGCAGGAGACTGTCTCCAGTCAGAGACCTCCCTTTCCTCCTCTCCAGGGGCTACCTATCAACATAGGCTCTCGTACTACAAGATTAACGCTGAAAGAGTAACACGGAGCAAGTCTCTCAGCATCAGCTGCGTGTGCCACAAAGTGACACGCTAAGCGGTTTATGACGGAAAGGTACAGGTCAAGGCAGACGGTAAGATGTCCATAGGATGTGTTTATGGTATGTTTTCATTAGAGATGTCACCACAACATAAAACCTTGCATAGAGGATTTGAGTCAAGATGCGGCAACATTAAACACCTCCTCTGCCATTGTGGTCTGGATTTTGTATAGAAAAGAGCACAACTTTAAAGCAATGATACCTACATACAATCCACACAGAAGAAATCGATCTTAATTAAACAGAGCAGGTTTGCTAGTTGACTCCCAATATTGTTAACCCTTTAAGCACCAAAACTCAAGGTAACCTCTTTTAGTGTTTTGTACCAGTTAGATTTAGACGATGAACGTAGTTTATGATAGTTTAAGCTAGGGAAAAGATAAGCTGTTCAATAGTTTAAGGCAAATGTGCGTCACATCATTTGGTATATTTGTGCACGTAGCTAGCTCACAAAGCTCATGTAGGAGAAGTGGACAAAGGAAAAGGGCAGAAGGAGAGGCAAGAAAAGAAGCTGAGACAGGGACATGGTTGTCTTATAACTGTGCAGTATATTATATAAAGTATATCGTAATCTTAACAAGGATTGGAGAACTGTTCCTGCTTGGCACTCAAAGGGTTAAATAGGTACATCAAGACTTAAAACTCACAGAAAGACAAACAGCAACACATTCTGCCCTGATTTGTAAACATACCGGTTTTGAATAATTAATATAGTCCTGCCCATTACTGCATTCTCATTACCTATTTTTATCCTTATTATCATCATCATCACCACCAATACCCTTTAAATGGTTCAGTTATTTAAAATACTTGGGTACAATCTGTGTTTTCCTGAGTCCCAATGCTGCGGTTGGGAAAAATCTTAGCTGGGTTCAGAAGTACAGGGTTATGGGCAACTTGCACATTCTTATAGAATGCCAATATAATATTTCGGCCTCAACAAGTAAAGCCATGTAGTTTCAGAAAGTATGATTTAAAATACATTTTCCCTTTCACAGTGAGCTAGAGGAAGAATTATGTCGTTAATTGCCTTTAAAATGCCTTTTCAAACATATACAATTAAAAAATGCAGCTATGAGCTGGAGATCCCTATACATTGGAAAAACTAATATTTTCATACTAAAATAACACTTAAAGTGGTTATATACATTCATAAATCACAAAGATCTATATGGAACACAAAAAATGTCTAAAGGTTAAGCAAATCTTTTCAAATGAATTCTACAGTGACAGTACGGCACCTTTCAAACTTGTAATACCGGATCCTTTACACTTAATCTAAATAATGTTTTAATTAAAATGTTATAGGCACAAATTAATTATTAATTATCCCTTTCCCCAACTATAGTGTACTGCCTCTTTGGCAAACTATGAAATGTATCTATAAACAATCATAGTTTCCTCTAATGGTGGTCTCCTGGCTTATACTAACTAAATCATGTGTCCCTCAATGGCAAGGTGAAGGCAGGGTAGATATCATAAGACAATGGTGACCTAGTTTTTGGCCATCACCCAGGGTTGCGTAAAATAAAGCTCCCAGTTTGCTCACTGATAGTAGATGCACAAAATCCCTTTTTGGGTTGCAAGGGAAGACAGCAATCTCCTTTAGCTGAAACCTTTGCGCTGTTCTTCTTAAAATAATTTTTTTTAAAAATACCGCTGTAGGGAGGAGGAGAGCCAGAACTAGAATCGGGAAGAATCATCAGGTATGTGTAGGCAGTGGTGGTACTATTGGAAAAAGCAGGTTAAGCAGCTGCTCAGGACTCCTGTCGGTGCCTCACAATAATAATAATGTGGAAGACATTGGTGTCTATGGGACATTTACTTAATTGCCTGCCACAAGCCTGTTGCTGCCTAGCCCTGGGAGGTGCCAAGAAATACCATGTATTGATAATTGATCTCCGTGTCTTCCTACAGGATCCAAACATGAACCCTCGCTGCATGTTTCTGACAGCGTAGCTGGCAATGACTTAAACATACAACATCTGCTGCTATGGTGTCACAGCTTTGCAAGGTGTCCATCCCAATGGGAATTTCTAAAGAGTCCGAGTTAACCCTTTGAGTACATCCTACAATCCTCGCAGTGGGCATTGCAGAGCTGGTTCAACACTGTGCGTCATGTTCTTGGCTTGGAATTGTTTCACATTCCCTCTTCCCAATTGTGGGAGCGTGTTAAACTGAAAGAGATCATACTTTGCATTCTTGAGGAAGTGTTTGTGAAAACTGTCTGCCTTGCTTTGTATGCTGGCTGCTAGTACCCTTGTGTTTTGGTTCCGCATGTTTAAAAACAAATGAAAACAAAGAGGTTTTTATTACTATTGACATCAGCGCTTGAGCACTTTTCCAACTTGTCAAGTATTTTTGGACATCTGTAACTGGAAATACACATTTCATGTAAGTTATTAAACTTCAAGAGCTATTAAGCTACTATTACCTTTAAATTGGATAATCCAACAGAGAATACAGGTTCTATAATAGGACTGCATATTTTCTTACCTAGGAACTTCCCAGGAGTAGGCTACCGGGAGCACTCAATCTTCTGGGGAGGTGGCTTCTTTTAGGGGCAGGGTTATACATGTGTAGAAGCAGGTGGCCCCGGACAGCCTTTAGTGGGGGCAATGGTGGGGAAGAAAGTAGGCATAATGTGGGCAGAGAGTTATGTGGCTGCACAAAGCGCTCAAGAGAATGAAGAAATGGACGTATGAATGGAAGCTTTGAAGTTATGAATTGCCATTAGTAATATATTTGAAACCAAAGAGGTAACTGCAAGCGAAATCAAAGACCAAGCATCCAGCAGTAGTTAACTTTCCGCAACAAAGACACGTGAGAAATTCTTTGTGGCTGTGACCTCCATAAATCTTTTCTAACTAGCAATGACAGGCAGAGGGTTCTCCGCTACACTTGAGTACAGCAATTTCTGGCATGTCACTGATCTGTTCCGCTTACTGTCTTGATGTCACCACAAGACAGGCTAAATATTGCCGTTTTACTTAACCATGTCTAAAATCTATCGAGTGTATTGTGTCAAGTTTAAAATATTAAGAGGGACCTCCCATACTACTTCATATGGATTTTGTTTTTGTGGATTTTAAACAACAATCCTTGGTGTAATTACATTATTTGAAATGGGGAGGGGTTAAGGCTTCTTACAAATGATTTCTCCTTTATTGCATACTGTAGTAACAGTGATTTAAGTTGGGGGGGTCCTAAGTCCATCAAGTTCAACCCTTCTACCTATCCTTCCACTTTTAAACTGTATTTCAAATTTTGCTAGGGCAAAAATTCCTTCTTGACTATAAAAGGTAATCAGATTTCTCCTAGGATCAAGAAGCTCTAAGATATTTTTTATTCTATTCTTTGTTGTCTTGTATGTTCTACTTTTCTTAAAAAAACAAAACCAAAAAACAACAAATTGTATTTGATGGAACCACCTCTCTTGGCAGTGAATTCCATACCTTTATTGCCCTTGGAATCCCTTCCATTGTTGTGGGTGAAATCTTCACTCTTCCACTCTCAGAGGGTGACCTCTGGTTCTTTGCACATTTCGGTTAATGAACAGGTCACTGGAGAGCTCTTTATATTATCTGTGCACATACTTATACACTGTTACGATATCCATTTATCCTATTGGTTATTAACAAACATACAATATGGTTTCCTGGTGCAAGAATACACTTGTATCAATCATTATTTGTCTCCCATCTACTTTTCCACATTGTGAATTATTTTTCCCCCTATAGATTTTGGTCAGATTTTTTGTTGAGTTGTAGTAATATATAGAGGGAGCGACAGAGAACAAATGACAAAGTATGTCACATTAAGTTTGGTGCTCATTTCATTTGTTTAGCAATCATGAAAAAGTTGATTGCCCAATCAAAGGAATTATTAAAAAGGAACACTTTAATGCATGATAGCCAAGTGGCGCCTTGCATTTTCATGTTGCCCGTTTTGCAAAAGCATGGGGGGCTCTGCAGAATCAATGCATAAAATTTAGTTACAAACATCACATGATCCTGGGATCTCTTGCCTAAACTAAGCTCAATGTCCACGACTCCACAACCAGAAATAACCCAGGCAAATATGACATTTTTGATTTCATAAACAAACATGAATGTTAAGATTTGCCAGAAAGCAACTAGATGCTCCCGAGGACTTCTGGAGCAACATTCTATGGAAAGAATAGTCAAAACATTTTTGGGTGACATGGGACCTATTATGTATGTTACTTATACAGTTGCATGAAATAACATCCCTAGATCTTGCTTAAAATATCTGGTCGACTTAACCTTGGGGTTATTGGCCTTTTGACCCTTCCTTCCTGCCCTCCCCTCTATCCTTTGCTTCATGGATCCTTCACCAAAAATCAGACCACCAGGCCATTCTGTAGCTGTCAACACACCCGATGTTCTTGCAATACCATAGATGGGACATGGACTGCTTCTTCCATATATAGAGCTGGCATGTTAGCTTCTGTATGAATATAACTATATCACAAACATAGGTTGGTAACACATTTATAATGAATATTGTTTTTTAGAATCTATTAGAATTACTATTACTTATATCTCTAACAGCTTTAAAAAGTACCACTGAATCATACCTACCTAAACTGCAAATGGCCAGACAGAACTTTACAAAAGGCTTTTTATATAACTTTGTGACCCACTGATTACTTGTTATGTAAATGGATGAGGCATTTACAATAGGAGCAATTTTTTTTTTTTACACAATTCCATTATTAAACATTCTTTCTGCTACCGGTATCCATATATCTCTAAGTCAATGATTACATAGCTAGTTAGTCATTACCAGTTTCGTTTTAATTTGTATTTCTTACGTAGTCATACCAGTTAAACATAATTTGCTCTAAGAAACATAATTTTTAGTTGAGTTCTCCTGTCCGTAGCTAAATGTTTGTTCATAGAAATATTTGGTACAGATTTATAATATTTCATTACTTCTTTTTTCTAACTCTAGTTTAGGCATATGTGCTTACAATCGTAAAGCCTTAGATAGGAAATCGAAGTGCAAGAGCATTTAAGACCTTTGTGTAATTTTGTTAATTTGAATTAATTATGCATTAATTATTTTGTTAATTATGAATTAATTATGCATTCAGGACTGAAAAGTTAATGGTTAAAAAACAACCACAGAAAGACACCCCCTTCCAGACACAGAAAAAATGACCACATAGAAATATACATAGAAAAACCTCACACTCGCATCAGGCCCAGACTGGCCTTCAAGCAAACTGGGCAAATGCCCAGTGCCCGATGCCACCACCTAAGTACCTTCACAGCTGGATAAGGTCCCATACTTGCGGTCGGGTACACAGAGCACAATGCGTGGGAAAGGGTATGTAATGTTATTGCCCCAGTCTATCCCTGCTGGCCATATACAAACATACATACATACATACAGGTTTTTCCAAACCAATACAGACCTCCTGCACTGAGATTAGGGGGCACTGTACTTTAACAATAACCATGTATTGCAAGCCTACTCATAGCACCCCGTGCAACCACACAAACCTA
The DNA here is from genome assembly GCA_009364415.1 of Spea multiplicata. NCBI lineage: Eukaryota > Metazoa > Chordata > Amphibia > Anura > Pelobatidae > Spea > Spea multiplicata. Next base: position 8,836,515 of record VKOC01000001.1, read on the forward strand.
AGGCTGGTCTTGGTAAACAGGCATATATTTTGCTACCACACAGGCACCATCAAGGGGCAGCCATCCCTAAACTCACACCACCCCAACACACCTTATGATAACATTATATAAATATATGCAGGGCCGATATAAAGAGCTGTTCAGTGACCTGTTCCTTAACAGAAATATACAAAGAACAAGAGGTCATCCTCTGAGACTGGAAAAGACGACAAAGGAAGGGATTCTGTACAGTAAGGACAATAAAAAGGTATGGAATTTGTTGCCTAGGGAGGTGGTTTTATCAAATACATTAGATGCCTTCAAAAGGGGTCTGGATATTTTTTTTAGAAAGCATGACATACAGGGCCATAAATAGAATATTTTAGAGCTTCCTCTCTGCCCCCCCTTCTCACCAGCTAACCCACTCTCTGCCCCCCCTTCTCACTAGCTACCCCTCCTCCTCCCTTTGTAGTTCACTTACCCTGCAGTCCTGTGGTGGGAGCGCAAGGCCTCTGTTTCGCTGCTCGGCCGCGATACGCGCAGCTTCACTGCTGAGCGCCGGCATATGACGTCATATGCCAGCGTGAAGCGCCGGCACCGAGACAGACGCCTCACGCTCCCAACACTGCAGTCGGGGCAGCAGTGAGGCTGGTGGCGCCAGGGAGCAGAGGAGACAGAAGGACGCCGAGCGTTTGCTGAAAACGACCTCTCGCCACCCCTCTCTCTCCTCCTGCTGCGTTTCTATTGGGGGGGTTCCTACGGCCCTGGGGGGGATTTCTTAATTATCGGTCCCCCCCGCATGACTTACTGGGGGGGATCTGTCCCCCCAGTTCCTACACCCATGCACTGTATTGCTATGTTACAGTGCCATTGAGGTTCCTGGGGGGCTATTTCTCCTGCTGTCTTCATTGCTATTTCCACCTGACGATCCAATCTTGTATTCCTGGTGACCATGGGCACAAGGAAACATTTGGTAGATGTATCCCGTCAGGGTACAGGACGTTCCAGTCACAGTCTGCTTCTGTCAGAACCCTGGGTCAAATCGTGGGCAGCAACCCCAAAAATAAGTCACTGTATAAAGCAGTGAACCCCTCCCCCAACTGATAGATTAGGGATCATCCAAAACCAGGAGCCATCCATAGTCAGGGGACAGCCACAAGTCATTGAATTCATTTCTTCGTACACTCGACTATTCTATGTGATACATTTGAAATCCATTCTAGATTGTGGTGGTCTAGATGCCCAAAGCACATTGTTCAGCAGTTTTCTGACTGCTGTATACGAGTTTCCCAGGTTGGAAGTTCCCAGTGTGCCCCTATATACATGGAAAAGTGTATTAAGTGAATAATGTTAGATGGCCTTTCTGTGATAAAACCAAATTGTTTCTGTCTGGCTTTCTGTTACTATATATATACATGAACAACTATTTTACTTATGTACAAAAAATATATCTGTTAATTTCTGGTCAAAAAAATAAAATAAAAACATAATTTAAGATTAGCTGCTCTCTTCGATTAATTGCCTTATTTTCCATATTTTTCCCTCAATATCAATACCTAATTCCTGTTAGAGCACCCTGTATAAATGTCAGGGGCTGTTATTACAATGTTTTCTGACACACTTTAGAGTATTTCAAGTTGAAAACCTGCCTAACTGCAAGGTTCTTTGCACATGGATTAATATAATTTTCAAAACACTGGTATGACTGATTCCTTCTCCCACCTGCAGTCTGAAAAAAATCTGCAGGAAACCCCAAATTTTGTTTTTGCTTTTCCTAGTCTACACATTCCTTTCCAGCAAGTCTCCGAACTGAACAGTACAAACATGCATTATTGGACACCGGCACACAGTTGCTACTGTCATCTCTTTTGCTAAACCCTGGCTTCGTGGAAGTGTGCCGTCTTAAATCAACGGAAGAAACTAAAGTAATACTTATAATTTATTGGTCATTAAAAAACTAATGGGCATGCGCATCACTGTATATCTATCCACGGGAGACATAACACATTTTTATTGTATTTTATGTATATATATATATATATTATTTATTTTTTATTTTATTTTTTTTATATTTTTTGTCAACAGACTATATACAGTAAGGGCACACATATAGGTAACATTTTTCAACAGACAGAAGCTAGAGTTGACAGTGAGTCACTAAAGATGTTAATACATTCGTATTTATTCAGTATGTTATTATTATTTATAGTTGAAGTCACTCCCCCAGAAGAGGGAGATCCCAGATAGGCTACTCTATTCCCAGGTATGGTCATTACTACCAAAAGCATAATTAGAGATAATTAAATGGCACAATTGAGTTATACTCTGGAGTTATTAAAAAAAAACAACTCGAAACAAGTTGGAAGAATATGTCTGGTAGAAATTAGAATGGGTATATCAAACATAATGCCCTTACTGCAGGATTATTCAGTAGATGCCCTCAAGGTCGAGATTGGGTCCTTGGATTCTGCATGACACACAAGGGTGGACTGCATTTTGATTCATTTATTTTGCAAATCCAACATTATACCGAAGTTGTCTACGCGTATTGCATAGGTGTCCCCTGCCGGCCCCGCAAGACACCTGGGAGTCTGCTTTGGTAAGTCGTGGGGTGGGGGCACATCTTGGGGGCAAGTGGCAGCGTATCTTGGGGGCAAGTGCCAGCAAGTCTTGGGAGGGCAGAGTGGCGGTATATATCCCGGTGAAGGGCAGACTGGCATATGTCGGTGGAGGGCAGACTGGCAGCATATATCGGGTGGAGGGCAGACTGGCAGCATATATCGGGTGGAGGGCAGACTGGCAGCATATCTCAGGGGACAGAGTGTATTCTATGTTTTTTTTTAACTAAGATAAATTTTCCCTTAGAAAAGCAATTAACTTTTAGGGTATGGCCTATATTCGGGTGCAGCCTATAACCGAGCCAATACGGTACTTCCCCAGAGCAGCACTATGACACACATAGCCATCTGAAGTTTGCATCTCGGACTCATACGAGCAATGTCCTCTTCTGAACTGATATTGCTAAACATTTCCAAACAACTCCTGTCTCTTCACTTAGGAATGTGACCTTGACATGGGATCCTTGACACAAGCTTGGGTGGCCATCTATAAGAATTATCTTTAACTCCTATCTGTCTGTGACTGAGACCTTAGTTCTTTAAGCTATTCTCAGCCCTCTTCGGCATATAAGCAAGAATGCCAATTTGTGGCCTAGGTTATTCGTCCAGGATCCTGAACGACAAAATGGCAGCATCTGGAACTGAACGTTCTTCTTGCACCAATCTGCGCTTTCACCAGTATTAATACTAAACTATCTTGCAGTTGTAATTTCATTATTGAAAAAAGGGTCATCCATCTTTTACTTCAAAAAGCTAGCTGCAAATGTCTGATGAACCTTTGGAATTTGCAACTTCTGCATTGTAGATGATACAGTTCGCATACACAGACACTAACAAATGACAAATGTGGGTTACTTTACATAGAACAAAATTGTAAAGATCTACAGCAATACCTCTCCCAATGATTTAATCAGAGGAAACCAAACAAATTGGGTTTATTAAATTCTCCTCCGCAGATTATGCAGTCTGGTGTGGTATGTACTCCATGGGAATTTCCTTTATTTAATATCTACAACCACTAATGTAAGCCAAGGTCAACTGATCAATTTAATTATTACCAAATGGGCTTTAATAGGTGGTTTCATTTTATGCTGTGTTTATTTGGATTGTAACAGCTAATTAAAAATGTATGATCTAAGACATAAATAGAGCACAATTTGCCATCCGACCAGAAATATAGGATGTTGCTTACTGCTGCTTCGCTTTAAACCTTACGATACCTCAAAGTGATAAGGTCAGCACCACAGTCACTGCGGCTATGGAATACTTAGTAGTTAATCAATGATGCCTGAGAGATTTACTCAGGTGGACAAAGATGACGTTTAGGTACAGCATATGAAATATGCCACAGTGACATTTAGCAAATGCTACTATGACATTTATGGGAAATGATAAACAAAGTTCATGATAGACAAAAATGAGTCAAAGTCGTTTAAGGTTAAAGTAAGGCTATTTGCTCCCATTGCCCAAGGGAAAGCTGAGTCTAGGCTAGTAGCATCATCCATACCTTGGTAGCATCGCCACATAATACTCTTCACTACCATTTACCTGTGCAAAAATAAAAAAATAAGCACAAAACAAGTAACAGACGGGAAAACAGTGGGTGACCTCGATATATTTTACTAGATTGCAAAAGTAAAATGATGTAAGTAACCCGAGTCTGACACTAATCCGTCTACAACACAACACATACACTGCAATGTGAGAACAAGAAACACATTTTCAATTTTATGATATCTCACTTCATTTGTACCCACTTGGGGACTGTCTATAAAAAAAATTATATGAAATAGGTTCAGGTGGCTGCCTTCAAATAATGACAAAATCTGACTCGCTACAAAACAAAACAAAAAAAAAAGGTGCTAAATAAATACCGTACATACCATGAAGCATGTTTAATGCAAAGATCAGTCATGGTCATCATAGGCAAATACATGGTCACAACAGCATTAAGAAAGGACTGAATACCTGGTGCGAAACCCGCACGGATCAAAATAAATAAGTTCAATACCTGGCTTTTAGGGTAACCGGAATCTACTTAAAACATTGAGAAAGCTCCTAATATCTAGATCAAGCTATGTAGATTTACTTAAAATGAAGCCAAAATAGACAAGTGCAATAAAAAAGTTCAGGATCCAACACTTTCTCCTAAAGAGTTCTGTTCACGAAATTACAGCACAGCAGAATAGTCTCAGGCCAGATACTAGAGATGTAAGATTTCTCTTAAACCCCATTTCTAAACTGCCATGCAAAAAGGTTAATGCTACTAGGCCAGAACACGTATTGATACATAATGTTACAAGAAAATCTTGGGTTAAACACATTTTTAAAAGGAACAATAACAAAACAAAAATATAATTCAAGACCCCAGGGAAGGGATTTCTTTATAATTGCATAATGTTCATCGTAATTAGTGTCAAAGTCTGCCCTTCTCAAATTGAGCATTTCTTAAGTAGGAATCTCTACTTGAATATTGGATTTGAATAGTGTCATTAACCAAGCTATCCCAGAAAAAAAACCCAATCCAAAGAATACGTAATATAACATTTGCACTCCCGATGCACATGAATTGTAGCTAGGTACGATGATTGTCTATAGCTGGTCCTCTATGAGAATGCCAGAGCGCTGAAGTAATGAATACATGCAAAGCCTAAATGTGTTGGTAGAAAAGTTATCATTCATTCTCTTGGCAGAATGGCAGTCCTTAGGCAGGCTGTCAATACGGTGGCTTTGTCAAGTGTATTTTGCAATGGAAATTTATTTCAAGTGGTCTATCAGACTCTAGAGCTTCAAGAATGTTCAGCTTCTGCTCACAGTTTCGGGTAGTCAAAAAAGGTTTAGTTTATTTTAAGTTTTCAAATAGTTTATTTAGCAAAACACACTAACGTGTAACTACACCTTAGTTTCAACACATTCTATATCAATTTTTGAGCACACATAAAAAGAATGATCATATGATAATAAGCAGTATTGTACTATGGGGTATATGTAGAATGGCAGATCCAGAGGCACAGTATTGAAGATCAATCTTCTAGCATAAATAGAATGTATAAACAGAACTACCTGCCTTTATACATAAAACTAAAGATGCCCCAGATACAATACAAGTACATGTATTCTACGGCTTGTGCACAGTGGGCAGAATTAAGGCCGGTGTTCAGGCGTCCTGTGCCGGCCACTCCCTTGGCCCTCCACCCTGTCATCACCAGTCCCTGTGCAGTACTTCTCTTTTCTTCCCCCATGTAGTTCAGGTATAGATCAAATAAACCCCGCAAGGAAGCACAGTACTGCAGGTACTCAGCTGTGCAAGACATACAAACTTTGTATTTGCAGGTATAGAGTAAATAAATAACACATGGAAACAGAGTATTGCAGGTATACATCAACTGAAAAACCACATTAAAAAGGTATAGCTCAAATAAACAATGAATGGAAACCCCAAATTGCAGGCATATATCACAGATCACACACCCCAAAGCCCCCAGCCCTGGCACCCAGATTGCACACCTAGGACTTGCCCATCACCCAGATTGCATCCACACACTTACTTGGCCTTAGACATACTTGTCTTGGCATACAAACACACTCTCCCCTATCTCATTATCTCTGTCTATCTCCCTCCTTTTCTTTATCTCTCCTATTTCTCCCTATCATTTCTCTTTATTTCTCCTCCTTTCTTTCACTCTTCTTGTTCTCTTTATCTCTCCTTTTCTCCCTACCACCTCTCTTTCATCATCTAATCTCTTCATCTTTCATGTTACTCCCTACCTCACATTTCTCAATTGTCTCTCCCTTTTCTCCCTCTCACCTATTATCTCTCCTTCATCTCTCATTATCTAACGCTTTTCTATTTATCTCATCTCATCTCTCTTCTTTCTTTACCTCCCTTTGCCTGAGATATATGTGATAAGGACTTGTAATTTGATTGAATAAAGTCAATAATCTGTCTGAAGAGACACACACATATTTCTCCTTCAAATGTTTAAGTTGCAAACTGGCTATAAATTCTTCCAATTTACATAAATTCTACTTTATGCTTTGTTTCCAGTTCTTGAACTGCATCGTTGTTCCTACAGCAAGTGGACTTCCACTATATGAACAGGTTCTGTCTGTAACTTAAATATGAACAGAAACAAAAGCCATTTATGAAAACAGGGAATGCAGTGATGTAATTGATAGTGACTATATATGTACCCTGTTTCACTGGCCTCTTTTAAAGCCTGTCCCCACAGAAGCCCAAAGCCCATTAGAATGCATTTTTTAATTGAGACCCATACTTTTCCTATTGTGCACGATGAGACATTTTCCGCTGTTTATTTGGTGGACGTAAGTAGATCTGACATTGGTGAAGGAACGCAGAACACAGTATCTCCACTTCACAAGGGTAACAGTAACATTGCCAGGTTTGGCAAGAGTGATTTATAAAATTGCCAATCCATTTTTCAATGGCAAAATCAGATTGCACATATTTTATTTCTTATTTATTGTTTGAAGAACAGCACCTTTAAACAATACTAGCTACTTAAATGATTATATTCCTCTCTTGTATACATGCGAAATAAGCTTACCTCTGTTTTTAAAGACACACTTATTTTTTTGTGCAAATCCTTTTTTATAGGACATGGATCATAGAGAAAAGAAAATGAGGACATTTAGGCTTTTTTCCCTTCTCTCTATATAATGCAGCTCTTACCCTAGTGATATTTTATGAGGTACACCAAATGTGTGTGCAGTCATGGGAGTTATGGTATACATGACTTTTAGATGCCAAACCAACCACAAATCTATGGAACCGTTTCCACTAGGTAAAAGGGGGGGGCATCGTACTTTAAAAGCTGATTGTAAATGCCTTTTCTGTTATTACACAGTTGCACTGAATTTCCAGAAAAAAAGATCAAAGTGGAGTTCTTATATTGTTAAAGTGGATGTACGACTTTCTCACAAATCTAAGCAATGGCTTTCACAGAGCTTAGTAACCAACATTTAATATACATTTTACATGCCAACCTTAATTTACAGTTGCGGCAAAACAAAACATGCAAACTAAAAGCTGTTTGATAAAACAATTAAATTCTATAAAAAAAAGGTATAAAGGTCCTCTTCAAAAGGTAGCAATAGCATAAAGCGACCAAGCATATGGTATCAAACCGGTAAATATCTGGCACAGGATTGCATAATCAGTTACAAAAGAGCCAGATATACTAGCCAGCTGTAACCATGTGCCATTCAGTAACACTGACCAATCGCACAACACTATTGTCATGTTGCCTAGGGGGTTGGGACACAACCACCATAGCAGGTAGGTGCCTAAGGAAAGGTTTTAATTAGGTTTTAATTATCCAGGGTTGTGTCTTGGCCAATCTGGCAGAAAAAGTATGCTGGGAACCACCATTTATAATGGGGGATCTGGGAGCTGAAATCATCCTACCTCGCCTATAATATGCATTATTTAGCAAAATAATATGCATTATTAAAGAAAAATACACATACCTTTAGGAGAAGCCCCCAAGACTGTTCAATTTTAAATATGTACAGTGGAAAGCAGGAGATATGGTTGGCCAAACGCATCTCTTCCAAACCCAGGAGCTGGGTTGGGGAAAGAGAGCAAACACATAGGGGCAGATTCGGATAAATCTCACCTTGCATTTGCATTGGGCGGGGGGGGTCATTTATTTTAAAGCAGTCTCAAATACATTAAAAGGGAACATGGAAAAATAAATACTTTTCTTTGCGTATTACAGAGCTGTTTTTAGTTCACTTGATCCCAACAAACTTCATTTATCTGCTGACCAGGAAGCTGCCGTCGTACACAAACCTGATATTTTTGAGTGGCTTTCCCTGTTCAAATACCACACTAAGATGATTCTTTATGACAATACTAATGAAGTCCATTCCTTCCAGACGTCGATTAATTTGTACCCCGCTAGGTGAATAAGACTGAGCTGTACTATTGCTAACAACAAGCAGTATGATAAGGAGTCAGAGTGTTCATCTAGAAGACTGGGCTAAGGTAACAGAACAAGTGGCTAAACGCAGCTGCCAGAGGGTTGTATTTAAAAGCTGTTTTCAAAATATATATATATATTTTTTAACTAATATGTTTAATGTGATACGAGTAGGCATTCCCCTTTAAAGTGCACATGATTGCTGAAGTGTCCCTTTAACTGGTTGGTTACATATTACTTAGAGAATTCCTAACTGTCAGGTTTATCAAACTAAAGGTTGTGGCTGAGCATCCTACTTTAAAACAACAAGGATATTTAAACTTACCATTCATTGTCTCCAAGCATGACCTCTCTTCCTCTCACAATCTCTATCTAAACAATACTTATACTGTGACCAGCTGCACACTAAACATAAGGAGCGTCACTTCAGTACCCGTTTCCATTGCTAGATTAAGGGTGCTTGCTGGTGAACAGCATTAACAAAGCCTTAGGTTACCTTTAAGCTATTGGGTAGAAGGTGTGGGGGTCCTCAGACGCAGGGAATCAAGGGGCAGCTACGAATCCCAGGCCACTTCACTATCACTGACAGCATCGTGAGATCTGTAGTGCTGCAGTGTTGAGGTTGCCTATCTTTGGGTGCCCTTTAAAGGTCACTCCTGCAATAACTCTTTGTTTTATATGTCTTTATTAAGATGTGAATATATCAAACCATAACAAGAAAGGGCAAGTCTTTGCACTCCAGACAAAGGCTTGAAGTGACACTGGAAAGTCCCCACCCTGCACAGTTATCAGACTACCAGCAGGAGGTCCTGAGCATTAGCATACTTCACAAACAGCTGCCTGTTACTGTCCTGCTAGAATCCCAGGAGATCACAAACCGTAGTGTATTGTTTGGTGATGCCATGCCATTTTCCCTTAGACAGAACCAAGGGGATATTATAAATATCAGTTCTGGTACAAAAAGGCATAAGGGATGCAATCCCCATAGCAACCAATGGAATGTTCACATTGATTGCTCTACTTTTCACTCTGTGGCAGAAATATCTTATGCATCCTTTATGTCTCACTGTTTTCAAAGTATAAAGCGATATAAGGCTAAATATACCAGTGAATTATTCTTAATAGAGTTTGGTGACCCAACTTACTGCACAGGAACAGTGAAATCTATTGTCATGTATCAAGGAGAAAGCAGAATTGGTAAAGATGGTACCTTTATGGCTCACCGACGTATAATGGATTGCAAGCTTTCCAGACTATCTAGGGGTCTTCTTCAGGCATCTGCTTTCTCTCTTTCCAAGACTAACACAGTACAACCCTATACAGTACATGCATCATGGAGAAGCAGAAACTGCCTGCGCTGTAATGTTATCAGGGTGTAAGCCAAATAAAAACGGAAACAAGCTAAATCATTCGTGTTTAGATGTTTATTCGCCCCTCAATAGAAACATTTGGAATTTTCAAATCTGCCCTCTTATGAGAATATAGTTCTGCTTTAACCTCTTCATTACCAAAGTAACATTTTCCCTATTTGTATTGTTGGTCTCTCTGGTAACAAGAGGGATAATATTTCTGATCCTGGTTTCCTCTGAGAAATGCTCTTGCTCCTGCTCTGTACAAAACATTAATAAGAAGGTTAATCCAATTAAATACAAATGACATTTAACTTTGCTCTGCACATGTTTAACCCACGCAAGCACAAAGGCCTGGTGATGCAGGGTGGTAGTGTGCAAGATGATTGCTGCACTTCATTGTACCTCCTAATAGACTCGCAAGGGAAGGGTCATCTTCTCCTCCTACACCAGAATGTCTTAACGTCTGTTCATGTTATTGCTCATTTTATCTATGGTCAGTTATAATTCTATTGTTAATTCTATAGTCTTTCCAAATGTAATATTGCTACGGAATCTGCTGGTACTCTATAACTATGTTATCTAATCACATAGAATTTGACAGCAGATGAGAACATCCCTTCTAGTCTGTCCATTTTTCCGAACGTAAGGATTCAAAACGTACTCAGTCCTTCTCTTGTATAATCCTCTACTACTTCGGTTTTAAACACAATGGGTTTATTCACTAAACAGTGAGTTTAGCGAGAGATAAAATTTCATATCACCATATTATGTATGCATTTTGAAAGGCAAACTTGGTGGGTCTGTAAGTTGACCCTTCATAATGCATATTAATGAAGCAACATGATATTCTTCCTAGCGGTATTGTTAAAAATAATCAGACTGCCTCTACCAGGGTGAGCTCCTATGTCTCTCAGTAGATCTCACCTGCATTTCCCATCTATCACCTCCTACCCATATGATCTCACACAAGAGGAAAAAAAAAATCTACTGGTTCACACCCAATGTCATCCCTCATTGTCTTTTCCCTACTCACATCTCCTTTGTTAAATAAATCACATTTCTGATACTGGAAAAAGATGATTTATCTCACCGCTTTAGATTTTGCATCACAAATGCTACATTTAAACTACACATGGGATGTTCAGTATATAATGGCCACTCAGCAGCTACTTCACCATCTGAGTTCAAGAGAGGTGATAGATGGCTTTGCATTTGGGGGTTTATAGCAGGAAGAAGTGAGCTTTTCATTTCGGTGTCACAATACTGAGAGTTTATGGCAGAGCTAGAATAATATCTGTAGAGATTCAGGGTGGGGGAAGGGTGTATATGTACAAAAAAAATCAATATGATCAATGTGCATAGTGGGAATATAAAGAATGAAAAGCCCTTTTAACCATAAACACATTCTGGATCAGTGACAAAAATGATTAGTATGAATGATGTGTAGAGATTCTGTCATAGAAATACATATTACAGAAGCATAATCTTTATGCTGCAAACCAGCTGAAGACACATGCACATAGACAAGGCAGTATACATATATATTAGTTATTTCACTTTATACTATTCGTTTATTTATAGAGCGCCATCATATTCTGCAGTGCTGTATGTGGTAATATTTGAAAAAAAAAGTACGTTAGCAGTAATATTTGCACCCGCAGCAATTATCAACTGCATGAACAAAGAAGATCGATGCGTTATAGGAGAGCACTTGCAATTAATAGGGTGCTCAGTACCATTCAATCAGCCTTACCCCATAGAGTGTCATTAGCCTAGCTTGTTGGCAATCACTTTTGTGGGTACAACTTAGCCCCGTAAGCGTCAGAGGGATTTGCAGCACTGTGTGAGCTACACCAATATACTACAAAAAGGGTTAAACATTAACCAATTTCAATGAATTATTGACATTCTTTCGCAGTACTATTAATTATCCTGCCCTGAGGAATAGTTGCTGTGCAAGCTGTGATTGACTATTCATATATTGTTTTTATGGTATTTTAAATACTGTTCGGCGGACCATATGTGTACTATAGGGCTGTCAAAATGTATGTTCTTCATTCCCAGCATGCTCCCTTTTTACTAGCCTTGATTTCATGCTATGGAACACTGTGGGTGTGCCAGTTGAATGATGGCATGTAGGATGTATATTTTATGTATATTTTAACCCTTTTAAGATGCATCTACAAGCAAAACAGTGACCGCCCATGAGTCTCAAAGCAAGTTTCAGTGCCTTATGGATTTAAAAAAAAAATCATTAACTTTTACTGGGATATGTCACAATATACACAAAGGCAGCTAAGGGCCACTGACCTAAATAATAACACGTGATCATTAAAAAAAATAAAAGGTACAAACTGCTAAAACTATGTAAATGACATTGAACTACTCCAATTTCATTATTCATTCAATTACTCAAAATGTATCATTTTTTTGCGATACTGAATCAATGAACCACAATTGAATTTTGAATCCCTTTTTTTTATGATGAACAATGAAGCAAAACAAAAATATTATCATAACAATATTTCATGCTTCTGGGAGGCAACAAATGTATTCTTAAAATGCATCATGACCTTGCAATGCTTTTAATTAGATGTGAGTGCTGACACCCAACCATACTCATCAGCATTATGCATGAGAGATACACACACATATATATAATTTTTTTTTGTGCATACATTTGAATATTCTCATAGGAATAAAAGAAATCCTTACCCCTGTCACAGAGATGCACAGCAGTCTTGTGTACCTTGGAGGTGTCCAGCCAGCTGTCCCCAGTAGGGATCATGTAAACCTCCGGCTCCTTAATACACCTGCCTTTATCTACCCCTCTGCCGCCTGCCTGTATTAAAAAAAAAAAGGGCAACACCCTTTGTTTGGGTCACCAGCTAGGGTAGAGCCGTTCAGATAACGTTGCAGGGGAATCTTGCCTTTACAAGACAAAAAGCCCACTCCAGCGCTAGATAAAGAGCACACCGCACTCTATCAGCCTGCATTCCATCTTCTGAGATCAGCTCAAGGGAACAGCAGCCCGCAGCATGGCAACAGAGGGGCTCTCCGGCATCCCAGCTATCACTAAGGCTCACTGTCCCACCTCACACTAGATTCCCTCAAAGGAAAGGGGAATAAAGAGACGCTTCTGGCAGCTCACACTGCCTTCCATGAGCAAAATGGCCGGTGAGCTCAGCAGTGCTGCGGATAGCTCATTGGATTGCACTGGCTTTTTGTAACTATGGCAACAGCCAACAGACAGGCTTACCCAGCAAGCATGGCTGACCATGTGCAGGTCGGCGGCTAATTCCCCCACCTCAGTGACACTGCTCTGCAGCGAACGCCGGCATATACACCGGCTGCTAATTTATGTTATTTGGGAAAATGAAAACGTTTCCTCATCAGCATGGGGTGTCGGTGCTCTGATTTATGTAGTGGCTGGGAATATTGTGCTCCATCTTTGTAACAGTCAGGTTAACTTCATTAGTTACACTTGTCAGGTGCCGTGTGGAAGGAGAAAGTGAATAAGGAAGTGGCAGAAATAAGATTATAGTATCTGGCGTTGTTGGGAATTGTTTTATATAGGTTTTAAATACGTTATTTTGATTCCAGCTCAGGCATGGTCCACATGCACACCTCATTGAAAGCGATTATGCAAATTTACACCTATTTCCCATAATCCACCTGCAAAGATGGGCACTAGGCGGTAACATGTCCCCTGTGGTGTTTATACATTGTTTCAGCAGATTAAATTCATTTATTTTAGATCAAGGGATTGCTGTTCATGTGTCTGTGTGTTCTAGGATGTGTTGCAGTTTGATTTGTATTTTCATTTTGTATTGTAATTTTAATAATTAATACTATTTTTTTTAATCACCGAAAAAGCCATGGTGGAAGTGGATCAAAAATAAGATACTTTTTTTAAAGTTTTTTTTCTGGTTAGATAGGAGTTAGGTAGCACTTGTCGGTGGCCCCTCCCTCTTCTCCTTGTGGAGAAGGACCAAAAAGATGCCTTTTTAGGCCTGGGAGATAAGGGGTCAAATAGCCCTTTGGGCAGTGTGGCCCACTTGGAAAGATGATTGGTTTTTGCCACCATCTTTTTCACTTGTTTCTTCACAGCGAAGCACTGTGGGTTACCCTTTTGGGATCAGGAAGATCTGGCCCTCCTGCAAGCTTTCTGGCCTGGGAGGGAAGGAAGCGGTTGAATATCCCTTCAGGGAGTGTGGACCCTGAAAATGAAGATTTGAGGGTCCGGTGTTCTATTGTGGTCCTTACTGGACATTTTGGCACTGACTACTTTTTTTCACTGTGTTGCTAAGCACTGCACCTTGGGCTCCAAAATGAGGAGAGGAGGTGGAGGATAAGAGAGAGGGTTATGGAGAGATGGAGAGTGAGACATAGTGTATGTATTATGTATGTGTAAGTATAAGTGTATGGTGTTAGAGTGCATGTGTTAGTGTAAGGGGTCCCACCAGGATTAGTGGCCCCTGGGAAAGGGAGAGTGTTTGTATGTATATGTGTAGTGTGTTAGCATGTATGAGTGTAGAAGTGTGTGTTAGCGTGAACGCTTGTGTGTGTGTTAGTGTGAACGCTTGTGTGTGCGTTAGTGTGTATTTGTGTGCTTGAGGGCCTGTGAGTTGGCATGAATGTGTGTGTTAGCATGTGTATGTGTGTTGTAGAGGGGATATGTGTTTAGCATGAACGTTTATGCGTCTGCGTTGGAAGAGTGTGTAAGTGAGTTTAAGTATGTATGCGTGTGTTAGTGTAAATCTGTGTTAGTGTGCATGTGAAAGTGTTTGCCCATGCATGAGTTAGTTACTCCCCCAGACCAGAAGGTGCCAGTTCTCTCCTGGGAATAACCATGCAAGTCACATATTATTGCATACACTTAAAAAGCCGCCCCCAAACGCCTGCTCGGACACCCCTACACGCCCGAAGAATTGACCGTTCAATAATATTTATGGCTGGTGCTTCCAATGAAAATTATTGAGGGGGCTGGCTCAATTCTTCTATGGTAGAGGAGTCCTGCCTGTAGAAAAATTGAGCACTCAATAATTTTTATGCCTTGTACAAAACTTTCAAAACTTCTCTGAAAACCCACCTGTTCAGGGAAGCGTTCAACATTCCTTCCCAGTACTCCAAACCATCATCATAATCTGAATAATCAACAGCTTCAACACATCATCGGAACCAGATCAACTCATCCCCATCCAAGCAGTCCTCTCCTATTGTCTTCACTTCCCCCTCAACCACCGACTAGATTGTAAGCTCGCAAGAGCAGGGCCCTCTACTCCTTTGCACCAGTTTGTTATTGTATGTGTTTCTAAATTGTTCTTCTGACTGTAACAGCGCTGCAAAATCTGCCTGTGCTTTATAAATAAATGTAATGTATGAAGAATAAGAGCTCAAAGCTGAAAATATGGAGCTTACAAAGGAGGGGATAGAACAAAATGACAATTCTACTTTGTTATCTTCTAATAGTGTACTAAACTGTACTAGAAGCAGTGAATTCCAGAGGCAAAACAATGTCATTTGTAAAGTATCGTATTTGCTCGATTTTAAGACGACCCCCCAAAATCTGAATATTACCGTAATTTAGGAAAAAAAAGAAAAAGCCTAAATATAACACGACCCTCTAGGAAAAAAGTTTTACTAGTAAATGTTAATTCATGTAAACTATGTAAACTATTTTTTTTAAATGAAAACTATGAGAAAAATGATTGTTTTGTTTTTATTTCCCATTATTTTCCAACCTGCCCCCCAGTTATGCACATCTTCCCCCAGGCTTGCCACTCTGCCCCAGAAATGCCTTATACCCCCTATATGCCACTGTGCCCCATAATATGCTTTTAACCCTCTATATGCCACTGTGCCCCATGATATGCCTTTTGACCCCCTATGTGCCACCCTGCCTCCAGAAATGCCTTATACCCCTATATGCCACTCTGGTATTTAGGGGGTTAAAAGGCATATGATGGGGCACAATGGCATATAGGGAGGTATAGGGCATTTCAGGAGGCAGAGTGGAATAAAGAGGGTTAAAAGGCATTTCTGGAGGCAGGGTGGCATAAAAGGGGTTAAAACACATATCTGGAGGCAGAGTGGCATTAAGGGAGTTTAAAGGCATATCATATAGCTCTGTCTAGAGAAATGCCTTATGGACGCAGACAACCCCCCCTGCTAACTGCACCTCTTTCCGGCTGCAGCGGAAGTTGCCTAAGCAAATCGCGTAGACATCTACCCGCTGCCCGGACAACACACCGGGGACTCAGAAACACTGGTAAGTTGGGGGGGGGGGTTACCAAACAGGAGGATCCAGCTCCCCAGCAGCCCTTTTTGTAAGTGTGAGAGTAAATATGTCTGCCAATCTTTAGGTATGGTTACTTGGCTTTGGCCGCCCCCAAGGCCACAATGTGCCAGCCCTGGAAACATACAATTTGATGGCAGATAAAACCCATTCTAGCCTATCTAGCTTGCCCAGTTCTCTTGAGGCAAACACTAATACCTTAATCAGTCCTTTGATCTTAGTTTTTGTCTATCCCACGTTTCCTCATTATTTTAGCCTTTACATAGAATGCAGACCTGGTTCTGCCAATAAGTTATTGAAACCTGCACATATTGAGGCCACTAAAATTAAATGCTATTTTAAAGACATGCAGGTGCATCCTGAGAACAATCCATAGACACATAATAATTCTGGTATAGCATATTGGGCCTGTTTCCGTTGCTTCTAGTTTGTCAGTATACAAAAATAAAAAAGTATACAAAAATATCTACAATCTTCCAAAATGCTTGTCAAATGTGTACCCTACAAGATTGGTCAATCGAGTATATTTTGTGAAGAAAATGATCTGCTATATGAATAAAGTAAAAGAATAATGTCCAAATCACTGAGTGTACGGCAAGCATGTCTGCCAAAGAGAATTACTGTGAGGATGTTACCATTTACTGTATTGTTGATCTTCCACGCCATCTGAGCCATAAATAAACATTAATAAACAATGGCAGACGTTCCTAAAAATCATTTGGGACGGAGTATACAGTAACATGTCTGAGCTAATATTGTCACAGTGATATGTGGCATGCGTGGAGATCTGTTGGCAACACAGAAAGGCAAATGACATGAATAGTAATCCTAGTTAAGCAGCAATCACAAAAAACAGATTCCTGTGGCATAGCAGAGCTGTAATTATTGATAAAACAGAGGGTCTGTCATGCCTGTTTAAACTCACCAAGGTCACATATTGCTTTGACCTCATTTGTACCCATTAACATAAGATCAATTTGTTCATGCGCATGTCTGCAACAAAAACCACAACTGGCCAACTATGGGAATTCCAAGAACAACTGTGCTCTATGTCCAGCACCATTTGCATTCTTAAAGGCAATTAAAGACTCCCATATGTGGACATTTTACTTCACTGTAAGGGCTGTAGGTAATTGGAACAACCTCCCAGTAGAAGTGGTAAAAGCTAATACATTGAGAAAGTGCAAACAGGCATGGGATAGGCATTTACCTTTCCTGGATATAAAATAAGACCATGGACTGGATAAGGCTTTGGTTTTTTTTACAGCAGGAAAAAATAGGCAGACTGAATGGCCCAACAAGTTCTTGTTTGCCATCAAATTATATATTACTACCAGTATATATGGAACAGAAGGTGAGAACCCTTATAGTTGATCTATGACCAAATATTTACAATACATGAATCAACGGAGCATGTGAAAAACTAAGTGTTAATACAAGTGCCCATTGTGCCCAAAAGGAAGTATGTTCCTATGTTTTCTTTAAATAGACAAGTTTATTTTTGGTGACAGAACCACCATAAAAACTATTTGCCAACAATGTAAAACATCTTGCCTTCAGGCTGTTACAGACCTTAGATGAATCTGAAATCATGTATGTTGTTTCTTTACAATTCCAGGTGAAATGTGTAGAATTCTTCATAACAGGAGGATACGGGCCAGTTCTACATTGAACCTGTTTCTTCTGAATCCTCAAGAACTTACCAGCTAGAAAGAAACTGAAGGAATACGTTCTACTCATGTCATTATTAATATATATATATATATATATATATATATATATAATATATATATATATATATATATATATATAGACTGATCCTTAGTCAGTTGTCAGATGCCAATAGTAACTGTCACCTAAAACATTTTCAATAATAGTTCTCAACTTTCATATGGCCTCCTCCTTATCAGCAGCTCAATAGCAGCAACTTGTTTTGTATTATTATTATTTCAGAATTCATATGAGTGGAATGGACACCTTTCTGCTTCTTTTCACAATGAAATACACAGCAGTTATGTTAAAACCTTTTATTGCAAAAGGCTATGAATATGGATGTTTGGGGGTGCAGATGGGCCTTGGGAGATTTGCAGTGGTATGGTCACCGATTGTTGTTTTGGCTGTTTATATGATTCTTGTGCTATCCTCAACTAGAGTAACTACTTTTTGAGGGACAATCCCCCAGCTGCCCCCAGTGGGCATCATTCTCACTACCAAGTTTGCAAATATGGCCTTTGTTTTCTTTTTGGTCAGGAGTGGTTTTCACCTTGTAACTCTCTCATGGGTGCCATTTGGTAGGTCCCTTTCTTATTGTGAAATCTGGAACACTGAACTTAACTGAGGTCAGTGATGCCTGCAGCTCTTTTTCATGTTAGTCTGCGTTCTTGTGTGACCTCCTGGATGAGTTGTCGGCCACTCCTGGGAAGGTTCACCACTGTTCCAAGTTTCCCCATAAATAATGCCTCTTACTGTGGTTTGCTGGAGTTCCAGAGCCTTAGAAATGGTATTGTAACCCTTTCCAGACTGATAGTTGTCAATTACTTTATTTCTCATTTGTGCTTTTGCAGTAGTACTCAGAGAGGCATCTCAGAGTACTTCTGCAAAAGATCAGAGTCATAAGACAGCCTATCCACATTCCTCCAGACGGGAGAGAGGTTGTGCCTGGAAACCCTACCCTTTTAGTGAAGTGCTGTTGGAAAATCAGCCTGCCTGTGCCATTTTTTGCCACCAGACAGCCTACCTGTGCTTGTCTGTTGCATTTTTGTCCGTAAACAGCCTTGTCTGTGCCATCTTTTGTACCCAAACAACTTGCCAGTGCCCCAAACAGTTTGTCTGTGCCATCTTTGTCGACAAACAGCCTCTCAGTGCCATTTTCCTCCCTAAACAGCTTGTCAGTGCCCCCTAACAACCTGACTGTGCCACCTTTTTCCTCAAAAACCTTCTAGTGTCATCTTTGCCACAAAACAACTTGCCAGTGCCCCAAACAGCCTGCCTATGCCATCTGTGTCTGTGTCCCAGCCTAGGCCCCTTATCTGCAGGAGTAGTGCATCTCTCTTCCTCTGTGCAGACTGATCCAGCATGCAGAAAGTGAAAGTGATGTGACTTCCTGCACACTGGATCAGTCAGAAGCCTTAATCTGAGATAGTCTATGCAACATGACGGATGTTCTGAATTGGTGAAAAGGGGCTAATGGCATATGTGCATATGTTTTCCTCTTGTGCCCATTTCTATCATTAATTCCATTTGTTAGAATATCCTTCTATACCTTTCATTTCCTATTTTTTTGCTATATTCACTCCTTAATATATAATTATATTTGTCACCACTGATACCACAATCACCTGCTTTATATAGGTGCTGTGCTGCAAAGGTATGTACTGCATACCAAGAGTTGTGTATCTTTGTCTTATATTAAGATTAGTTTGATGATGTTAAACATTTGAGTGTCGCAAATATGCAAAATAGAAGAAATTGGGAAAGGGGGCAGTTTTCACAGTGCTGTATGTTTATTTGACTGTACTCACTGGTATCTGTTACCAGTTACCTGCCATTAAACACTTTTGTTAGTGGATATGGCTTTAACCTTCTCTCATAAGGATTCTGAAGAGTAGTCTCTGGGGAAAACATTCATATTCTGGATCAGTGTTTGTCTAGTAAAATATATCTTGCAAAAGGTAAAAGGGTACTTAACATTTTAAAACTATAATTGTTTTAGTTCTGTAAGAAGTTTGTGAACTTACGCTATAAGTATTATTCAAGTGAAAAAATGGATGATTTCTAGCACTGCATATATTTATATAACGGCTTCTGTGTAGGTGATTAGTCAATGGGATAAAATGGTAGAAAAAATAGTGACACTAGAATCGGGATGAACAACAAAGCAACTTGTTTTCAGAGTGACCACAACATTTTTGATGTTCATGTGCCCAATCGAGAAGTAAGTACATTACTTTTTCTCATTATTGTATAGACCAATATTTTGTTGTTATCAAATGATGAAAACAGTTTGCATTACACAGCTACTGCTTTGTTATTGTCCAAGGCTGAGTAAAACATGCAAGTTTAGCTGTATAAATGATCAAACTTGTATACAATATATAAAGTTTTCTGAGGTCACTTGTAGGCACGGCTGCCATGACAACATTTTAAGGTTTAAACATGAGTAAGTAGTTATAGCCTTGTAATACAGGAATGACCCTGCTTGGATTTACATGACATCAGACAGACTGAAATCACTTCTGGAAAAATGTCAAGAAGTAGAACTGAATGCCAGCTCTCTCAACATGTCAAGATGACCTAGTGGGACCTTGTTAGATCTAATTCAAGATGATATAGCCAGCACGTAGGATATTCTGAACAACTTTCTAGTTAGCTCTTTGGGTTAGACTGTATGTCCTTCATTGGTTAGCAAGCCCATAAGAATAAATGCAAGCTCTTTTGGACATATTTAAAAACTAAAACCAAATATTGGCACTGTTGTATGCTCTGGAGTATCATGGCTTATCATGTCACACTGGGTCACTGACACCAGTGCTAACCACTTTTCACTGAGAATTTTTGCCCAACTGGCAAATTCTGAACATCACTCATTTTACAGCTGATTCCTTCATATTCTACTATGATTTAATTATAAATGAGTATGCCAGCTGGTGCCATTTTTAGGTTAAAATATATCTCCATAAGTCCTAAGTTACATTATTAGAACTACTTGGTTACCACCATGAACATGTTTGATATGCACAATTAAAGGAGTAGTGAGTGGAACACTCTCATGGTTGGCTCACTTACAAAATTAGTCGCGAAAGAAATGTTGGTGATGTCAGACATAGGCCCATACACGAAATCTGAATTTGTAGAACGCCTACATTCACCAAGTGCCGCTGAAAAACTGTGTCTCTACCTGTATTTTCTCTCTATCAGAATATTTACAGTAGAAGAGCTGATATCCACGCACAACCACTATCTATCTGCTCCTCATGGTGTAATGTTTTTATCATTTACAATAAAGGAGTTTTACATTTTAGAGACTGTTGGCAGGATTTTTGAAGATTATGTATCACTGCTTCTAGGTGTATGCAGGAACCACAGTGAGACCAGTTATGTAGGAAAGACACACATTTACCACCCTCTCCATATTTCTGCTGCATGGGATTGTGAAAGTCTCTGCAGTTGCCGTAGCTCTTCAGAAAGCTGTTATCTAGACTTAATTAAAGCTCCTTCCTGGTCCTTGCTGCACTTAATCTAATCTTCTTCAAGCTTCCTTATGAGATAATTCATATAAACTGTCATTATTGTACTAACATAAGTGATAATATATATATATAAATATATATAAATATATATAACATTGAAAAAGAGACTGATGTAATACTATTTTATGTTTATGAACATCCAGTAGAACATTTGTGAGGTTAGACACTGATGTTGGATGAGAAGGCCTGGCTCGCAGACTCCATTCCAGTTCATCTCAAAGGTGTTTAACTGGGTTCAGGTCAGGGCTCTGTGAGGGCCGGTCAAGTTCTTCTTCACCAAACTCATCCAACCATGTCTTTATGGACCTTGATTTGTGCACTGGGGCATAGTCATGCTGGAATAGAAAAAGGCCTTTCCCAAACTGTTCCAAATGGTTGGAAGCATAGCATTGTCCATAAAATGTCTTTGTAGTACCATTTATGTTACCCTTTACAGGAACTAAGGGGCCCAAACCCAGAAAAACAGCCTCAGACCATTATCCTTCCTCCACCAAAGTTGGCAGTAGGCACTACGCATTTCATTAGGTAGTGCTCTCTTGGCATCCACCAAAGCCAGATTCGTCCATCAGACTTTCAGATGGTGAAGCCTGATTCATCACTCCAGAGAACACATTGCCACTGCTCCAGAGTCCAGTGGTTGTGTGCTTTACACCACTCCAGACGGCGCTTAGTATTGAGCATAGTGATCTTCGGCTTTTGTGCAGCTGCTCAGCCATGGAAACCCATTTTATGAAGCTCCTGACACACAGTGTTTCTGTTGCTGTTTTGGAACTCTTTATTAGTGAGTGACGCTACAGATCATTTTTTACGCACTACGCTCTTCAGCACTCTGCAACCCATATTACATTTATTACAGAGATAATTTCTCTGACAGGAATCACAATAAAACAGAATATGAAGTGCAGACATGTATTCATAACTTTTTAACACAAAATGTTGCAATTAACATTGGCAGGTGTTATAAGATCTACATTATATTTTTGTACATTTATTGAGTCAATGAATCACTGACCTAATGAACATATCCAGGCAGAGTACTAATTATCAAATTTTATATTGATCTAATATTAAACATTCTAGCTCTGTTTGTGCAAATTGACATTTTGTGTTCTGCTTTAAAATAATCCAAGATACCACCCTCTAAGGTTCGGACCCTGTAGTTAAAGAACCTGCAGGTCAGTACTAAAAGAAAATGTATTCCAGTAATTTTCACAGCGGCTCCTATTTTCTTCTCCCCTACCACAAAATAAGCACAAAATAAGCCTCTGATTTATTGTATCTTTTACCTGCTCAACACCTTTGGCCTAGGTATTGTCATGAAATATAGAAGATAAGGTTGTATTATTTGGTTTCATTTTAATATTCTGTTTGATTTTCCTTTCTTTTTTGATTCTTAAGACGAGACCCTGTATTTTACGATCCAAACTTTTTTATACGCAATCTATTGAAAGGTTGCTATTGGATGTAGTGGGACCATTCTTCTCCATAAAACATAGCCCTGGAACTTTAAAGGAACACTCAGGTCCTTTAATTGCCCCTTCTAATACCTAATGTATTCTTTAAATTAAGATAACCAATCTTCATGCATTAAAACAATTATATGTGAAATACTCAGGAGTGTGATAAGTGAATAACCCTGGCAAGTTTGATGCCATAAAATGGATCATAAGATGACATAAGGGTGGTGAGCAAAATATATTTGTGCAATTTGTCTCCCCATTTTTCCTTATATTTTTAACATTGCTGTATTTTGATTGTTGGAAATCAATGTGCTTCACAAGTTACTTTATTCTCCGGCACATTGAACAGTTTTATGATAGAACAGCTGTATCTGTTTACCTTTTGACGTTGATGATTAACTAGAAAGTAATGAAGACAATCAGATATTTTAATGGTATAACCAGCATCTGTGCCTAGTTAGCTGAAATAGAAAAAAATGAGACCAGGCTAACAAGTTTCTGACAGTTTTCATTATCTTATTTCTCTTTAATGAACAAATCAGTTAACATATCAGGTAAATTTGCTTAAATAACTCATCCAATATTTTTGAAACAATCTGTCAAATGTTGTAAAATATTTGTAGAGTGTGTCAACATTAATGGATGACTGGCATTTCGATACCTGCAGACTTGTTTCAAATGAACACTTTCTTACAATTTTATCTGAAAACTTCATGACCTTGGGGCCTTTGGTCATAGATTTTGGATTCCGTAAGGTAAAGAGTATACATATAATAGCTGCATGGTCCCTTTAAGTTGTCATGGTGTCTCCCTTGAAAACTCATTTTCCACAATCTTGCCCTATGCATTTGCCTCTTTCCCCACCCCCCAGTTATTTTTCATATGTGATGTCAACTGATCACATTTGCATTAGGGTGATTACATTGGCTATGTTTTCCAGGACACACATAAATGCTGCCCTGCAGTATGGGGTGGGGGGGCGAAACTGAGTAGTTGGTTCCTTCCATGAGTCTATACATTCTACATACTGCAAGGCAACATTTTATCTAGGCTGGTCAGCAATATATCAAAATTATATGTGTCCTGAAAAACATAGCGGATGTTGCATGGTGCAATGGTGCATGTCTTCTGCTGATGAACCGTACAAGTCAAAAAGTGTTGGAAAGCAGACACAAGGATTTTTAGAACGAAGGGAACTGGATTAGAGCAAATATTAAAAATGCCAGAGAAGGACCAAAGGCTAGGAAAGTTTTCTAGTGCTACGGATTTGCAGTTACAGGGTCAATAAAGCTTGCAGCCTAACCTAGGTTGTACTAGGGCTAGACAGTGTGAGAGTACAATGTATTGCTTCTATCACGCGTAGCAGGCTTAGCTAGAATTGTACATACCGTAGATTCTTAAGGAATAATAATGTTAGCAGAACATGACTCCACACTCCAGCTTTGTCCTTGGAGAATGCACAATGCTGCCAGGTAACAGGGTCCCATAGTGAATGACAGACTGAGAGAAAGAAGCATTGTCAGCTTAGGAGAATGTCCAGAGTAATGTATCCGGGGACAGAAGGACAGGAAATAAAGAAATGGGATCTGCAACATTCAATCAGGCAAGTCAAATATCTAACATATTTCACACTATAATATACTGGCCGTGGTTTACACAGTATATACAAATATACCGGTATATATAAAACTAAAAACAGAGGGAGAAAGAAGCACCGAATCAATGGAAAGCATGCAGGTTTAGATTATTTAAAAAATAGGATGATGGTACTAAGTAGGAAATTGACCATTTTGATAGTTACTTAGGTAAATTATTGAAAATAGTCATTTATAACATAGAAATGACTTTCACAGTTGGTAATAAACAGTGCACATAAACCAGTAGCTCTCCTAAAAAATGTAGAGCAAAAAATGTTTACGCTTATGGTGTTAAAGTATGTGTGCATGGTGTTAGATAGGCTATGTGTATGTATGTGTAAGTGCATGGTGTTGGACGGGCTGTGTGTATGTATGTGTAAGTGATGTTAGAGTGGTATGTATATGTAAGTGTATGGTGTTAGAGTGGCTGTGTGTATGTTGTAAGAGTCTGTGTATGCATGTGTGTGTATGCTGTTAGAGATAGTGTATGTATGTATGTAGTGTAGAGCTGCTCCGTCCCATCATAATGCCCCCAATTCATGCCAATCCCCACCACA
This sequence comes from Spea multiplicata, assembly GCA_009364415.1. Lineage (NCBI taxonomy): Eukaryota > Metazoa > Chordata > Amphibia > Anura > Pelobatidae > Spea > Spea multiplicata. The sequence continues at coordinate 8,861,610 of VKOC01000001.1, forward strand.
ATCATTATTCCTCTCTACCATCATTTCCATCCCCTACCAAAATCACCCCATATTGCACCACAATCATTCCCCTTCATGCTCGTATCCCTAACATTATCTCATTATTTTTCTACTACATGTAAAATCCTGTAAACACCACAATGGAAAATATTTTATTTTATTGATGTTTTTTTAATCGATTTATCTTGTCTGCCCTGTTTGTTCATTTTTTATTAGAAAAAACACCATATGTGTGTAGCATTTGTAATGGCATTAGATGACATAAGCCTGGAGAAAAAAGGCAGCTTAAACATAGAGCATTTTTGCCAAATCTGTTAAAAGACAATGCGTTGCCCAATGTTGTATTTGTGAAGCACTTTAATAATATGTGGGATTCAGGCTTAACATTTAAAAAATATGTTAATCCAAGAATTAGTTGTTTCCATAAAAAAAAATTGGCCAGATAAATGGATATGGTTGAATAATTCATGAGAAATAAGTCATAGAGATAATCTGGTGTTTTTAGTAAATACATTGTTTGATGTTCAGGCCTAGAAATAACATTTTCCCTCCAAGTAAACTCAGATAATAACTTAGCTGTCTGTAGCAACTCTCTTCTGGAGCAACTTAATTTTTTGTTCCAAATGTTGGTGCACCCACAGGAGGTGCACCCACAGGAGGATCAAAGCCAGGAGTTTGTGACTAGGAAAGTAGGTCAGCAAGCCGTAATTCAGTATTAACAAGTACCAAGCCGAGGTCAGGAAGTCAGAATTTAGGATAGTCAGAGTCCAGCTGGGACAAACAGAGGAGCACTCACGTTGCTCCATTGCGGCCATTTTGTGTGTGGCGTGGCTGTGTGTGAGGCAGCAGCCAACCACTGTAGTTGGAAGGCACAGGATGAGGATCCGCTGGACATCATGGGACACCGCCTGGTGCCCCCCCGTCAGAGGAGCCTAAACTAGGTGGGGTCATGCTGCCCAACTCCGCCTAGTTTAGGCCTTGCCCTTTTGGGACACCAGGAGCAAAAGTTGGCAAGTATGTGTCCTGGGAGACAATTAATCAAAACAATTAGCCTGAGGATGCCCCTTGGCCTCAAAAGGTCCATTAGAATCGAGAATTGATTATCCCTGCTAAAAATACAAAAACAACAATGATTATTAGGGGATCCACTTTAAATGTACAGAATACACATGCTGCAAAAAGCAGGATTTAAGTAGTGGAGTGCATTTTTATATCAGTATCAGTTTATGTTAGATGCAATGTTTTATTCAGTGTTTTTATTCAGTGGAGTATTTACCTTTGGCACTAATGTAGGCCTAACCCAAAGCAGAACTTGGCTCCGTCCTCCACAGTGTTATTGGTCTGACTAAAGAGGTCAGTGATGTCCCTTATAACAATCCAATTGCTGCTACAAAGAGCGTGATCACCCAGTAGTGTTGGGCGACTGGCTCCCTGTTATGCCGCAAAGGGGCTATCACTACCCTGGAACTACCACCTAAGGCTTAGTCTATCCATGCCAGAATATGCCACTGGTTGCCATATTAAAGATCTAGACAAACACCCCTACTCCTTATCATACAGCCTTGTGCTAAACAATGGAAAAGCTCAGTCTCAATCACCTAACCTGACACCCTTACTAACAGGGCCGGCCCTACAATGGAGCCGACTGGGGCAATTGCCCCAGGCGGCACTTTTGAAGGGGCGGCACTTTGCCGCCCCAAGCGCTCTTTTTTTTTTTTAAAGCGGAGCAGAGAGAGGGGCGCCGAGTGGTTTTCGCTTACCCGCTCGGCGCCCCTCTCTCTCTCTCCTCTGCAGCGAGTGTCCCTGTTCGGTGCCGGCTTGTAATGCAGAGTGCCGGAAGTAGTGACGTCAATTTCCGGCGCTCAGCATTACAAGCCGGCACCGTGGCAGAGCAGGGAGACTCGCCGCAGGACTGTTTTAACGTAAGTACCTTT
>VKOC01000001.1:8864568-8879972 GCA_009364415.1 Spea multiplicata
AATGTAACATGTTGTGAGATGTGCGGGGCCAGAGTCAGTTTTGGTTTCATGGCTATCCTGTAGGGATGTGGGATTCTTTTACTATTTTGTAATTGGTGTTAGAAATATCACTATTAAAACAGGGAACAAGTCAGAGAGCAGAACGGCAAACAACATATTATTACGCTTTAATCATTCACATGGTAAATATGCGGTACATCTTTGGGGTCTTCTTCAGCGCCGTTGCCTCCTCCATGTAGCATTTAGTTGGTTTCTATACCAACATTTCAGCTATCCAAGTTTAAAGTGAGACCATAGTGCAGCAATCTACCTACCTTACTATTTATTGATGCAGAGCTGGGCCAAGATATTTTGGTGCTTGCATCCAAGGATGAAATGCTGCCCTTCCCCCACACCCATTATGTGATATCATGATTAATAAAACTAATATGAAACCTATAAGGCAATGAACACACACATGTACTTACCCAAACACACTGTCACATACACTAACCTATCCAGACGCAGACTAACATAGCAGTCATACTCAGACATGCAGACACTTACGCTAATACATACTCACCCAGACACTAACACAACCAAACACATTAGCACACACACACACACTGACTCTTAACATAACCAGACATTCTTAACACAAATGGACACACAGTAACATATACAGACATACACTTTAACATACTCACACACGGATACAATAATATACCCAGATACAGTAACATACACAGACACACACTAACACATGCACATAGAAGACACACACATAAGCAGACACATACTAACATACACAGAAAGTCACACACAAGTCACTTACCATGTAGTAGCCACAGGATGTCACACTACTACCGTGAGGTCACACAACATGACGTTACACGACCCCACAAATTTGTAGCCCCTGTCAAAGTGCAGCATTGGTCCCATGGACCCATGTAAGGGATGACTCTGTGTTACCGCAAACCTAAGAAATGTGCTTTTCATATTCTGCAATGTAAACACGATCCAGAATAATACAAAGCATTGACACAAGCATGCGTATAACATAAGGAACTAAGTCCGGCATGGTTAGCGCTGTCTAAACCCTTGGCTAGGGTAGAATCTAACATTATGTGAGCCCACTGTCTGCGCATGAAGCGTGCGAGGACTGGGTAGCCCTTGAACAAATGAAAGCCACTGCAGAATTAGCAGGGGCCTTTCTTTCCTCTTTCTTCTGCTCAGTAAAATGTTCCAATATAAGATGGCAGGCTTCTTAAAAGTCTGCATTGCTGTTAAGCAAATAAACCTCACAGTTTACAATGTAACATCCTTGATTGAGTGCAATTAATGTTTTTGGAACAGCATCTCACATATGTTGTATGTAGATGTAAGAAATAAGACCAGCAGTAACCTATAATATATGAGTTCCCATTTATTTTTCAACTGTCATCAATTCTATAACACCATGTTTTTCTAAATAAGGTGGTTTGGGTGGGCATCATAACCGCAGTATACAAAGAGCTCGAAAACGGTTTGGGCCACTCTAATTTTACCTAAGGATGCACTTAACTCCAGAGGTGGCCTCGCATATCGTACGCCTAGCGGCAAATGGGATGTTAATATGGCAGGTAATTGTTACCTTCCCTTACGTTTTCGTGCCTGCACAACACAAATTGCATTTCGTGACGGCTTTGAAATCCTTTGCAAATATTACTTAAAATTAAATTTAAAAGCCCACAGGGTTTTAATGTCTGCTGTCGGTCTACAACAACCTACAATTTAGTTTAACAGGGAAGACGGAATCTCTAGGCACAGAAAGTGCTACGTTTGGCTGCAAATTGTTTTTGGTAACAGAAGAGCCTTTTGAATTATTTATCCTTTTAGTATAATTTAGGATTAAACAAGCACAACAGATATTAAATATTAAAAGACCTGGTTTATTTAACTCATTTAGTGCTGCTAATGAAACTTGGCTCATGGGCACAATGTTGCTGGGAGAGATTAATTTATTCCCCGGAGGACGGAGCTGCCACTTTTTCCGTATTGAAAAGGAAATGATCCTAATATATATTTCCCCTTTCCACATATACAGATGAGCAATTATTTATTGGGGTATTTATGAGTGGTAAATCTCACCCTACAAGGAAAAGCATTTCAGGGAGCAAAATCTTCAGGGCAGAAAGCGTTGTTTTGCCCCGCAAGAAGAAGATCAATGTGGGTGAGACATCACAGTGCTAGATCCATGCTAGGTATCTGGTGATCGCGTATCCATTGTCTACCTGCTTTTGCAGAATTGAAGTTGTTTGCTGCTTACTACACCCTAGAACAGGACATTGTATTCCTTATGGCAATGCACGTACAAAGGGAATTTATCCATGTTACCATTAAGAGCTGTCCATTTACTCTTAAGAAAAATGCCCTCTCCTCCCTGAACACAATCGTAGAGGATGGGATCTCCCTCTGTACGTTGCACTATCCAGCACAGCCTTGGTATTTGAGCCGCTGCGCACCACACAGCCTGGTTGTCAATAGGGCGAGCTGCTCACGGCATTGAGACAGAGGAGCAGCCACCCTCGACCGGTAGATATTGCTAGTAATCTGTGAGCTGATCCTACATTAATTATGTGTTGTGTAGGGGGCCCACTCAGCCATTGCTGCAGGAGAAGCTCAGTTTGGCAGACCCTTTATAATATATAAGTTCAAGGTTCAATACACCAGGAAACTCACAGACAAAAGTTCACCTTCAGTCATACAACAGGTTAAGCAGAGAAATCTTAGCCGATCTGCCATTAAACTTTCAGAGGAAAAAATACTATAGTATGAAAACTATGGTTCCTATGCCAACAACCTTTATTATACGTATATATGTGTATGTGACTAGATCCTACGCTCGATCTTCTAGGGCAATAAGGCTCATGAACACCATTTTGCAACAAACTCTTATTTATTTGCAAGTGCAAAAATCCAACACTCCCCAAGAAATAAAATCCAAGCTCCCAGTTGGAGCCCTTTCTGGCTATACTTTGCTGGTCCAGACTGACCAGCCTAAACACCCACTAACTAATCATATCTCCCTGCCAGACCCAGCGAAGCCAGGCTCTGGAAGCCAGAGGCACAGAGGGACTTCTCCCCTCCACAGCCAAGCTCTAGGAGGCTTTAATGTCCAGCATCTGTACTCAATGCTGGGTGCCATGCGTATCCGATTGTCCGCTGTACTTGCGGCTTCAGCATACCAGGGAACTCTCCGAGTTTCTCTTGGAGACTCTGGGTAATGCACCGCTTCTCCGGGTCACGATATCAGCGGGGCTGCCCACCGACACCAGAAAGATCCCAAGTATAGACACCAGGCTGCCAAGGCTGCCCTGTCATCACGGGCCATGCTAAGGGTCAAATCCTTAGCATGTCCCAGGTACAGTCATACATTGTATACAAGGAATTTATTTACTTGGACACTTCCATTGTGTCTTTATGTCTGATCTATGCACATATCTGAGAATCGTGGGGAACAGACCTACGAACCTACAAGATAAAGGATTCTCCTGAATGAAAGGCATTCCACAGGGGGGGTGATTTTCCTGTGAAGTGATCAAACTTCATGTGGCATGCTTTCAAATACAGCTTCCCACAGCATGCCTACACAGTTTGTATGATTCTAGTCGATTGTATAATTCAGGCATTTAATCTGAACAGCTGACCCATTACCTCCAAGTAAATAAGGATTAATAGCAGACAGAGATATTTTATAAAATAACCCCAGGAAATACAAAAACGTATTCAGAAGTTGAAAAGCCGGAAAGGTTTGCATAGTAGAACAATGTTTAGACTGCATACATGGTGTATATACGCCGTGTAGCTAAGGAATGTGACTACTTGTACTGCTCTGCATTTGGGGCTGTACAAGGAACCATATCTTCCTTAAACAAACAAAAGTCACTTGAATGGAGATATGAATTTATGAAGCATTTCACCTACATATCCTGCGTGACCTTGGCCATACGTTACAGATAAGCTGCATTTTCTTGCTGGGGCAGATACTTGCAAACCAGTCTGAATATGAAAGCAGGAACTGGAATGCCTTCCAACATTCCAATTGGGCCAAGATTCTGTGGTTTGCACTTTTTAAAAAGTCTTGATTCATGAGCAGCAGGGACTATGTATGCAATTAACGAAATTGCATAGGAGGAAGTCAAAGTATGCCATGTTAATACACTCACAGCACAAGCATTGTCAATACTGTCATACAGAACTATCATACTACTGTGTACAGAACGTCAGATGAATTTGGCATAAATGTGTACAATATGTAGAGTATATACAGTAACCTACACATGGGAACTTCACAGATTAAGCTACTCTGAGTTCTCCCTCTTCTAGGGGGAGTAGCTTTATGTAGGGGGCCACTTGTTGCTCCACTGTGTAGAGAAAGCAGAAACTGACCCGGAGTCCCAGGGAAGCAGGGTTTTGACAAACCCAGTAGGTTCCCAGGTATAGAAACATAGAATCTGATGGCAGATAAGAACCATTTGGCACATCTAGTCTGTCCTTTTTTTCCTGGTGTAAAGACTCAGACCTTAATCAGCCTTTAGTCTATTCTTAGATACATCCCATGCACCTTGAAATCCTCTGCATTAGCCTCTACAACTTCTACTGGGAGGCTGTTCCACTCAGCCACAACCCTCTCAGGAAAGTAAAACATCTTTACATTACATCTAAGGCCCTGGCCCTTTAGTTTTATATTTTGACCTCTAATTCTTCTCTTTTGAAATAAACTTCCCTCCTGTACTTTGCTAAATCATTGTGAGTGCTTAAATGTTTGTATGACATCCCCTCTCACTTAAAACAAACTATAAAAAGGACAGCTTTGTTATATTGCGTTAGTGAACTATTATCATAACTATGGATCATATATCCGATTCCCTCAGATAAAATGATATCGTAATAAACGGCTAATTCTTGCCTAGGGCAGATCACAGCGCCTGTTTCTAGTAATTCAGTCACATGATTTGGCACATTTATCTAGTGTTTGATGGCTCGAAGATACAACAGGGGCATGGTTAGAGCTGCAAAATTTTTCAGTTTAATTATTAACTATACAAAAAAAAAAATCTTTTGACTTTGATCGAGAGTAAAATATTCGCTCTTTTTGATATGTCATTATTTAAACCACACAGTATTTACAATCTCTGATCAGCCGTGGCAATAACTTGCTTTGTAACTATGGTTCTGTTCATTTAATTCAAGAACTGCAATATAACATTGCACTTCTCAAAAGTATTATATACAGAACAGAATATTTTTTGCACGTATGTTACATACCGGCTGAGGATAATCTGTGCCATCATTACATTGCTAACAATATGATGATAATAATGACAATAATACAGTGGCCTTGTATTAATTAAAACATTACCGAAGCTATGCCTCAATGACAGACTGCCAGTATCTTAGCTACCTGTTGAAACTCACCATTACATAAAACCCCCAAATTTAAATGTCATTTTTTCTAACTGTGCAACTTTATATTGTATGGGCCTTCCAGAACATAGGGAAATAACCAGTGACAAAAGTGGTATATAAAAACCTTACATAACATTTGTTTCTCTATTTGTCTATAGTTATTCAGCTTGCAAAAGGACTGTTATAATATATAATGTAAATCTAATGTAAGAGTATTGTGTAGGTCCCCCTTTTGCCTCCAGAACAGCTCTGACCCGTTGAGGCTGGGACTTCACTAGACCTCTGAAGGTGTGCTGTGGTATCTGCCACCAAGACGTTAGCAGCAGGTCCTTTAAGTCCTGTAAGTTGCAAGGTGGAGCCCTTCATGGATGAATCCCGGTGCCATGTGTTCTCCAGGTAGGGACGCACATGCACCCGACGATCCACGTAATGTAAAAGAAAACGTGGTTCATCAGACCAGACCACCTTATTCCATTGCTCCGTGGTCCAGATCTTTTGCTCACGTGCCCATTGTAGGCATTTTCAACAGTGGACAGAGGTCAGCATGGGCGCCCTTACTGGTCTGCGACTACATAGCCCCATAAGCTTCAACCATTGTGTGTTTTCATAACTTTCTATGAGAACCAGCATGTTTTCAGCAATTTGAGCTACAGTAGCTCGTCTGTTGGATTTGACCACACGGGCCGGCCTCCCCCATATGTGGATCAATGAGCCTTTGCCGTCCATGACAACATCATTTGTTTGACACAAATGTTAATTCCCAATATCAACCACCGCTTTTGTAACTAAAAAAAAGAATTCATCCTGACTAATCCACTGGACAGGAGCTTGCATTTGTTGCATTTAGACATTAGATGGGAAATAAAAATGTCCCTGGTATCCATTGTTAATGGAAGCCAAACACAAATGATAATTAATTCTGTAATATTATACTACTGTGAAAATACAGGGGAATTATTTCATGTGCTGGTTGTGCATGATAAGGAAATGTATTGCTACTGGGTTTATAAATACAAGGAAGCATTCAATGGATTAATACTCTGTACGTAAGACATGAAAGAGAGGAAATTAGATCAATGTGCGGCCTCATTAAAGCCTTCTGCAAACACAGCTCTTTATTAATTCATGGGTTAGTGCGTGTTATTGGATTCATTTTAGACATTGTTGGCTTCCATGCATCTGCTCCACAGCCTGATGTTTCCACAGACAGACAATCTACTAAACTCAATTGGCTTCAAGAGCTGATGAGGAAATTCCGCAGCTTTACCTTAAAATATACAATAAAAACCAAAGGAGTCAATAAACTATACAGCACTGTAGGACAAAAGAGTGAACTAACATACGTAACGTGGTAAGAACATTTTCACAGCACATTACTGTAAAATAAATGTTTATTAGAATAGATTTAGGTGTTTGATGTCAGGATTACTTATATCAATTGTGTTTTGGCCATCTATGATGCTGTAAGAAAAGAAGGCATTTGTCTAACACGTCTATTTACGCGGAAACATATAAAAGGGGTCAGTGAATGAGAAGGAAGCTTGGGGGTTTTTTCAGACCTCAGTAACAAAGGACAAATTCCTTCTGCTAGGGTGATGTAGAGGAGATATTGGTTTCCAGCTCTTATCCAGAAGTATTCCTATTCCCAATAGTGAATAGTGGATACCTTCTTAAATATTTTCATCCGTGTTCCAGCTGAGACTATTGCCCTTAAGCCAAAGAGGTCATGAATTCTCAGCTCCAGTAATTTCATATTACCAGTATATGGAAACTTGAGTGATACATTTTCCGGTTACGTCGGTTAAATTTTTTTATTATATATATAAAAAAGTTCTTTAGCAGCTGTACTAGCGGTTACCAAACAGTTAAAGAACGTCTGGGGGTCTTCATTTTTAAACTCTTAAATAGTTTTCACTATTGTTACTGTGAATGCTCAGCCAAAATTGCAGTTGTGTAATGAAGGAGAATTAATCTGGAATATGGACAAAAATTTAACAAGGAATGCATTTGCACTGTTGACTGCACAGTGATCCAACTTAATGATTATGATTCGTGGGAAACGAATGCCTGGTGGAAAGAGTCCGGCTGCTTTTCACAATCATTTCACAGTTATTTGGTGAATACGTATGAATGCATTGTCTGAAGGCCACTGGGCAACTGTGACACTGAAAGGAGAAACATGACATGCAGCAAGAGGTTTAGACAAAAAATTGTACTCAAAGAAAACCTGCAATTTAATGCAATACGTATCAGAAGATCGTGACATTTGTTATCAGACTTTGATAATTAAACCTCATAATCCAAAAAGGTAAAGAATAACAAGAATTCTTTAAACCCGAGCAGTCCAGATTGGAAAAAGACAGCTCCCTGACTGGGCATTTTGCGTATTAGACTGCACAACAGCTGGAACGCTAGAAATTGCATAACTCGGTTCTTGCGATGATACATTTAGGAGGTTTCTATACAAGAAACAGTCGGCCCATGAAATTGTAAAAGCAAGGTCCATCTTTAATGTGGGACAAAGGGGGCAGCTGTCCTGGATCCAGACTCACCTTAAGTGAAGGTGACAAGTGTCTCTTGGGCTCCTCGCCAGCCTACACTGCTTGGAGGTGGAGGTCTATTTAACTGCAAGACCATGCCTCTTCATCAACCCTTCCTTCCTTACCATACCCTGATGTCCCAACAGCAGGCACACATGGACTGTGAAAGAGAACGCTTTATGGAGAGGAGTGCCGGCTGCTCCTCACACAGGAGCCGTGGTCCATGTGCAGAAATGTGCCTTGGACTCACTATTTATAAAGATGGCCCTGTATAAAGCTTAATTTTTTTTATTTCTGAGGACACTTTTTACCAAAGGATTCTTCCCTTTAATGAATTAAAATCTGGTATCGCTTACCTCAGCAAAATGGACTGTTACAAAAATAATCCCCGTTTATTACCATTTAATCTCCACATTTGAGTAACAACATGTTTTAGGTCAAAGAGTATTTGACCTCTATTAATTTGGGATTTGCATACCTGAAAGTGGCAACAGTGAAAGAGCCACTAATTTTCAAAAAACAGGATACTCAGTTTACTATATTTAAAAAGGTAGAAATTAATTGATAAGCGATAAAAACATAACCATCTCCAAATTATCACCTAATATCGTATTTTGAAAACAAATTAAACTAAAAGAAAGTAATAAATCAGAGAAAATCTGAGGAAACCCCAGTCCTAGTTTCATTTGCAGGTGTACTTAAGTATGCTTCATGCTTTTAGTATAGAGGGGGGGTGGGATAACTGAATACAAAATAGCGATTTGGGAACTAGACTGTCCTTTTGATCATAAAAGTATAAAACAGAGAGATTCCTAATTTATCACATGCAAAAAAAATACAGTCCCTGGATGAGTAGATCCAACTGTGCCTTTTAGGGAGGTTTGTTATTTCTATTGGACCCAAACTATTTGCATGACATGACTTTCTGCCAACATATCATTACAAATATAACTCATTGCATGTTGTTCTTTTACTATATTTATTTTTTTAATTCCAGTTAAGGGAAAATGCGTATTTCTTTCACATACTCAACCGTGAATATTATGCAACTCTTGGATCAACACACAGGTACTACAACAAAAGAGAGACATCAAAAGAAAATCCTGAAATGCTGGAGAGAAACTACAAGCGATTCATTTGGCTATTCTTGTGCATTGCCATAGCAAAAAAAAAAAGGGACAATGCTTAGGTGAAGGTTTATAATTGTCTCCTAATCAAAAGACCTGGAAATATATAACGCTGCCTTCTTCCAGCTGAGATTCTTCCATCGTGACAAAAGTGACTTATGGAAGACTAGATGAGAATGCTATGAATACAATGGCCTTTAATGATCTTGGGGTTATATTTGTCAAAGTTGTCACACAATTTAGAAATGCTCCCGGTGCCAGCAAATACCATTTTCAGATAAGAGGCTCATGGCAGTGTGACTGGACAGGATCATTCAGTCAAAATGGGCTGCTGAGATTATTATTAGGCTAAGTACAGCGTGTTTAGAATGAACTCAAAGGCATTCAAGAGCGTTGCATTTTGCTTGTTGTAAGACGTACTAGTCGTTTTCGAGAACAGCTCTAACTTATATGGTTGATGATATTCCACACGGATAAGGAAAATTATATTATTGCTAAAATTCAGTCAGCTATCCGTGCAACTATTTGTCATAGAAGTATTAAAGTTATTCCTCCTCATGGTATTTTTATATCATGTTTACAAAAATAAAGGGGAGCTTAACACAGGAAAGGTCACGCAAAATAAAAAAGGAAACTATAGACTAACTGGAAAAATAACTGAAATGTATACTATTCAGTGAGGCTTTATGGATGACATGCAGCCAACTCGGGTCAAGAAGTCAAATAAATTACATTTATTTACATGAGAACACAGTTTATAATTCTTATTGTTATGTTATAGGCAAGACTTCTTTAGCCGCCAGTTGTACAATTTTTATACATTTATTCTAAATTGTAATAAGCCAACTGTGTTGACAGTATATATGTTTAAGGTACATATATTATATATATAAATGTAAAATCCCATATATGCGAAACTATTACTAAGCCATGATAATAATCAGGCAGAAATTGAAGCATTCAAGGAAGATGCTGAAACAGGAATATATTAGCATTTCTGCAGTGGCAATATTTTATTAAGCACCTCACATCCGCCTCCAAAATTTGCTTTCTTCTTGCATAATCCTGTGTATGGCAGACTTTACTGCCAACTAAAGATACTCACACATAGACCTATCTCTTGTAAAATAATTCAATGACGTAAACAGTTTCCTAATCAGTGGAATCCTGTGGCATTTAAGAATTTTGGTTAATGATTATGTATATATATTTTTTTAATTTTTATTTGATTACATTTTTTATATTTTAAGTTTGTTTGAGTAGAGTCCTCTCCACCTTTTTGTTTCTGTCCAAATTGTTGTGATGAACTACTTGTTATGGCCTGTTTACCCACACTGCAGCAATGGTGCTACATAAATCAATAGTAATTAAAATACTTTTGTACACTAATTATAACACTACTAAGTGCTTCAACTTCACAATGTAATTCATTTTAAAAAGTTGAAAAAAGTTAAAGGTCATCATTGCTAGAGGTGTGCTCTTCAACATATACCAGTCCTTTATTCAGGGAGCCTAGGGTTACTTTCTCTGGTGCCCCCTCCCCCCAGTCTGTGTGTGCTAACACATACTAACATGCAAACTCACTATAACACACACTAACACCATACACTAACACATAATGCAGGATAACATGGCGCTGTGTTACGTGGCCCTGCTGAGCACCCGGCCTGGGTGTGTTGCGCTTGCTTTAGTATGCCCTAAACGGACGAATTCACACACCAGTGTAAGTGGTATTTTCTGGGGAAAAAGAGACTGATAAGGTACAGGTATATTTATTAAGTCCATATGAGAATGTGTTCGTGGGAGGAAGGCTGGGTTAAAATGCCAAATTAATAACTTAATCAATGAAGAGAATTAGAATCCCACATAAAAACTCAAAAAGAAAGCATGTAATACTGGACACTAAGACAGAGGAAATGTCCCCAGTAGTGACAATGAGTTATTAATACACGTAGGAAATTGTACACAAAGTTGCTGCCAGGAATTCTAAATCTATACCTAATCTAGTTTCTGTCCTAAAATGGCAATGCCGCTAAAATAAAATAGCTTAAAAAATGACTACACATATGACCCACACAACAGCCAAGGCCTAGCATGTCAATTAATAACCAAAAAGTAATTTAAAAAAAGTTTACATTTCATACATTAATATATGCAGGAAAATATAAAAATGTGTTTAGACTTTTAGGCTGGCCACCTTGGGCACCCTGTATTGTCCACACCAGCTCTTCCATCAATCCCTGTCATGATCACCCAAGCCTCTGCCATGTCCCTACCAGCCCCTGCCATGTCACTACCAGCCCCAGTATTGGCTCCTTAAGCTTCTGCCAATTCCCTACCAGCCCCTGCCATCTCCCCACCAGCCCCTGTATTGGCCTCTTCAGTCCCTGCCATGTCCGTACCAGCCCCTGCCATGTCCCCATCAACCCCTATAATCCCCCTTATCTTTTTTGTGAGAGGGGCACTGTTCCCTACTGGTCTGGCATAGAAGCCATGGTAGATGCGTCACAGTTATATTACAGACATCATATCAAGCGATTCAGATACAGCCGTACGGGACCTGCTGCAGCCTCACAGACTTGCACTTCTGAATTAAAGTAAGCGAGTGAAGGGATATCTTCTATCTCCCCCACCTGGCTCTTTGGGGTGCTGGCCTGGAGTTCACCCACCTTAACATGCCCCTGCCTTTGTTACAAATAGCATATCAGCACAAGAAAGGAACTTACACAATCAGATCAATAGATATACATTTACAGAAGCTTTCAGAACCTCTGAGCTCTCTTTTTCGGTTATCTATGTTGGTCCAATGAAAGACAGACTTCAACCAAAGGCCCCATTATCTGGGGATATTATGACTGTATCCCTTTTTTATCCCAAACTGAGCAACAAACCAAAATCTGATAATCTGGTAACTTTTGTGTTAGGAAAATCATCCCTTTGGCACAGAAAATACCTGGCACCAGGAAGTCATGATGCTTCAGAAATGTAATGCTTGCCATCTAGATCATTACATGGGTCCATTAACTTCACACGAGAAAAGGTTTTAAAAAATACTTTATAGAGAGGGTGATAAAGGGAAAAGCCTCCCAATAGAAGTAGTAGAGGCTAATACAGTGAGGGACTTAAACATTCATGGATAGGCATATACTGAAGACTTGGGACTGATTAAGGTTGAGTTTTTACAAAAAGGAAACAATGGACTAGTTGGGCTATTATTCAAATTGTTCTTATCTGCTATCAAAATCTAATTTTCTTTGTTAATTATATTTTCAGTCTTTCATTGTCTCATTGTCACATAGCCCAGTACTGGTATATCCTTATCCAATTTGTATTTGGATCCAAACTATGAAACAGACAAAACAGAAAAGTTAAAGCCCTAATGAAAAACAAACAGAGATGTAAGACAGGATTAGAATGTTGTGAGAGTTTGAAAATCAGTTTCAGTTCACATTTTTGCTTATTCTCATATAATGTCTATTGAACATGCCTCTAGTCAAAGTAAACACTAGTATTAGTAGTATTAATAATAATAATAATAAACCCTGCCCTAGTCGGATACATCCACGGTTGTGGACAAGTAATGAATAGCAGATAATCTGATTCGTGTAGAATTCTCCATCCATGCAAAAAATGGTTGGTGGTGTCTGTGCTAATATTGTATTGTTTTTTCCCTGACATATAGCCATATTTCTTGTGCCAGCATTGTGATAATTCTCCAAAGGAAGTGCTGTGGAATTTCCCTAAATTGTGCAATTATATTACAGAGCAACACTTTACACTCGTAAGCTTCACAAGGACGTTTCCAGGATTGGTTTACAGGAAATGCCAACTACATTAGGTCAGTTCTAGGTTCCAGACTTGGGATAATGTATATATTTACTACTTACTGAAATCCCAAGTTGTTGTTCATACAACAATGACTGAAAGAATAAAACCAATCAGGGCACATGTTCTAACCATTTAACTGGTAACAGAACCTTTGCCACCTGACAATCATGGCTGATATGTTCTTCTGGAAACACTAATGCTACTCAAATCATACAATTGTGTTATTATAAAGGGAGATATATGATGCATGCATCCAACATTCACATATTGCAACAGTTTTGCGCAAAAAACTGCTAAAAATATAGTGAAAGTGTCTTCATGGAAAATGTATAAGGGTAGACAAGGTTACCTTTCTTCACTTCATAGGAATACGACTATAAACTGAAATGTTGACTATCTACTAGAACTGCACAGACACCAGGACCATCAGAAGCAAGATGCTCTTCCTGGTATTCCTGGAACTACAGCTCACTCTGTCAACTGTAGATCCGTCATGGAAAGAAAGTATCTTGACATTTGCTGTGTTGGGTGTAAGGCTGATTGATGAATTGGGTACATCACTTTGTTGGTGTGCCAGCAGATAACATAAACCATTTAGTACAATTACTGCACTGTGTCTGAGAATCTTAACCCAATGTTTTACTTTGATCATTGGAGAGAGAGTATAATAAACTATATTATGCTGGTTATTTATTTTTTTTTACTTATATCCAGCAAAACAATAGACTTATCAATATGGGCATGTTTAAAACAATCTAAAACATGAAAAGGATTCTATAAAGGCACCAGCTGATAAGGATATAGTTTGTTACTTTGATTCATAAGCTACTGTGCTACATGGGCTCTCTTGTTTGCATATGTCTGCTACCTTATAGATATATTTAAGAGTATAGCACAGGGTGGCACTGTACAGGTAACAGGGTGGCACTTTCATGTTACCTACCACATAAGGGCAGTGGATTTAAAGGGACAATCCAGCCATCATGTGCACATTGATGCATACAATAGCAGAGAAGTCCCCTTAAATTATCATGGCGTCCCACTTGCAGATGGGATTCTTCCATTAGTGGCACGAAACATCAGACAATCGGTAGCTCTGGAACTGCAATTTCTCTTTTTTTCCAGGGTGGAAGGATGCCTATGAAAGTTCAGGAAACTTCGCTAAGCTAACATTTTATTTGAACCTGAAATGGATGCAAACAATTCACGAGGTTGTAATTATGGTTTTTCCGATGGCTTTAACAAAAATTACTATTCTTTAGACACAAGACTACGTTAACAGCTCTCTTATTCACACCTATCAAATTCAGTCCTGAATGTCCTTAATCGTGGCATAGTTTTAGGTTTCCCTAATTATCCTCTAATTAATTTTGTGCATCACTAGACAATGTAATGAGTATTATCCCGAAAACACTGTGACTTTGTGTCTCTCGTGGAC
This sequence comes from Spea multiplicata, assembly GCA_009364415.1. Lineage (NCBI taxonomy): Eukaryota > Metazoa > Chordata > Amphibia > Anura > Pelobatidae > Spea > Spea multiplicata. The sequence continues at coordinate 8,878,932 of VKOC01000001.1, forward strand.
CGAATGTGTTCAGTACTGCTCTAATGAGTCAATTTTCCAACAAGAGAAGACAATGACAGCTACCATGCCAAACCTTCAACCTAATGATCTCGGTGAAGATGCTGTGTGCCATACATTATTTCTGATTTTTGACGCAACATGTCTTTAAGCAATGACCCTTCCAGCCACACTTCTGAGAATTCACGGGGAATAGGGTGATTTATTATTGCAATAAAGCTGCAAACGGGGTATATTAGGAAGGCTTCACATGATTTCCCATATGCATAAGTTTTCTCCAGTGGGTACGTTTTTAATATTACTCCTTTAGTCTATTTTTAGACTTTAGATGTTCATTTAGTTAAACAACCTTTACCCTTCCTAAGGCAGAATTCCTCCTTAAAAAACAGTATGTCCTCAATAACTTCACTATTTTCTCCCATTACCCCTTCCACCTTTTAAATTAAGTTTAAAAAACATCTTTTTTTATTAAAAATACCCCTCTTTTGGATTTGATTTAATCCCTTCATACATTTAAAGGTTTTTCCTTATCTCTTCTAAGGTATACGTATTAGTTTATACTTAAGATTAGTAGGATTTTATCTTGAAACGGCACAACACTAATTAGTTCTACTACTAATGTTATTCTAACGTTTCGCCATCATAAAAGAGCCAAAGCACAAAGGGAACCCTTGATGAACACATTGTTCTCTAAGCCGTAACCTTTTAGGGTCAGGTGAAAGCACAATCGGAAACTCAAATTGTTATACGCAGGACAATGCTGGGGGGCGACATTACAAGTTGCTGTGCTTTCTGTGGGACCTTTTATGGCAGAAACCTGCACAAAACCTTTGAACGAATTACTAACAAAAGTATTTCAATAAATCAAATATTCGTGCATTCTATTCTGATTCCAGGGAAAGTTCAATATTCACCACTTTAGCCTCCAAAGGATATATATTCTCACATAAGTTTCCATACTTTAGAACATTAACGTTTGCTGGGAATTAAATGTAATTTAATGCATTAAGTGGGACCTACCCACTGTGTTATACATGTGTCCGA
>VKOC01000001.1:8887851-8997760 GCA_009364415.1 Spea multiplicata
TTTGTTGCGGAAAGTTAACTACTGCTGGATGCTTGGGCTTTGATTTCGCTTGCAGTTACCTCTTTGGTTTCAAATATATTACTAATGGCAATTCATAACTTCAAAGCTTCCATTCATACGTCCATTTCTTCATTCTCTTGAGCGCTTTGTGCAGCCACATAACTCTCTGCCCACATTATGCCTACTTTCTTCCCCACCATTGCCCCCACTAAAGGCTGTCCGGGGCCACCTGCTCCTATACATGTATAACCCTGCCCCTAAAAGAAGCCACCTCCCCAGAAGATTGAGTGCTCCCGGTAGCCTACTCCTGGGAAGTTCCTAGGTATGAAAATATGCAATCCTATTATAGAACCTGTATTCTCTGTTGGATTATCCAATTTAAAGGTAATAGTAGCTTAATAGCTCTTGAAGTTTAATAACTTACATGAAATGTGTATTATTTCCAGTTACAGATGTCCAAAAATACTTGACAAGTTGGAAAAGTGCTCAAGCGCTGATGTCAATAGTAATAAAAACCTCTTTGTTTTCATTTGTTTTTAAACATGCGGAACCAAAACACAAGGGTACTAGCAGCCAGCATACAAAGCGAGGCAGACAGTTTTCACAAACACTTCCTCAAGAATGCAAAGTATGATCTCTTTCAGTTTAACACGCTCCCACAATTGGGAAGAGGGAATGTGAAACAATTCCAAGCCAAGAACATGACGCACAGTGTTGAACCAGCTCTGCACTGCCCACTGCGAGGATAGTAGGATGTACTCAAAGGGTTAACTAGGACTCTTTAGAAATTCCCATTGGGATGGACACCTTGCAAAGCTGTGACACCATAGCAGCAGATGTTGTATGTTTAAGTCATTGCCAGCCACGCTGTCAGAAACATGCAGCGAGGGTTCATGTTTGGATCCTGTAGGAAGACACGAAGATCAATTATCAATACATGGTATTTCTTGGCACCTCCCAGGGCTAGGCAGCAACAGGCTTGTGGCAGGCAATTAAGTAAATGTCCCATAGACACCAATGTCTTCCACATTATTATTATTGTGAGGCACCGACAGCAGTCCTGAGCAGCTGCTTAACCTGCTTTTTCCAATAGCACCACCACTGCCTACACATACCTGACGACTCTCCTAATGTTTAAGAAGAACAGCGCAAAGGTTTCGGCTAAAAGAGATTGCGGTCTTCCCTTGCAACCCAAAAAGGGATTTTGTGCATCTATTATCAGTGAGCAAACTGGGAGCTTCATTTTACGCAACCCTGGGTGATGGCCCCAAACTAGGTCACCATTGTCTTATGATATCTACCCTGCCTTCCCCTTGCCATTGAGGGACGCATGATTTAGTTAGTATAAGCCCAGAGACCACCATCAGAGGAAACTATGATTGTTTATAGATACATTTCATAGTTTGCCAAAGAGTACACTATAGTTGGGGAAAGGGATAATTAATATTTAATTTGTGCCTAGCTATAACATTTTAATTAAAAAATGATTGAGATTAAGTGTAAAGGATTCGGTATTACACGTTTGAAAGGTGCCGTACTGTCACTGCAGAATTCCCCACATATGAAAAGATTTGCTTAACCTTTAGACATTTTTTGTGTTCCATATAGATCTTTGTGATTTATGAATGTATATAACCAACCACTTTAAGTGTTATTTTAGTATGAAAAAGTTAATTTTTCCAATGCATGTGGATCTCCAGCTCACAGCTGCATTTTTTAATTGTATATGTTTGAAAAGGCATTTTAAAGGCAATTAATGACATAATTCTTCCTCTTTTAGCTTACTGTGAAAGGGAAAATGTATTTTAAATCATACTTTCTGAAACTACATGGCTTTACTTGTTGAGGCCAAAATATTATATTGGCATTCTATAAGAATGTGCAATTTGCCCATAACCCTGAACCCAGCTAAGATTATTCCCAACAGCAGCATTGCTACCCAGGAAAACACAGATTGTACCCACGTATTTTAAATAACTGAACCATTTAAAGGGTATTGGTGGTGATGATGATGATAATAAGGATAAAAATAGGTAATGAGAATGCAGTAATGGGCAGGACTATATTAATTATTCAAAACCGGTATGTTTATAAATCAGGACAGAATGTGTTGCTGTTCGTCTTTCTGTGAGTTTTAAGTCTTGATGTACCTATTTAACCCTTTGAGTGCCAAGCAGGAACAGTTCTCCGATCCTTGTTAAGATCACGTTATACTTTATATACTGCACAGTTATAAGAAAACCATGTCCCTGTCTCCCTTTCTCGGCTCATTTTCTTTTCTTGCCTCTCCTTCTGCCCTTTTCCTTTGTCCACTTCTCCTACATGAGCTTTGTGAGCTAGCTACGTGCACAAATATACCAAATGATGTGATGCACATTTGCCTTAAACTATTGAACAGCTTATCTTTTCCCTAGCTTAAACTATCATAAACTACGTTCATCGTCTAAATCTAACTGGTACAAAACACTTAAAGAGGTTAACTTGAGTTTTGGTGCTTAAAGGGTTAACAATATTGGGAGTCAACTAGCAAACCTGCTCTGTTTAATTAAGATCGATTTCTTCTGTCTGGATTGTATGTAGGTATCATTGCTTTAAAGTTGTGCTCTTTTCTATACAAAATCCAGACCACAATGGCAGAGGAGGTGTTTAATGTTGCCGCACCTTGACTCAAATCCCCTATGGAAGGTTTTATGTTGTGGTGACATCTCTAATGAAAACATACCATAAACACATCCTATGGACATCTTACCGTCTGCCTTGACCTGTACCTTTCCGTCATAAACCGCTTAGCGTGTCACTTTGTGGCACACGCAGCTGATGCTGAGATACTTGCTCGGTGTTACTCTTTCAGCGTTAATCTTGTAGTACGAGAGCCTATGTTGATAGGTAGCCCCTGGAGAGGAGGAAAGGGAGGTCTCTGACTGGAGACAGTCTCCTGCTGGAAATAGCTGACATGCCCTGAGAACAGTAGCAGCTGAAATTCCTGCTCTCCCTCTAATTCTGTCCGTGTCTCTCTCCCTGCTCTGTGTAGGCACTTGGATTTGGCCACAACCGAAACTGCCAGAGCTTGTTGAGAGTTTAAATAAACACAGGCTGCGTGTTCCAGAGAAACAGCCTCTTAACCTGCGCTGCACTTGTCCTGGCGTCTGAAGGCACCTGCTCGGTAGGTACGAACACCTGAGTATGTGGCGTGCTTTGTCGAATAGCTGAACTACTGCCTGTGCTAGCTGTTTTCTTGCGTATAAATATTAACATACATGTTCTGTAGTCAGCTCCTTTATTGTTTTTGTATGTTTGCCATGTAGCTGATTGACACTAAGCTCCGACACAGTGAGTGTTGGCAGTGTTAAGAAATGGCTTAATCTGGGATCACATTTAAATAACATCACACTCTCTATTACAGAAATAGACACCATCCATACGTTACAATACAATGTGATTTAACCGATGCAAGTGGCTGCTAGGGAGTAGGCTTTGTTTTTAATTTGAATTAACCCTTTTCATGCTGAGGAGGGTATTTCTCTGTGGCATACAAGGTGTTAAAATAAGTGTCCCATTGTTCAAATTTGCATTGCGGTTAGCAAAACGCATTATTTAAGCCCTTTAAGTGTCGATATAAAGCTTAATATCAAGTTAGTATTCATGATTCTTTTCAGCTGATCTGTAAAATGAATAAATACAATGTTTCCATAAAGAGAAACATGCCTATGATGTTCTTCTGTGCTTTTCATTGTCTCAATGCACCGATAAACCTAAGTGCTCCAAAATAATTGTATTTTTAATCTTGTTTTGACGTAGAGGTAAACATTTCTCCGTTTGACGTTATTTATGGTTGGTTGTAATTCTATAACTAGGAACGTAAACAAATGGAAACAACTGTGTGTGGTTCCACGTATGTTCTATCTATACCGGAGGACCATATTCATTTCAAATTCACATTCTTTTGTAAATAGGTCACTTCAGTATTCAGGGAACTCTTCCCTCTGTCATTGACAGCATCTTGCAGATACGTGGTGCAGTGGTGGTGATACTTGGTATCACTAAACACTTGAGGCATGTCAAGTGCATCCACAATTATGGACTGGAGACTTTTCCCGAGGCTGGAGATGCCAGGCGTCATTCGGGATGCCTTCCTTTTATAGATTACTGCACACCTTGTAGTTTCTACTTAGAGTGTTTAAACGGTCATAGGATGCCTACGGATTCTCAGTGTAAGAGCTGCTAGCCAGGTTATACGAAGCCATATAATTATAGCTTGCTAGTACTAATTAGGAGCTAAGTGTTTGGATTTGTTTTTATGAACATGTGTATTCGTTTACAGCCCCGCTAAATGTGTCCAAGAATGGCAAATACAAATTACCTATTTCATTTAAATGTGATGACTCCTTATAATAGGATGTAATCTTTACCCCATTATTTAGGAAGTAATTCTAAAGGTAATAATCCTCAGTAAAAGGCTGTATACAGAAATGATAACAATGTGAACATCTGTAGAATGCATACATTGAATTGAGTTTTAGTTTGGTCAAAACGTGCTTCTAAGTAATATGCAATAGAAACCAGGAGGTGCTTTTGACTATCCCTGGAGGTAAAAAAAAGAGAATACGATATGTGAAGAATTAACCATTCTAATAATGTATGTGTCTGAACCCAAACATACCAATAAGAAATCGTAGCACCGCTGCTGTAAAACGAGCTTATTTAGCCGACTTTATTTGAGACGGTTTTAAAAGCTCTTTGACTAGCAGATTGGTAAAATGCAGAATCGCTCACAGCGGCACAGAGAAGGTCAGGCTAGGTAGATCTAACCTATTCATAGCTGGCCATATTCAAGTACAAGAGAGGAGTCTCGTGGGAGAACTGGAATGCCTTTTATTTGCTTCAATTTACCTCTAGGCCCGGAGCTCCAAACAGTAACATTTTGTGCAAGTTTTCTCGACACAGTGATGCCTTTGTGAAATTTTCAAAGGTGGTGTCAAATAGGTATGGGAAAAATAACAGGAAAAAAATACATGACTATTCTCTTTGCGCGTCTCTAATGTGATACACTCTCGCTAGGCTTCACAAAGTTAATCGGACACATGTATAACACAGTGGGTAGGTCCCACTTAATGCATTAAATTACATTTAATTCCCAGCAAACGTTAATGTTCTAAAGTATGGAAACTTATGTGAGAATATATATCCTTTGGAGGCTAAAGTGGTGAATATTGAACTTTCCCTGGAATCAGAATAGAATGCACGAATATTTGATTTATTGAAATACTTTTGTTAGTAATTCGTTCAAAGGTTTTGTGCAGGTTTCTGCCATAAAAGGTCCCACAGAAAGCACAGCAACTTGTAATGTCGCCCCCCAGCATTGTCCTGCGTATAACAATTTGAGTTTCCGATTGTGCTTTCACCTGACCCTAAAAGGTTACGGCTTAGAGAACAATGTGTTCATCAAGGGTTCCCTTTGTGCTTTGGCTCTTTTATGATGGCGAAACGTTAGAATAACATTAGTAGTAGAACTAATTAGTGTTGTGCCGTTTCAAGATAAAATCCTACTAATCTTAAGTATAAACTAATACGTATACCTTAGAAGAGATAAGGAAAAACCTTTAAATGTATGAAGGGATTAAATCAAATCCAAAAGAGGGGTATTTTTAATAAAAAAAGATGTTTTTTAAACTTAATTTAAAAGGTGGAAGGGGTAATGGGAGAAAATAGTGAAGTTATTGAGGACATACTGTTTTTTAAGGAGGAATTCTGCCTTAGGAAGGGTAAAGGTTGTTTAACTAAATGAACATCTAAAGTCTAAAAATAGACTAAAGGAGTAATATTAAAAACGTACCCACTGGAGAAAACTTATGCATATGGGAAATCATGTGAAGCCTTCCTAATATACCCCGTTTGCAGCTTTATTGCAATAATAAATCACCCTATTCCCCGTGAATTCTCAGAAGTGTGGCTGGAAGGGTCATTGCTTAAAGACATGTTGCGTCAAAAATCAGAAATAATGTATGGCACACAGCATCTTCACCGAGATCATTAGGTTGAAGGTTTGGCATGGTAGCTGTCATTGTCTTCTCTTGTTGGAAAATTGACTCATTAGAGCAGTACTGAACACATTCGGTCCACGAGAGACACAAAGTCACAGTGTTTTCGGGATAATACTCATTACATTGTCTAGTGATGCACAAAATTAATTAGAGGATAATTAGGGAAACCTAAAACTATGCCACGATTAAGGACATTCAGGACTGAATTTGATAGGTGTGAATAAGAGAGCTGTTAACGTAGTCTTGTGTCTAAAGAATAGTAATTTTTGTTAAAGCCATCGGAAAAACCATAATTACAACCTCGTGAATTGTTTGCATCCATTTCAGGTTCAAATAAAATGTTAGCTTAGCGAAGTTTCCTGAACTTTCATAGGCATCCTTCCACCCTGGAAAAAAAGAGAAATTGCAGTTCCAGAGCTACCGATTGTCTGATGTTTCGTGCCACTAATGGAAGAATCCCATCTGCAAGTGGGACGCCATGATAATTTAAGGGGACTTCTCTGCTATTGTATGCATCAATGTGCACATGATGGCTGGATTGTCCCTTTAAATCCACTGCCCTTATGTGGTAGGTAACATGAAAGTGCCACCCTGTTACCTGTACAGTGCCACCCTGTGCTATACTCTTAAATATATCTATAAGGTAGCAGACATATGCAAACAAGAGAGCCCATGTAGCACAGTAGCTTATGAATCAAAGTAACAAACTATATCCTTATCAGCTGGTGCCTTTATAGAATCCTTTTCATGTTTTAGATTGTTTTAAACATGCCCATATTGATAAGTCTATTGTTTTGCTGGATATAAGTAAAAAAAAATAAATAACCAGCATAATATAGTTTATTATACTCTCTCTCCAATGATCAAAGTAAAACATTGGGTTAAGATTCTCAGACACAGTGCAGTAATTGTACTAAATGGTTTATGTTATCTGCTGGCACACCAACAAAGTGATGTACCCAATTCATCAATCAGCCTTACACCCAACACAGCAAATGTCAAGATACTTTCTTTCCATGACGGATCTACAGTTGACAGAGTGAGCTGTAGTTCCAGGAATACCAGGAAGAGCATCTTGCTTCTGATGGTCCTGGTGTCTGTGCAGTTCTAGTAGATAGTCAACATTTCAGTTTATAGTCGTATTCCTATGAAGTGAAGAAAGGTAACCTTGTCTACCCTTATACATTTTCCATGAAGACACTTTCACTATATTTTTAGCAGTTTTTTGCACAAAACTGTTGCAATATGTGAATGTTGGATGCATGCATCATATATCTCCCTTTATAATAACACAATTGTATGATTTGAGTAGCATTAGTGTTTCCAGAAGAACATATCAGCCATGATTGTCAGGTGGCAAAGGTTCTGTTACCAGTTAAATGGTTAGAACATGTGCCCTGATTGGTTTTATTCTTTCAGTCATTGTTGTATGAACAACAACTTGGGATTTCAGTAAGTAGTAAATATATACATTATCCCAAGTCTGGAACCTAGAACTGACCTAATGTAGTTGGCATTTCCTGTAAACCAATCCTGGAAACGTCCTTGTGAAGCTTATTAGTGTAAAGTGTTGCTCTGTAATATAATTGCACAATTTAGGGAAATTCCACAGCACTTCCTTTGGAGAATTATCACAATGCTGGCACAAGAAATATGGCTATATGTCAGGGAAAAAACAATACAATATTAGCACAGACACCACCAACCATTTTTTGCATGGATGGAGAATTCTACACGAATCAGATTATCTGCTATTCATTACTTGTCCACAACCGTGGATGTATCCGACTAGGGCAGGGTTTATTATTATTATTATTAATACTACTAATACTAGTGTTTACTTTGACTAGAGGCATGTTCAATAGACATTATATGAGAATAAGCAAAAATGTGAACTGAAACTGATTTTCAAACTCTCACAACATTCTAATCCTGTCTTACATCTCTGTTTGTTTTTCATTAGGGCTTTAACTTTTCTGTTTTGTCTGTTTCATAGTTTGGATCCAAATACAAATTGGATAAGGATATACCAGTACTGGGCTATGTGACAATGAGACAATGAAAGACTGAAAATATAATTAACAAAGAAAATTAGATTTTGATAGCAGATAAGAACAATTTGAATAATAGCCCAACTAGTCCATTGTTTCCTTTTTGTAAAAACTCAACCTTAATCAGTCCCAAGTCTTCAGTATATGCCTATCCATGAATGTTTAAGTCCCTCACTGTATTAGCCTCTACTACTTCTATTGGGAGGCTTTTCCCTTTATCACCCTCTCTATAAAGTATTTTTTAAAACCTTTTCTCGTGTGAAGTTAATGGACCCATGTAATGATCTAGATGGCAAGCATTACATTTCTGAAGCATCATGACTTCCTGGTGCCAGGTATTTTCTGTGCCAAAGGGATGATTTTCCTAACACAAAAGTTACCAGATTATCAGATTTTGGTTTGTTGCTCAGTTTGGGATAAAAAAGGGATACAGTCATAATATCCCCAGATAATGGGGCCTTTGGTTGAAGTCTGTCTTTCATTGGACCAACATAGATAACCGAAAAAGAGAGCTCAGAGGTTCTGAAAGCTTCTGTAAAGGTATATCTATTGATCTGATTGTGTAAGTTCCTTTCTTGTGCTGATATGCTATTTGTAACAAAGGCAGGGGCATGTTAAGGTGGGTGAACTCCAGGCCAGCACCCCAAAGAGCCAGGTGGGGGAGATAGAAGATATCCCTTCACTCGCTTACTTTAATTCAGAAGTGCAAGTCTGTGAGGCTGCAGCAGGTCCCGTATGGCTGTATCTGAATCGCTTGATATGATGTCTGTAATATAACTGTGAAGCATCTACCATGGCTTCTATGCCAGACCAGTAGGGAACAGTGCCCCTCTCACAAAAAAGATAAGGGGGATTATAGGGGTTGATGGGGACATGGCAGGGGCTGGTACGGACATGGCAGGGACTGAAGAGGCCAATACAGGGGCTGGTGGGGAGATGGCAGGGGCTGGTAGGGAATTGGCAGAAGCTTAAGGAGCCAATACTGGGGCTGGTAGTGACATGGCAGGGGCTGGTAGGGACATGGCAGAGGCTTGGGTGATCATGACAGGGATTGATGGAAGAGCTGGTGTGGACAATACAGGGTGCCCAAGGTGGCCAGCCTAAAAGTCTAAACACATTTTTATATTTTCCTGCATATATTAATGTATGAAATGTAAACTTTTTTTAAATTACTTTTTGGTTATTAATTGACATGCTAGGCCTTGGCTGTTGTGTGGGTCATATGTGTAGTCATTTTTTAAGCTATTTTATTTTAGCGGCATTGCCATTGTAGGACAGAAACTAGATTAGGTATGGATTTAGAATTCCTGGCAGCAACTTTGTGTACAATTTCCTACGTGTATTAATAACTCATTGTCACTACTGGGGACATTTCCTCTGTCTTAGTGTCCAGTATTACATGCTTTCTTTTTGAGTTTTTATGTGGGATTCTAATTCTCTTCATTGATTAAGTTATTAATTTGGCATTTTAACCCAGCCTTCCTCCCACGAACACATTCTCATATGGACTTAATAAATATACCTGTACCTTATCAGTCTCTTTTTCCCCAGAAAATACCACTTACACTGGTGTGTGAATTCGTCCGTTTAGGGCATACTAAAGCAAGCGCAACACACCCAGGCCGGGTGCTCAGCAGGGCCACGTAACACAGCGCCATGTTATCCTGCATTATGTGTTAGTGTATGTTGTTAGTGTGTGTGTTATAGTGAGTTTGCATGTTAGTATGTGTTAGCACACACAGACTAGGGGGGAGGGGGCACCAGAGAAAGTAACCCTAGGCTCCCTGAATAAAGGACTGGTATATGTTGAAGAGCACACCTCTAGCAATGATGACCTTTAACTTTTTTCAACTTTTTAAAATGAATTACATTGTGAAGTTGAAGCACTTAGTAGTGTTATAATTAGTGTACAAAAGTATTTTAATTACTATTGATTTATGTAGCACCATTGCTGCAGTGTGGGTAAACAGGCCATAACAAGTAGTTCATCACAACAATTTGGACAGAAACAAAAAGGTGGAGAGGACTCTACTCAAACAAACTTAAAATATAAAAAATGTAATCAAATAAAAATTAAAAAAATATATATACATAATCATTAACCAAAATTCTTAAATGCCACAGGATTCCACTGATTAGGAAACTGTTTACGTCATTGAATTATTTTACAAGAGATAGGTCTATGTGTGAGTATCTTTAGTTGGCAGTAAACTCTGCCATACACAGGATTATGCAAGAAGAAAGCAAATGCAAGAATGTTCTATAACATATGAGAGTTTTTCTAATAGTTATTTAATGATTATTAACTTTACTCCCATTTTGGAGGCGGATGTGAGGTGCTTAATAAAATATTGCCACTGCAGAAATGCTAATATATTCCTATTTCAGCATCTTCCTTGAATGCTTCAATTTCTGCCTGATTATTATCATGGCTTAGTAATAGTTTCGCATATATGGGATTTTACATTTATATATATAATATATGTACCTTAAACATATATACTGTCAACACAGTTGGCTTATTACAATTTAGAATAAATGTATAAAAATTGTACAACTGGCGGCTAAAGAAGTCTTGCCTATAACATAACAATAAGAATTATAAACTGTGTTCTCATGTAAATAAATGTAATTTATTTGACTTCTTGACCCGAGTTGGCTGCATGTCATCCATAAAGCCTCACTGAATAGTATACATTTCAGTTATTTTTCCAGTTAGTCTATAGTTTCCTTTTTTATTTTGCGTGACCTTTCCTGTGTTAAGCTCCCCTTTATTTTTGTAAACATGATATAAAAATACCATGAGGAGGAATAACTTTAATACTTCTATGACAAATAGTTGCACGGATAGCTGACTGAATTTTAGCAATAATATAATTTTCCTTATCCGTGTGGAATATCATCAACCATATAAGTTAGAGCTGTTCTCGAAAACGACTAGTACGTCTTACAACAAGCAAAATGCAACGCTCTTGAATGCCTTTGAGTTCATTCTAAACACGCTGTACTTAGCCTAATAATAATCTCAGCAGCCCATTTTGACTGAATGATCCTGTCCAGTCACACTGCCATGAGCCTCTTATCTGAAAATGGTATTTGCTGGCACCGGGAGCATTTCTAAATTGTGTGACAACTTTGACAAATATAACCCCAAGATCATTAAAGGCCATTGTATTCATAGCATTCTCATCTAGTCTTCCATAAGTCACTTTTGTCACGATGGAAGAATCTCAGCTGGAAGAAGGCAGCGTTATATATTTCCAGGTCTTTTGATTAGGAGACAATTATAAACCTTCACCTAAGCATTGTCCCTTTTTTTTTTTGCTATGGCAATGCACAAGAATAGCCAAATGAATCGCTTGTAGTTTCTCTCCAGCATTTCAGGATTTTCTTTTGATGTCTCTCTTTTGTTGTAGTACCTGTGTGTTGATCCAAGAGTTGCATAATATTCACGGTTGAGTATGTGAAAGAAATACGCATTTTCCCTTAACTGGAATTAAAAAAATAAATATAGTAAAAGAACAACATGCAATGAGTTATATTTGTAATGATATGTTGGCAGAAAGTCATGTCATGCAAATAGTTTGGGTCCAATAGAAATAACAAACCTCCCTAAAAGGCACAGTTGGATCTACTCATCCAGGGACTGTATTTTTTTTGCATGTGATAAATTAGGAATCTCTCTGTTTTATACTTTTATGATCAAAAGGACAGTCTAGTTCCCAAATCGCTATTTTGTATTCAGTTATCCCACCCCCCCTCTATACTAAAAGCATGAAGCATACTTAAGTACACCTGCAAATGAAACTAGGACTGGGGTTTCCTCAGATTTTCTCTGATTTATTACTTTCTTTTAGTTTAATTTGTTTTCAAAATACGATATTAGGTGATAATTTGGAGATGGTTATGTTTTTATCGCTTATCAATTAATTTCTACCTTTTTAAATATAGTAAACTGAGTATCCTGTTTTTTGAAAATTAGTGGCTCTTTCACTGTTGCCACTTTCAGGTATGCAAATCCCAAATTAATAGAGGTCAAATACTCTTTGACCTAAAACATGTTGTTGTTGTTGTTGTTACTCAAATGTGGAGATTAAATGGTAATAAAAGGGGATTATTTTTGTAACAGTCCATTTTGCTGAGGTAGGCAATACCAGATTAAAGGAAAGAATCATTTGGTAAAAAGTGTCCTCAGAAATAAAAAAATTAAGCTTTATACAGGGCCATCTTTATAAATAGTGAGTCCAAGGCACATTTCTGCACATGGACCACGGCTCCTGTGTGAGGAGCAGCCGGCACTCCTCTCCATAAAGCGTTCTCTTTCACAGTCCATGTGTGCCTGCTGTTGGGACATCAGGGTATGGTAAGGAAGGAAGGGTTGATGAAGAGGCATGGTCTTGCAGTTAAATAGACCTCCACCTCCAAGCAGTGTAGGCTGGCGAGGAGCCCAAGAGACACTTGTCACCTTCACTTAAGGTGAGTCTGGATCCAGGACAGCTGCCCCCTTTGTCCCACATTAAAGATGGACCTTGCTTTTACAATTTCATGGGCCGACTGTTTCTTGTATAGAAACCTCCTAAATGTATCATCGCAAGAACCGAGTTATGCAATTTCTAGCGTTCCAGCTGTTGTGCAGTCTAATACGCAAAATGCCCAGTCAGGGAGCTGTCTTTTTCCAATCTGGACTGCTCGGGTTTAAAGAATTCTTGTTATTCTTTACCTTTTTGGATTATGAGGTTTAATTATCAAAGTCTGATAACAAATGTCAAGATCTTCTGATACGTATTGCATTAAATTGCAGGTTTTCTTTGAGTACAATTTTTTGTCTAAACCTCTTGCTGCATGTCATGTTTCTCCTTTCAGTGTCACAGTTGCCCAGTGGCCTTCAGACAATGCATTCATACGTATTCACCAAATAACTGTGAAATGATTGTGAAAAGCAGCCGGACTCTTTCCACCAGGCATTCGTTTCCCACGAATCATAATCATTAAGTTGGATCACTGTGCAGTCAACAGTGCAAATGCATTCCTTGTTAAATTTTTGTCCATATTCCAGATTAATTCTCCTTCATTACACAACTGCAATTTTGGCTGAGCATTCACAGTAACAATAGTGAAAACTATTTAAGAGTTTAAAAATGAAGACCCCCAGACGTTCTTTAACTGTTTGGTAACCGCTAGTACAGCTGCTAAAGAACTTTTTTATATATATAATAAAAAAATTTAACCGACGTAACCGGAAAATGTATCACTCAAGTTTCCATATACTGGTAATATGAAATTACTGGAGCTGAGAATTCATGACCTCTTTGGCTTAAGGGCAATAGTCTCAGCTGGAACACGGATGAAAATATTTAAGAAGGTATCCACTATTCACTATTGGGAATAGGAATACTTCTGGATAAGAGCTGGAAACCAATATCTCCTCTACATCACCCTAGCAGAAGGAATTTGTCCTTTGTTACTGAGGTCTGAAAAAACCCCCAAGCTTCCTTCTCATTCACTGACCCCTTTTATATGTTTCCGCGTAAATAGACGTGTTAGACAAATGCCTTCTTTTCTTACAGCATCATAGATGGCCAAAACACAATTGATATAAGTAATCCTGACATCAAACACCTAAATCTATTCTAATAAACATTTATTTTACAGTAATGTGCTGTGAAAATGTTCTTACCACGTTACGTATGTTAGTTCACTCTTTTGTCCTACAGTGCTGTATAGTTTATTGACTCCTTTGGTTTTTATTGTATATTTTAAGGTAAAGCTGCGGAATTTCCTCATCAGCTCTTGAAGCCAATTGAGTTTAGTAGATTGTCTGTCTGTGGAAACATCAGGCTGTGGAGCAGATGCATGGAAGCCAACAATGTCTAAAATGAATCCAATAACACGCACTAACCCATGAATTAATAAAGAGCTGTGTTTGCAGAAGGCTTTAATGAGGCCGCACATTGATCTAATTTCCTCTCTTTCATGTCTTACGTACAGAGTATTAATCCATTGAATGCTTCCTTGTATTTATAAACCCAGTAGCAATACATTTCCTTATCATGCACAACCAGCACATGAAATAATTCCCCTGTATTTTCACAGTAGTATAATATTACAGAATTAATTATCATTTGTGTTTGGCTTCCATTAACAATGGATACCAGGGACATTTTTATTTCCCATCTAATGTCTAAATGCAACAAATGCAAGCTCCTGTCCAGTGGATTAGTCAGGATGAATTCTTTTTTTTAGTTACAAAAGCGGTGGTTGATATTGGGAATTAACATTTGTGTCAAACAAATGATGTTGTCATGGACGGCAAAGGCTCATTGATCCACATATGGGGGAGGCCGGCCCGTGTGGTCAAATCCAACAGACGAGCTACTGTAGCTCAAATTGCTGAAAACATGCTGGTTCTCATAGAAAGTTATGAAAACACACAATGGTTGAAGCTTATGGGGCTATGTAGTCGCAGACCAGTAAGGGCGCCCATGCTGACCTCTGTCCACTGTTGAAAATGCCTACAATGGGCACGTGAGCAAAAGATCTGGACCACGGAGCAATGGAATAAGGTGGTCTGGTCTGATGAACCACGTTTTCTTTTACATTACGTGGATCGTCGGGTGCATGTGCGTCCCTACCTGGAGAACACATGGTACCGGGATTCATCCATGAAGGGCTCCACCTTGCAACTTACAGGACTTAAAGGACCTGCTGCTAACGTCTTGGTGGCAGATACCACAGCACACCTTCAGAGGTCTAGTGAAGTCCCAGCCTCAACGGGTCAGAGCTGTTCTGGAGGCAAAAGGGGGACCTACACAATACTCTTACATTAGATTTACATTATATATTATAACAGTCCTTTTGCAAGCTGAATAACTATAGACAAATAGAGAAACAAATGTTATGTAAGGTTTTTATATACCACTTTTGTCACTGGTTATTTCCCTATGTTCTGGAAGGCCCATACAATATAAAGTTGCACAGTTAGAAAAAATGACATTTAAATTTGGGGGTTTTATGTAATGGTGAGTTTCAACAGGTAGCTAAGATACTGGCAGTCTGTCATTGAGGCATAGCTTCGGTAATGTTTTAATTAATACAAGGCCACTGTATTATTGTCATTATTATCATCATATTGTTAGCAATGTAATGATGGCACAGATTATCCTCAGCCGGTATGTAACATACGTGCAAAAAATATTCTGTTCTGTATATAATACTTTTGAGAAGTGCAATGTTATATTGCAGTTCTTGAATTAAATGAACAGAACCATAGTTACAAAGCAAGTTATTGCCACGGCTGATCAGAGATTGTAAATACTGTGTGGTTTAAATAATGACATATCAAAAAGAGCGAATATTTTACTCTCGATCAAAGTCAAAAGATTTTTTTTTTTGTATAGTTAATAATTAAACTGAAAAATTTTGCAGCTCTAACCATGCCCCTGTTGTATCTTCGAGCCATCAAACACTAGATAAATGTGCCAAATCATGTGACTGAATTACTAGAAACAGGCGCTGTGATCTGCCCTAGGCAAGAATTAGCCGTTTATTACGATATCATTTTATCTGAGGGAATCGGATATATGATCCATAGTTATGATAATAGTTCACTAACGCAATATAACAAAGCTGTCCTTTTTATAGTTTGTTTTAAGTGAGAGGGGATGTCATACAAACATTTAAGCACTCACAATGATTTAGCAAAGTACAGGAGGGAAGTTTATTTCAAAAGAGAAGAATTAGAGGTCAAAATATAAAACTAAAGGGCCAGGGCCTTAGATGTAATGTAAAGATGTTTTACTTTCCTGAGAGGGTTGTGGCTGAGTGGAACAGCCTCCCAGTAGAAGTTGTAGAGGCTAATGCAGAGGATTTCAAGGTGCATGGGATGTATCTAAGAATAGACTAAAGGCTGATTAAGGTCTGAGTCTTTACACCAGGAAAAAAAGGACAGACTAGATGTGCCAAATGGTTCTTATCTGCCATCAGATTCTATGTTTCTATACCTGGGAACCTACTGGGTTTGTCAAAACCCTGCTTCCCTGGGACTCCGGGTCAGTTTCTGCTTTCTCTACACAGTGGAGCAACAAGTGGCCCCCTACATAAAGCTACTCCCCCTAGAAGAGGGAGAACTCAGAGTAGCTTAATCTGTGAAGTTCCCATGTGTAGGTTACTGTATATACTCTACATATTGTACACATTTATGCCAAATTCATCTGACGTTCTGTACACAGTAGTATGATAGTTCTGTATGACAGTATTGACAATGCTTGTGCTGTGAGTGTATTAACATGGCATACTTTGACTTCCTCCTATGCAATTTCGTTAATTGCATACATAGTCCCTGCTGCTCATGAATCAAGACTTTTTAAAAAGTGCAAACCACAGAATCTTGGCCCAATTGGAATGTTGGAAGGCATTCCAGTTCCTGCTTTCATATTCAGACTGGTTTGCAAGTATCTGCCCCAGCAAGAAAATGCAGCTTATCTGTAACGTATGGCCAAGGTCACGCAGGATATGTAGGTGAAATGCTTCATAAATTCATATCTCCATTCAAGTGACTTTTGTTTGTTTAAGGAAGATATGGTTCCTTGTACAGCCCCAAATGCAGAGCAGTACAAGTAGTCACATTCCTTAGCTACACGGCGTATATACACCATGTATGCAGTCTAAACATTGTTCTACTATGCAAACCTTTCCGGCTTTTCAACTTCTGAATACGTTTTTGTATTTCCTGGGGTTATTTTATAAAATATCTCTGTCTGCTATTAATCCTTATTTACTTGGAGGTAATGGGTCAGCTGTTCAGATTAAATGCCTGAATTATACAATCGACTAGAATCATACAAACTGTGTAGGCATGCTGTGGGAAGCTGTATTTGAAAGCATGCCACATGAAGTTTGATCACTTCACAGGAAAATCACCCCCCCTGTGGAATGCCTTTCATTCAGGAGAATCCTTTATCTTGTAGGTTCGTAGGTCTGTTCCCCACGATTCTCAGATATGTGCATAGATCAGACATAAAGACACAATGGAAGTGTCCAAGTAAATAAATTCCTTGTATACAATGTATGACTGTACCTGGGACATGCTAAGGATTTGACCCTTAGCATGGCCCGTGATGACAGGGCAGCCTTGGCAGCCTGGTGTCTATACTTGGGATCTTTCTGGTGTCGGTGGGCAGCCCCGCTGATATCGTGACCCGGAGAAGCGGTGCATTACCCAGAGTCTCCAAGAGAAACTCGGAGAGTTCCCTGGTATGCTGAAGCCGCAAGTACAGCGGACAATCGGATACGCATGGCACCCAGCATTGAGTACAGATGCTGGACATTAAAGCCTCCTAGAGCTTGGCTGTGGAGGGGAGAAGTCCCTCTGTGCCTCTGGCTTCCAGAGCCTGGCTTCGCTGGGTCTGGCAGGGAGATATGATTAGTTAGTGGGTGTTTAGGCTGGTCAGTCTGGACCAGCAAAGTATAGCCAGAAAGGGCTCCAACTGGGAGCTTGGATTTTATTTCTTGGGGAGTGTTGGATTTTTGCACTTGCAAATAAATAAGAGTTTGTTGCAAAATGGTGTTCATGAGCCTTATTGCCCTAGAAGATCGAGCGTAGGATCTAGTCACATACACATATATACGTATAATAAAGGTTGTTGGCATAGGAACCATAGTTTTCATACTATAGTATTTTTTCCTCTGAAAGTTTAATGGCAGATCGGCTAAGATTTCTCTGCTTAACCTGTTGTATGACTGAAGGTGAACTTTTGTCTGTGAGTTTCCTGGTGTATTGAACCTTGAACTTATATATTATAAAGGGTCTGCCAAACTGAGCTTCTCCTGCAGCAATGGCTGAGTGGGCCCCCTACACAACACATAATTAATGTAGGATCAGCTCACAGATTACTAGCAATATCTACCGGTCGAGGGTGGCTGCTCCTCTGTCTCAATGCCGTGAGCAGCTCGCCCTATTGACAACCAGGCTGTGTGGTGCGCAGCGGCTCAAATACCAAGGCTGTGCTGGATAGTGCAACGTACAGAGGGAGATCCCATCCTCTACGATTGTGTTCAGGGAGGAGAGGGCATTTTTCTTAAGAGTAAATGGACAGCTCTTAATGGTAACATGGATAAATTCCCTTTGTACGTGCATTGCCATAAGGAATACAATGTCCTGTTCTAGGGTGTAGTAAGCAGCAAACAACTTCAATTCTGCAAAAGCAGGTAGACAATGGATACGCGATCACCAGATACCTAGCATGGATCTAGCACTGTGATGTCTCACCCACATTGATCTTCTTCTTGCGGGGCAAAACAACGCTTTCTGCCCTGAAGATTTTGCTCCCTGAAATGCTTTTCCTTGTAGGGTGAGATTTACCACTCATAAATACCCCAATAAATAATTGCTCATCTGTATATGTGGAAAGGGGAAATATATATTAGGATCATTTCCTTTTCAATACGGAAAAAGTGGCAGCTCCGTCCTCCGGGGAATAAATTAATCTCTCCCAGCAACATTGTGCCCATGAGCCAAGTTTCATTAGCAGCACTAAATGAGTTAAATAAACCAGGTCTTTTAATATTTAATATCTGTTGTGCTTGTTTAATCCTAAATTATACTAAAAGGATAAATAATTCAAAAGGCTCTTCTGTTACCAAAAACAATTTGCAGCCAAACGTAGCACTTTCTGTGCCTAGAGATTCCGTCTTCCCTGTTAAACTAAATTGTAGGTTGTTGTAGACCGACAGCAGACATTAAAACCCTGTGGGCTTTTAAATTTAATTTTAAGTAATATTTGCAAAGGATTTCAAAGCCGTCACGAAATGCAATTTGTGTTGTGCAGGCACGAAAACGTAAGGGAAGGTAACAATTACCTGCCATATTAACATCCCATTTGCCGCTAGGCGTACGATATGCGAGGCCACCTCTGGAGTTAAGTGCATCCTTAGGTAAAATTAGAGTGGCCCAAACCGTTTTCGAGCTCTTTGTATACTGCGGTTATGATGCCCACCCAAACCACCTTATTTAGAAAAACATGGTGTTATAGAATTGATGACAGTTGAAAAATAAATGGGAACTCATATATTATAGGTTACTGCTGGTCTTATTTCTTACATCTACATACAACATATGTGAGATGCTGTTCCAAAAACATTAATTGCACTCAATCAAGGATGTTACATTGTAAACTGTGAGGTTTATTTGCTTAACAGCAATGCAGACTTTTAAGAAGCCTGCCATCTTATATTGGAACATTTTACTGAGCAGAAGAAAGAGGAAAGAAAGGCCCCTGCTAATTCTGCAGTGGCTTTCATTTGTTCAAGGGCTACCCAGTCCTCGCACGCTTCATGCGCAGACAGTGGGCTCACATAATGTTAGATTCTACCCTAGCCAAGGGTTTAGACAGCGCTAACCATGCCGGACTTAGTTCCTTATGTTATACGCATGCTTGTGTCAATGCTTTGTATTATTCTGGATCGTGTTTACATTGCAGAATATGAAAAGCACATTTCTTAGGTTTGCGGTAACACAGAGTCATCCCTTACATGGGTCCATGGGACCAATGCTGCACTTTGACAGGGGCTACAAATTTGTGGGGTCGTGTAACGTCATGTTGTGTGACCTCACGGTAGTAGTGTGACATCCTGTGGCTACTACATGGTAAGTGACTTGTGTGTGACTTTCTGTGTATGTTAGTATGTGTCTGCTTATGTGTGTGTCTTCTATGTGCATGTGTTAGTGTGTGTCTGTGTATGTTACTGTATCTGGGTATATTATTGTATCCGTGTGTGAGTATGTTAAAGTGTATGTCTGTATATGTTACTGTGTGTCCATTTGTGTTAAGAATGTCTGGTTATGTTAAGAGTCAGTGTGTGTGTGTGTGCTAATGTGTTTGGTTGTGTTAGTGTCTGGGTGAGTATGTATTAGCGTAAGTGTCTGCATGTCTGAGTATGACTGCTATGTTAGTCTGCGTCTGGATAGGTTAGTGTATGTGACAGTGTGTTTGGGTAAGTACATGTGTGTGTTCATTGCCTTATAGGTTTCATATTAGTTTTATTAATCATGATATCACATAATGGGTGTGGGGGAAGGGCAGCATTTCATCCTTGGATGCAAGCACCAAAATATCTTGGCCCAGCTCTGCATCAATAAATAGTAAGGTAGGTAGATTGCTGCACTATGGTCTCACTTTAAACTTGGATAGCTGAAATGTTGGTATAGAAACCAACTAAATGCTACATGGAGGAGGCAACGGCGCTGAAGAAGACCCCAAAGATGTACCGCATATTTACCATGTGAATGATTAAAGCGTAATAATATGTTGTTTGCCGTTCTGCTCTCTGACTTGTTCCCTGTTTTAATAGTGATATTTCTAACACCAATTACAAAATAGTAAAAGAATCCCACATCCCTACAGGATAGCCATGAAACCAAAACTGACTCTGGCCCCGCACATCTCACAACATGTTACATTCTGAATGTCAGACGGTATTTAAAGGCTTAATGGAGAATTGTCACCTTCACAGCTCTGAGCATGATTAAATGTATAAATAATAATGGGCACACACGTCTGCAGTCTTCCTATAGTTACATATAGGATAAAACCTTATAAGCAGCTTTTACACTTTTACCTAGGGAAACCTTTTGTACTTTTATTTTATCTGGACAGCGTAGGCTATCCATAAACGTGTAATTTAAGGAACTGTTGGAGCACTCCGCTTTCACCGATTGGCTGCTTAAAGCATCCAATCAGTGGCGATTAGACCATGGACGAGGCAGGTAACTGCAGTGATTATATTTTTCGTTTTAGAGAATGTAATACTCACTACAGAGCGGGGCTGTCGGTGACGATAAACTGTCCGATCTATGAACAGATAAAGTACTCACTTTCTAAAAATAATACCTGTTATAATTAAGGACATTATTGTGGCTTCTAGGGCTTTACAAAACTGTAATACATGAATGCCCACCAAGCATTCTGAGCTCCTACCAAAGAGGTAGGAAAGAAGGCACACTTTGGAGACATGGAATTTAAAATGTGTATTGTTCATAAGAATGATACACAATACACAGGATATCAGGTTTATTATTCTCGTACCTGCACTTTCCCTACCCTCCAGTTTAGCAGAGTCCCTTTAAGACTCAATCCCGTCAACCTTATAGTGCGGCTGGTAATTCCTCTTTTAGGTCCGTGAAGCCGTTTGGATATATTTTACTTCCAAATCCCATCCCGGGCAACTTGTAAGCCTATTGTTTCTAAGCTTTAACATGTGTTGACAAGTAATGTTTTGAACAACATGTGATTTTCAGTTTCACCATGGAAAGCGTTTCAAACGATTATCCAGGAAACCCCTGAGCTCAGTCACACGGCCCTTTAATTCTTCCCACATATAAGCGCATTTCAGAGGTGCAGCTCCATTGACGGGACTACAGTGGGCACTGTTTTAAAGCACCAACAAGACTGACGCCCTACATGTTTCGTTGCAAGTGTTAGTTTCTTTGCAAAGCTGACATCTGACTGAGTGATATTTATGGGCTGCCATCAAAGAGCTAAATTAAATACTCAAAAGATACCTGGGAACTTTCTAACTGAGCGCACCCCGGACTCTTGAACTATTAACCCTTTAATAGCCCATGGTGAAGATTCTCTGAAGTTACCCGCCAAATGTGCTAACCAAATGGTCTTGATTGAAACCATGACTTGTCATTATTTAAACATACGCTTAATTGAGTCAACTGTGTTCAAGCAGGGGTATCAGCCATATTATACTTGTAGCAAAGGCACTATGATCATAACAGTGTAGCATAAGTTAGTTCCAGACTGTGTGACCCCAAGAGTCTGTCCCATCACCCTGAGATTGGGGCAAAACCCCTGATACTCGGGATCACTTAAGGGTGCTGTTCTACCTGCTGTGCTGAACATTAGAGAGTTAATTCCTAGTACTGTAGCCCATACCTTTTTCCAGTAAAATTTAGCTGGGATCCTGGGTGTTGTAGCTCCGTCCAGCTACTTGTTGTTGGATACATATAGGGCTGAGCAGGGTCATACCGTACATTGTAAACTCCCGGCACTCCTAGCTTATACATTCAAAAGTCTTCTTTTGAAATTTCTATATAATGTCTAACATAAATATGAAAATGTTCACAGCTAGTTTAGCTTCATTGATTTCAATTGACTGCTAGAGGTTTTCTTTGATCTACTAGGACAAGTGGGGATTTTAAAATGTAAAAAGTGTTTGTTGTCGGTGTAAGATGAGCTAAACATTTTCATATGGTTGAGCAGTTAATGCTTCTTACTAGTTTTAGTATTAGTCCTTTTCTTATCACTCTGGATTTTGGACGGGTCATTTAATCACAATGTATGCCTAGGAAGTTGAACTTGGATTGTACGCTAACAGGAAAGAAATACTTTTCTAATTGGCACTAAATTCTTCCCCTTACAACCTGTACTGTGTATGTTTTTCCCCAAATATAGGCTGAAATCTCCGTTTGTGAACCATGTGAAATGTAGCATCTCTTCTTTCCCTGGTGACTAAGTACCATCTGTTTGTCCTTAACCCTACGAATTGCCGGGGATATAGCTAAGCACTGAAATTATATTTCAACTCGGGATATTCTTAGCTTTGAAACCTGACGTGCTAATTATTCTTAATAACACCGTGTGTGAGAGCCTCACTTATAGCAGGTTATCATGTTAGGAACAATTGCCCTAAAGATGAATGTGCAGTATTAATACATTACGTCACATTCTATTTGGCTCCTTGGAAAGAATGACAAATGCACTCATTAGTGTTTTTAACTAGACGCTAGGTGCCTTTACATATATATTGTCTATTCATTAAAAAATAGTTAATGTGACTCTCCTAAAGATCATAAGTATAATTTGAATTTATTGGGTTGATTTAGGGAAAAAGGTAGAGCCGTATTAAAACCAGGATTATCTGAATATATTAAAGGAAAAATGACGTGGCACTCCGGTTGACAGAACAGCAGTAACTCTTAACAGGGAAAAGATAAATAGTTAGGTATTCAGATGGGGGGTTACAATGTATGTGTTATTAGAAATAAAATAACCTGGTAAGGAAGAACAATGAAGAATATGTGTCTGTTATGATGTAAAATGTAAATAGGAAACTGATGAAGTGCTTTTTCCTCCGACTTCAGTATAATCAGGATGGAGGAAGGTCAGTCTCTGCATGCAAGCTCCCTTTATAGACGCTGTCAAAGATGCCAATGTGGCCAAATCTCCACTGTGTCTGTTTTATTATTTCCATTTGGACATGCTGTGATTAGATAGGGCATGGCCTGCGACCTTGTGTACCTCTGCAGCCAGCCTAATAAGCCAGCAGCTTCTGTAAGCTATAGATAAAAGGGTTCACACGTGTGCAGAAATTCATCTTCGGGTCCAGCAGGAATCATTTTCTTGTTTTAATAATCACTCCTCGGCCCACTGTTTAAAAAACGTTGCCATATAAAAAAAAAATGTACTGCCTTGGACTCCCACCAAATTGTCAGCTCCTGTGCAAGCATGTCTTTAAGTACTTTTAGATTTTTCCAAATCATTAAAGCTGTCTGCCAAAATGGAATGTGGCAGGAAAAAGGGGGACCTCTTTTACCCTTGGCAATGAGGGATTGAATAAAAAGAGTATAGTACACTGAGAAAATCAATTACTTGGACTACTGCAGAGTATCTGGCAGCAGAGGAAGTTTTGGATGTAAAATAACTATCAGGGATAAAACAAAATAATAATAATATGAATTCCCATAAATTAGGCAGACAGACCTTCATCAACACGAAAGTAAAGCGTTATGGAACAGCAGCAACTCAGGCACGAAGCGGAAGACCACGTAAAGTCACAGAGCGGGGTCACCAAGTGCTGAGGTGCATGGTGCGTAAAAGTCACTAACGCTCTGCTGATTCCATAGTTGAAGAGTTCCACTGGCATTAATATAAGCACAAAAACTGTGCGGCGGGACCTTAATGGAATGAGTTTCCATAGCCGAGCAACTGCCTGCAAGCCTCATATCACCAAGTACAATGCCAAGTGTGGTGTAAAGCCTGCCGCCACTGGGCTATGGAGTTGTGGAAATGTATAGTGTAGATGAATCGTGTTTCTCGGTGTGGCAGTCTGATGGGTGAGTCTGGGTTTGATGGATGCCAGGAGAACATTAACTGCCTGACTGCATTGTGCCAACTGTAAAGTTTGGTGGAGGAGGGATATTAGTATGGGGCTGTTTTTCAGGGGTTTGGTCCAGTGAAGGGAAATTTTAATGCTTCAGCATACCAAGACATTTTGGACAATGCTAAGCTTCCATCTCTGTGGGGACAGTTTGGGGAA
This sequence comes from Spea multiplicata, assembly GCA_009364415.1. Taxonomy (NCBI): domain Eukaryota; kingdom Metazoa; phylum Chordata; class Amphibia; order Anura; family Pelobatidae; genus Spea; species Spea multiplicata. Next base: position 8,912,267 of record VKOC01000001.1, read on the forward strand.
TACCCTTTTATGTTCCAGCATGACTGTGCCCAAGTGCATAAAGCAATGTCCATAAAGCCATGGTTGGATGAGTTTGGCATGGAGGAACTTGTCTGGCCGCAGAGAGCCCTGACCTCAACCCCATCGAACACCTTTGGGATGAACTGTAATGGAGATTGCGAGCCAGGTCTTCCTGTTCAACATCAGTGCCTGACCTCACAAATACTTTTCTGGATGAATGGGCAATAATTCCTACAGAAACTCTCCATAAGAGTGGAAACTGTTATAGCTGCAAAGGGGGGACCAACTACATAGTAAATGTTCTATGTAGTTTATATATATATATATATATATAATGTAGCCATTTGAAGTATTCTAATATATTTATCATAATTTATTCACTTTTCATGTTTAACAAGGGATTTAGTAACAAGAAAAAAGTAGTATTTATTGCACTTAATATAAAAGTAACCCAATTGCTACCATGGCTGCCAAGGTGTAGCATCCATACTTGGATACATATTGTTTTTTTATTGTGGTTAGGACATAGACATGGGCTTCTGTGGACATGAGGAACTTTCTTTTATTGTTTATTATAACTCGAAAAAGGCCCTTGAAATACACCCTTAACACCAGCACCCGTGCCTACGCTTACCGTCCTTGCTCTTAACCATCCAAACAAAATGTCATTAATCTTGTTACAAGATGATATAATTATATTAATGCTTTATAGAAATGGTTACTGTGGAGACAATTTCCTTAGAAACAACACCAACAAGTGTTTCTTTAATCAATCACGATTTGTACTTCTAAATCAGAAAAGTCAGAGAAGCTAATGGTGATGGCTTATATTACTCATCTTGTTGTGATTAAGCTGTCACTGTATCTAAACACCTCCAGAACATGTTTCTCAGGCGGTTACAGTTTGTCTTGTAAATGCCTTTTTCAGAAGCCAGCATTTCACAGTTCTGTATAATCATTGCCTCATATTTTCTTAATAAATGTTATGTACTGCATAATGCGGCCAAGGTAATAGTTTAAATCCAATTGAAAGTTCTACATAAGTGCCACAAAAAATAGCTTTACATTATTTTGATGGTTTTGTCCATTTTACAGTCTTAAGCTGTAGTTTGCAGTTTCTCCGAGTCTGACCTTGGGGTGAATTTGCTGGGACGTCCACTCGTGGGAGGATTGGCAACTGTTTTGAATGCTTTCCACCTTTGAATAATCTTTCTCGCTGTAGAATGATGTACCTTAAATTGTTAGGAAACAGCCTTATTACCCTTCCCGGATTGTTGGGCAGCAACAGTGCTTCTCTAAAATCATTGCTGATGTCAACACACACCTGCATGCTCCAGACCAGGAACCGGCTAAAACTTTGGCTTTTATAGAGGTGATCAATTAATCATGGGCATTTCATTAGCAGCACCGGCTTGCTACTTAGCATCTTAATTCCAATGGAAGCAATAAGGGTGCACTTAGTCTTTCACACATGGCTTCTCCTTTTTGGCTTTATTTTTGTTAAATCATGACACAGTGTAATATGTCATGTGTTGTTCATCTGAGGTTGTATTTACCTAATTCTTAGACCTGCTTAGGAACAGATGATTGTTATGTTCTGATATGTAAAACCATAGAATTTGAAGAGGGTGTACTTTCTTTTTCACATGACTGTATATTGTAAAGCCAAATAATGCCATAGTTATTTGGCCAGTACTGGCTGCTCACCCCTATTTGAAGATGAGCTGATGATAAAATGAGACATTTTTTCTTAATTATTTTTTTTCAAATTCTAAACATTAAATTGCAGATTCTTCACTAATTGTCTATCATGGGTTCGGAGGCTCTTTTGACTAAGAGACAGGCAATCATGTGTATGTAATTTGTAGGCACGTCAAAGCGGAACACAATTAGAAAATGTCACGCAGAATTCTGCCCGAGAGTCTGGAAGGTTTTTTAAGGTACAAGGATTGCACGCTATCAGTAGTAATGCATCTTTGTGATTTAGTAATTACCCATTAAAAACACAGACAAAAACAAAGGATTTCTTTCCATTCTACAAGCAATTCTCTGGTTTGTACAGGATATTACACGGAAAGTAGACTCCTCTTGGGTTCCTGATGTTTTGAGAGTTTGCATAGAATGTCTACGGTTAAAAAAACAGAGAAATCGTGATATCGTAGATAATAACAAGTTTCTACAAATGTGCCAGTTGCCATACAATGAAAACATAAAAATAAGTTATTAATGGGCATAGCTGGTGCCAAGACAATACCTAAATATCGTCTTTGCGCTTACATGCCGTTGTAAACTAAACAGATCAGCCAGGTGGAACTACAAGTATAAGTTACTGTCAGAATACAAGGCATTCTTTCTAGCAGCCAGAAGGAAGCTGATATCTCGTTTTAAGACTTTGCGTGGCAGCACAGTGGCATCTGTGGCCCCATCGCTCTGGCATTCACAGATTTAAGGCCATTTAGTAATGTTCAGTTGAGAACAGTGCCAATGGCCCCGTGTCTGTATACTGTTTTTAAGGGGGGGGTGTATAACAGGTACATTTAAACACAAACATGAGTTTTATGGTACAATATTTTCATATACAAGCATATCCCCTACAAACAGGATGAAGAAAGAAACAATCATTAGATATTTTACTACACAGTCCCAACACCCTTTATGAATAGATTGGCCCCCAGATAAATGTATATGCATTGCGTGTAGGGCACTGCGTTAACGTTAAGTGTTTCTCTAATAATTGAAGGCATATGTTTCAGGAGCTTCTCTCTCTGCGCCTATACAGTAGCTCAGTAGCTGAACATATGCTGATCAATTAACATCATTATACGCTGGGTGTATATCTCTGCGCATGATCACGCAGTGTGGGTTCTTTGTCCTCTATAGGACATTTTTACTTTATTATATGACAAAAATGCATGCTATGATATGCTATAGAGCAAAATCCATCACCGCCTGTAGCAGACCTTTCATAAGAGTTGTATTTGCTTACATTTCCAGAAAACATATTCATATTTATTTTTATTTTCCAGAAATGTTTATAAGTTGCTACAGGAAGTTCAACATTAACAACTAGTCATGTGTGCCGGAAAACCGCAATAACTTTGATCCTGTTGGCAGCATTTTAGTTTCAAAGGATGTTTGATCTGCTTTCGTTAAATTGCCTGCGATTTCCTTAATCACTTAATCATATTCTGCTGGATTTTTTTGCTGTTTTTTTTTCCTGTAAGCCAATACATTGCCAATTACATAAAGTGGTCATTTGGTCATAAAATTGACATTTTGTACAATAAAAACAGCGTCACTAGTAAAAGGCCCATATTACTTCTGTATACCATGATCATAACAGATTTCAGTATTACTTTGTTCAATCATGCTTTTGTCCGCAAGGTTTTTATTTTCTCCTTTTTGTCTTTATGTATTGCTATGGACGGCAGAATGTTTACTGGTAGAAGCCACGGCACAATGGTACAGGCGTTGGCATCATGTTGGCATTCTGCCTGCATCCACTGCAACACCTGTAGTCACGCCAGTTATATGATAACTTTTTAACATTTTGTTTTACAGTCTTTACCCACTACTAAGATTAGTGTGTAGAAAGTATTTTAATTTCTGTTGGCCTGATATACAATATCTAAATCTGCAATCCTTTGAGGGTTGTGCAGTCGCCTTTAGGCTCGGGAGGCATTTACAGCCGAGTGGCCCAACAACAATGTTACACTTTAGCTAACTATAGTGTTAAATATTCTACTCTTCTGCAGCAGTATACAGGCAAGAACAGAATGTAAAAAGCCAAAATCAATATATATCACATAATCACATAGGTTTTGTTTTTGTGGGTTTCCTTTGAAAACTCACAGCAGATTCTACAGCTCAAGCTCTCCATGTGAAGACACGCTTAGGAATGCGATTGTGGGTTTTTGGTAATAATTGCCTTGAATGGTCGCTTCTGTTATGCAAATAGCGACACAAAACGGCTCGCAGATGGATTGTGCTGGACTAGCAAGTGGTATGCATTTTCATAAGCATCCACGGAAAGGCTGTTCCATGTACCTTCTATCCTTTCTGCAAAACTCATAACTGCTAGCTTCTGTCCTCCTCCTCTTTGCAATAGTATTCTCCTTTTTAGAAACACTTGTCTTGAATTTCATTTGTTACTTTTCTTGGCTCTTGCGGTTTCTGTTAAATCTCCCTTGTCTCCTATCTATCCGCGGTGAAAACGCTTAGTGATGATGAGAGTCTCATTAACACAGATGCTTCCTCCGTGCCGTTAATGTATAGTGTCAGCTGCTGTGCAGCATAAGGCAGCTGTCGGGGGTCTTTACACAGTGCGGTACATAAGTGCGTCAGCACCATAGATTGGTTCTTTCGTCTTTGGGTTTTGAGTTTGGATTCACTCTGCTTGGCCCTAAGAAATACAGAAAGGATAAAATATCCTTAACAAAAAATTGAGATTTTGGATATACAATAATATAAAGACGCTGCAGGACTATATTTAAATGTAAATACCTTGAAGGTTTCTCCATCGATGTGTTAGTAATTCCGTATGTAATAATTATTTTAAAGCCTCTTGGATAAAAAAGTAACAAAGAAACTCGGTATAAATAACTGTGTTGTACTTAAAGTTTTATACGCTTTATCTACAGAACAAGTGTATTTCTATTTTAATGAATCTTTCTTTTTTGTATAGGACGGGAACACTTATTTGTAGACATCGAAACATTTTTGTAAATATATATTTTATTTTATCGGTTGTGACTCCTAAGATATGGCAAAAAGTCCCTGGTTTGAATTTTGGCGGCGGTGTATTAGAGGCTTTGTATTTTGGTTGCTCGGTGGGCTTAAGGCTATAAAACTAATAGCTTAGCCTGGCCTACGAGAATTCCAGTTCATCTGCTGGAGATGCTGCTTTGAATTGGACAGTTTTTGGAAAAAACACAGTAGGTTTCCTCCTGTTTTTCACCCTGGGGACCAAAGGGCCCGAGATCCACACAGAATACCGTTTGAGTGCCACTGCTCCGGTCACCTGCCCATTGTGTGATTGTGTTACTGAAAACCCAAACGTGTGGGATCTCTGGAGTAGACATGTGCTAATGTAATGGCAAAACATTGAATCTGAAACAATGGTTTTTAGCGGCTCTTCATAGGTGGTCGGGTAGAAAGGTTCATACAGATCAGCTTTATGCATGTGTTTTCTGTTCTGGTTTATTCAAGAGATATTCCTTTATTTTGGTTTTGCAGGATGCATGCTCTTTGGATGGGGTATTTAGAGAGAGGGTGTAGCGGGTCCCAAGATTTTGAGGTATATTTACTAATGCTGGACAGTAGCGGATTCAGTTCACCGATTCCACTGTACATTGTGAAGGCCTTGGCCCAAAAGGCTTCTCTTGCGATGAGATCCTGGTTAGCTTTGCATAGTAAAACAAAGCAAGAACTCCACTTATACCCATCGAATACCCACCTAAAACTCTGTGTAATCCATAATCAGATTCTGAAAAAGCCAATGAAACGGACATCAGACATATCTGTCTTAAATCATTTTACTTTGGGATCCTGAAAGTCTATGGCTACCCCTGAGAAGCGGCCAGATGCCTCTCGTTTAACCTCGCTTGGAAGATGACTGCAAGTAGCTGCCAGTGACGGAGTTCATGGATTAGAGAACAAGCGCGTCAAAACCCGTTCATATTACTAAAATAATTATGATAACAAATAGCTTTAGGACTCTCCCATTTCTATTCCATGCCTCAAAACGAAATACTTTAACCATAATTTCTGTAAAACTTAAATAGAACAAAATATGTCACAAACACAGATATAAAATACAGATCGGACAATACTAACCGACCTCTCAATAATGAATGCGCTGTGAGCTCGGTTACCCTTCTGTTTCATTAAATATGTAAAGGAAACACAACCTCTGTTGCGACTAAGCCAGGAAAAACTGGCTCAGAAAACAGAGGTATCAGAATAACTGAGTGAAGGAATTTTAATGAATAGATTGCAGCGCCTATAAATAACCCCCCCCGACAGGGCACTCTGGTTTATTGCCCAGTCACCTGTATTTATTTAGTTGTTACAGTTGGAAATGCACAGATTACGCTTCATTGTAGCCTTCACATTCCAGGTAAGTAAACAATCCAGGTTATTGCTCCATCTTTCTTATTATCTACTCTTTACAGTGCCTGTTGTAAAGCTAACATGAACCACTATATGTTCTTTAAAATGAATCATACGTGTACGCAGCGTGAAGACTATAGCAGGTCATCATGTTTGTTTAGCCATTGCGATATATGATGGCGCTATATGAATCAATCAATAGATGATAATCTGCTGAAAAGCCCACCTGCTAGCTGTACTGCTTCAATAACGCATGCTATATTCTTTAAGTGGTGTAGGAATGAAATTAATTTGACTTTAGTTTTCGTTTCTTGAAGTGATATATTTTAGGATTAAATATTGTCGTACATATATATATATATATATATATACTATATTGTTGGGCTCCCTGAAAATTCTAAAGAAACATTACATCTAATTGTGAGCTTGCAGGTAAACCAAAACATTGGAACGTGCTAACTTAAAAGTTTGTTGTGAAGGGCAAGTTTCAGCTCTAGTGAGGAAGAATGCATATTAAAATGTAGAAAAAAAATAAATAAAAGCAATTACTGGAGCTAGAAGCTGCAGCTATGGGGCTGCAGTTGCCCCCCTCCTCTGTGGTCTGACAATTATTGCCACTGATTGGCTGCTTGAAGAGCCATAGAAATGTAAAGACTGTAAAAAGTACATATGATGGCTGGAGTGTCTCTTTAAGCTGTTTTGGGACAGTCCCATCCAAAACATCCAGCATTTGTTAATAAGTTAATATGATAATTCTAGGGTCGTTTTTAAGGTTCCTATGAAATGCCAATGAACATTCTATGATTACAGTGGACATACAAGAACATTCAACATGTGATTTGCTTTACATCGCTTGTTCAAATGGTACTAATTGCTTTTATGCAATTACCTAGTTGACACATCACAGCTTAACATCCGTTATATCATGTTGACATTGTAGCTATAATAACATTAATAACATATTCTATCACTTTACACACATTTCACTGAAAAGCTGTTACACTATCGGCTGTTTGAAATGTTTTGGTTTAATTGTAGTTACTGCTTCAGCTATTTCGGGAGTGATCCTGCGCATGTTACAGCAGTTGGGCGTGTGTTGTTCTTTCAAGAGCTTTAATTATGTTTTGGGCTTAAAGTACCAGTTTTGTAGATTGTTGGCACCCCCACTAGCAGAGATATTTGGAAACTTTGGTGGATCTCGGTTTTATTTCTCCCAGATGGGTATCTTCACTTATAGTGCCAGGAACAGTGGTCCTGATGGGTGGTATTCGGACAGAGAGACAGAAACAGAATAAGCATTGAATACCGAAATTGGGGAGGCACTACACGCAAATTACCCACCAGGAATCTGATCGTCAGACCTGCCGCGGACCGCTGTAACGCAGAGTATGCATCTAACACCATTACTATACAGTTTCAGACTCTACTCTCTCAGGGCTCGGACATCTTTAGCACTAAATGTGAATCCAGTGTTTTTCCCACATTTTATTGTTTCTAACACCAAATAAACCGAATAGTGCTTACATGTTATACATGTTAAATAACCAAATGTATACTATGAGTAACCATCTTAACTCCCTGTTCTCAATGGGGATTATTTCTCCCCATTAACTTTAAATTTCATTTGATTAAGTTGTCCCTTATTAAGTTGCTATGATTGCTTGGTTCAGGTATAAATTGTAAGGAACGGGGTACTTAGCGTAAGCAAGGCTTAAGCCTGGGGTGTCCAAACTGCGGCCCTCCAGCTGCTGCAGGACTACATCTCCCATAATGCTCCTTCAGCTAAGGGGCTGGCTGAGGAGTATGGGAGATGTCGTCCTGCAGCAGCTGGAGGGCCGCAGTTTGGACACCCCTGGCTTAAGCGATATATGGCCATATAGCATGACGGAATCCCAAATATATTTGCCCGTAAGTATGAACGTAAGGTTCAATAAAATGTCCTCATTATCACTATTCTAATAATTCCCATATGTTACTGTTTTGCGTAGCAATCCATTAGATGCGTATGTTCGTTTTAAGGATACTGAACAATCATATTTTTCTTTTCTCATCATAATTGAGGTATCGGTCATGCTGATGAGCGATTCCCTCCCACCTCACATGCTAGTCTGACATGTTAAGATGAATTAGGGTAGCGTTGGCTTCCATAGCCCTCTTTCAAGGCCTCCATCACCGGTTAAGTTACTATGTGACAAAGAATGGCACAAGCCTCATCTCCACTGGCAGCAAGAAAACCCTCCAAGAATGCGGGGTCTTCAATAATAATTTGTAGCTCTTTTAGGATGGTCTAACGTACAGTCTTAGAAACATGATCGCAACAGAACCAAAGTAACACTGGTCTCCCTCTAGGTTTTAGACTCAATATGTGAAATGCATATAAATCAGATTCCGAATGAATGCCCCATGCTATGCCGTGTCAGCCACATAATGCTATGCAGTAAAATGTCATAATAGTCTTCATCTATTAAACTAAGGACAAGGCAGAACTGGCGCCATGCAGTCACTGTTGTCTTACAGCACCTGTCAATACCATATATATATATATATTAGTGTTATTTTTCTATCCATAGCAGATTCATTGGAGTATAGGATTCTCTGGTGTTTAACAGTGTTACACTAATGCTAACCAAGCTGATCTCATCTTCTCACCATTGAATTATTTTCAAACCCTATTTGCCACAATTATACTTTTTAGATGTTGTGCTAGGGCAATGGGGTTTAAAGATTTTTTTTTTTGTATTTTTTCACATTCTCCTCCCTGCGATCCCCCTGCACTGTGATCTCTATGCAAGTCTGCCGGATAGTTTTTTCCAGAAACATTGCCATCCAGAGTTTGTTCATGCAGGAGCCGGACCACCATACATGTAGCATGGTACCTACGTTGCCGCATTGGGTTCCGGCATAAATTACTAGTGTTTGGATATATCTCGGCCGGTTTGGTAGGAACAAGGTACCATCTCATGAGGACTATAATTTGGGTTTCCATACGAGTAGAACAACGAGTGGCAGCCCAACTAATCATATAAGATAATCTATCTGTGTTTGATGTAGAAGAAATAAGTTTGTAGCAGACTGTTAGCTCTTTAGTACGGTGCAGATCTGTTTCAGAATAGGGGTTAGAGGAATCCTGTGACCCACAGACCCCCCATCTAAGGTAACGTTCAATATGAATATAAGTAAAGTGATTGCACCCATTCAGCTGGAATCTAGCCATAAGAAGCAGAAATGGAACAAAAGAATCTAATGAATCTGTAACATTACGATCTACATTTTATTGATTATTGATAGAATACAAAGTCTGCAAGCATAAATTGTGTTTGATGCGCCTGCAGTGGTCCAGCTGCCTCTTGTGCGTCCTGAGATTGAATGATATCTGGGTTCACGGGCAAAATCAAGCCATAAAGTCAAATGAAAGTCAATTTAGAAAAAAAAAATAAGGATTTGATTTTTCAGGCATTCGATTTCTGCAGCCCGGCCACCTCCCTTCAGGACACTGGCAGCGATCTTCTTTGTCCGCTTAAACAGGTATTGGCTCCGCGGATCTCTTTTTTCTAAGAACGACATAGCATATCATGATGCCGGTAGAAATGATGTGCAGGATCATGGTCACGCAGACCATTCCATATACCACGTTAAGGATGACATCATCAGAAAGCTTTCCGCTTTTTACTTCCAGATCTCCTAAGGAAAGATTTCAAGTTTTAAAAAAATTATTTTGATGTTTCATTAATATTTTCACTTTACCAAATATTAAAACCCATCAAAAATACCACATCTATACAAGGCGATAATGTCTGTATAATCGTCGGTTACAGAAAAATAATATACATTTCCAAATCGTATCTGAATAATATTTTGATCAGTCACGATATTACTGTCCCATCTGGGCATCAGTTATGGATTTCATTTTTTTTCTCAAATAAAAGTAGAAATATATTTATATAGATATATATGGTTCATTGAAAATAACCAACTAATGTTTATGAGACTTGCTGGGTTTCACAGTCTGACTTGGAATCCAAACTTTAAAGATAAAAAAGGTAAAACTGAAAATAAGGTTAAGTTAGGAAGGAGGGAAAAGCTATAAAAACATAAAGAGATTAAATTTAAATTAAAAGCCTCTTTCGCGTTGTGTCTAAAATGACATAATTCAGAGAAGGAGAAAAGAACCGTTAAAATAATCCAGTACGATGGAAACTGTTTATAATACCCCCGATTACCTTTAGCTCTGGAGCCATCGTGTGATTCTTGCCCCTTGGGTAAGGCGCACACACCACAAAAAAGAATAAACAGCAAGAGAATCTGTCTAGACATCATGTTAACTACACGGGTCTACACTGACTGTCTAACTCACCGTGACGGCGGCTTCTTTACTCTGCTGCTACTGTGACATCACTATCATCGTGCAGCAAGCTATCCTTGTAGCTTGCAGTTTATGATGTCATGCAGCTGGAGATGTTAAAGTGATATTACCAGCAGTAATAGTTCTAGGTTCATCGCTTATTAAAATTTATATGTCTCTGTGCTTTGACTCCATCTTCTGTTGGACCAATACAGCTATATCCTCTTCCCAAAGCAGTGCGTGACTTTGTAGCGGCTCCCTGACTAATATCACAGAAACATAGAATTTTATAGCGGATCGGGCCCGTTCGGCCCATTGTTCCTGGTGTAAAGACTCCTTGGACTTGTCTTAGAGCCATATGCTTATCCCATGCATGTTTAAAACCCTTTACCACCACTGATGGGTGGCTGTTCCACTTATCTAATCTCAGCAGGGATATAAGTGGAAGTTTTAAATGAAAAGTATCTCTACAACAAAACGCATATCTGCAAATGAAGTCAAGTTAGTCATTGTAAAATCTAGTTACAGGGCCACGGAATATGATGGTGCTACATAAAAGAATACATAATATAATTTTGCTGAACAGCACCCACAGGTCCGATCTTAGTTTCGATTTGTCTGCTGAAATGTGATTTAAAGCCAGAGACCCGTCGCTGTATATATTTATTTACTTGCACAAGGTCTCGCTGCGCAGAATGGCAAGTGATAAGACTTAATGCCTTGTTACCCTATCGAGGGCTAACAGCGCTAGTTACCCAATGATTAATCTGTGGGTATAAATAAACTGCAAACATAACTGGAATATTAGCAGCAGGACTGCACTGACTCTCACTGTCTTCCCCTGATCTGCAGTCAGTGTGGGACAATATTAGTATATATTGGTGGCAGGGGACAATATTAGTATATATTGGTGGTAGGGTACAATATTAGTGTATATTGGTGGCAGGGGACAATATTAGTATATATTGGTGGCAGGGTACAATATTAAAGAATGAAAAATAACTGCCAGTTCAGCTGTTATTTTGAAATCATATTTCAATTAAGGTCGTTACTTCAAAGAGATAAGGACATATTATGTAGTTAAAATGGATGTCTAATGTGTTGTCTATATACATAGTGTGTGTCTATATATATATATTGTATATGTAGCATTTTATAATTGCCCCTGCTACTTTGGCCCCCCCTAAATATGAAAGCTGGAGACGCCACTGCCCATCAAGAAGAACAGTACCGATAATCAGTTGTGTATCTCAGCTGCACCCATAACTTCTTACAAGCTCGATACACATTACTAACCTGTGGCGTACTGACAGTATGATCACTTAGAATTAGTCTTCTGGAAGGTTGTCTAGCTTTTTTTTTATCGTGAAGACACCGTCTGTTTTTTTACCTGGTTGTAAGGCTACTCAGACCGGATTATCTGCCCCACCCCACTAGACGAAGAGATATCAGAGGTCCGATTGCATGTATACCCCCATTAATGGTTATTCTATTCATTTTTTTTATTCTATAAAATATTATATATATTATAGAGATGTCATTTTATACTGGTTTACTTAAGCCTGATGGGTTCCACATTGTGTTCACAGGATTAATTTAAATTTCTTAAATTACCATTACCCAGATATTCTTGGTGGTTATGGAAAAGTAGACATTAGACAGTAGACATAATCTATGTATTTTATTTTATATTTTAAATTTGAGGTCATCCCTGTATAGGAAAGTGTTAGGCGATCATTATATGATACAGTGAAGAACTTTTTCCGAAAGGAAAACTGTAGACCTCTCAAGGAAAGAACAAGTTAACAGTTATATTTCTGGCGTGGCGGTGTTCCTTTTTTAGCGTTGGCACTGACCAGGGTCCCATGCTCTGCCGGCATTCGTCTGGCTCAGGATCCGTGCATACTTTTAGAAACCGGTGGTATGCTAAAAACAACTATTTTGTGTTCTGATGCTTTGAAACCCTATACATAATTTCTTGTATTTTTGTTGAAATTCTAATTGTAGACAGAATCTGAAGGAAAAACACATTCGGCTCATTAAAATAATAATGTTTACACGTTAACTTGTGTTTGGCACGAAATGTTACATATCTGAATACATCTCGAGATCCATTGTCTCTACAGTGGCTCCGGTGTGTGTGATTTTCCTCTTTAAAACCATTCTAGTTCATCTTGAATCCGGCTGGCTCTTGGTCAGTAATGCTACTTTACCTCGCAAAACAAACGAAGGCACGGTCCTGACTGATTCTCCCGCTGCTTCCGTGCTATAATTATTCCTCATCTTTCCACCTTATTAACAAGTAGAAAACTTTTACTATGTGAAACTGTACTTCTTCTTCTTAAGCATTCGCCTCTTCGGTGAAATCCACACCCAGTTTCAGAAAGCCTTAATTTTGGCTCTGTTCCACCTTCTCGACTTACAGTATGATCGTGATCCGATTAAAATAGCATCCCATATTGTTATATCAAACGTCTCAACCAATTTGCCTTCTCTCATAATCTCTGTGTCAATTCCCATAACCTACTTGACCCTGCCCATCCAGACGAATCTCTGTCCGACACACGCAACTGAAACTGTGTTAAGGCAGAAGCCACTTTAGTGGGAAACCTCAAGGACTTGGTTTTGTGATGAGTTGATAACACCCTTTACCCAGTATGATTGTGAAATCTGCTTGTTCTATTAACCAGTTCAACTGTATCAAACACATTGACGTGCAACCTGTTTGAGGGCTTCACCCCCTGGTCATGTGCTGGTTTAAGTGCTTTCTACTTAAACCAATTGTAAAAATTGTAATTATAACATAATGAAGCACTGCTTTGAAACAAGGCTGGGGTGCAAGTTTGAGATCTACTTTACTAAATATATGTGTATTGGACTGGAAATATTCATTCACTCTCTTAAATGAGATAGTAAAATACAGGATCTGCAGGATCATGGTGGATAACAAGATGCGTGATCATGTTTTTCATTTGTCAAACTGTGACTACACAAAATAGAAGAATGTTGTCCAACTTTGTTTTTAAGTGGTGAGGTGTATACCATTTGGAAGCATTGGGCTGGCTATGAAAACACTGTTAAAAGAATTATACGCTAAATATTAAACTTTCCTAGGTTTCCAGATACTATCAGGATCATACAAAAATACAAAAACCCTTGAGGGCTACCTTTTGGATAAGACTGTTTTTGTAATTCAGTATTCACAAGTTAAAAATGTAGCGACTACATGAATACTGGGGTACATTTTATTATTATTATTGTGCTAAAAATACTTTTTTTTATCTTTCTTACACTTTTTCCCCAGAAAAGTTAAATTATATGTTGCTGTGTATTAAGTTTTTTACTTTTGTTTATCTACAGGCAAACTGAAGACATCTGCGTTTGAAACTGCGGAGTCAAGATGAATACAGGTAGGCTCTTCCAGCATGGAGGATAAACTAGAACTCTGTGTCACTCGATAGGAGATAACATGGAAAGGTCAGAATGTGGTGCCTCGTTCTGCCAGACATTTAGGTCCTGTGAGTTGGTTATTATGTGAATATTAATTTAGATATTTATTTCCAATAATTAAAAGGTCATGGTTGGCATTATGTACATTGGTCGTTATGACGATAAGGCTACTTTTTAGACTTTTAATACACTCAATCCCAGTGATTGCTGCAGTTTGCTGCTACCGGCTGGATATAAAAACCCTAGCGGCCACACATATCAAGCCGTTGGCCGCACTTACATTATCAGGTGGCTGATGGCCTTAAGGTGCCAGGGCCACCTCATCATCACCAGTCCAGCCCTGAATTTGACAGCAGATTAAAAATCAATTGGCCCATTTCGTCTTTCCAACGCCTGGATAATCCTGTTCCCTATTTGGTACTTTGCTGTTTCTTGTTCCCAGGTTAGTGTTATGTCCATCTGACACCTTCGCGTGATACTTGGTTCTTCTCTGTCCACGATTGCTTTCTGTAGTGGGACTGTGGATCAGAAGCCGCCTTTGTCACATCTTTGACTGTACCTGCAAGAATTCTGTTAAACAGCAAAGCCTTGTGTTTACAGTTAAATATTCGGGCATCTATTTGAAAATAAAGTGAAAAAAATTGGACCAGTATGGCAGCTACTATTGAAAAATGTAAAAGAAGCATCATATTGATAGCGATCTGATCTGATGAGATATGATATGTATGCCACATTAGAAACAATGAGCTGACGCCGTTGACAGTATTTTTAACCATTAAAAGGAAACAAAAGCAGATTTGGCAGAAATTATAAGGACAGTTGAATCCTGCAAAAGGTATGTCTCTCACCGGTTTAACTGCACTTTTGGGGAGTGAGTCTTCAAGTGGGACGGTGTTTTTTCAGGACACTCCTTGTGAAAAGTCCAGGTTTGAGGATGCTTCCTACATTGTTTAATAATAATGATCACATAGCATTTTCCAACTATATTCTTCGTGTAAGGAGCTTTAGCGTGCCGTCCAAAAATCTGTGTGCCCCATTTTACTTACTCTCTACCCCATTACTTACTGCATGTTATGAAAAAGGTAGCGCTAAGCAATGTTGGACAAGTTGAGAGAACATTGATTATATGTATCCATGAACCAAGCATGAGACACAAATCTGCTCTATTTTAATGCAGAGACTCGCACAGCTGGTATTTTCAGAAACATTCCACTCTGTTGATGGACAAATATACATCTGTCACCCAAAAATAGGAATTATTTATTGTATATTTGTCACGTCTGTATTTAGCATCACTAAAACCTCAGCTTACGGTGTTCTGCGTATTCTTCATCGTGAATATAATTCTTCTCATGATGCTTCCGATTATTGTAATTATATTCACCTACGCTACTGGTAGGATATTTAAAGGGACGTTGTCACCAGCTTTTTATGTGTACCTTTAAATATATGGCGGTCGCATGCATGTTTAACGTATAACCAATATATGCATGTAAGTGCTATAAGTTTATTATTTCTTCAAAGTTCTAAGGATCCCAAATAATCTTGAATAGTCAGTCTGCTATGAGATATGTTACTACATGTAAGGGCTGGTGTGTAGTAAGACATTGGAAGGCGTCACAAGGCTGGACCGATTTTTCAAAACATCTGCCTTCTAAATTATATTGTTATACAAATGGGTATGCAGATGCCTTGTATGTTATTCATTTTAAGAGGTACTAATTAAGCTTCATCAAATAGGTAAACTCTAGTCCACCCTATAGGTATATGTAACTAAACACTTAGGTCAAGAACCCCTTGTAACATCTGCTTACTTTAATTTCTTTCATCATTTTTCTATTAACTATTTGTTTACATGTATGTAGGTCACCCTATGAGGCCAGTTTTCTTCTGGTTGCAGCTTAGTGGTGAAAAAAGGGGCATTGTCTACTAAATCTTCAGAGTGCTAGAACGTCTGCAAAGCACCTTATGTGTTTATCATAGAAGGAGAATATAGCTAATATACTGATGTGTACACCTCACAAAATATTCAAAATAAGGTTGTATTTATGTATTATGCTTGATAGTTCCCTAGTTGTGTGATAGCTGGTACAAATTTTAGACCCATAACTGCCAATCCCATAAAATCACAAACTAAATGCAGTAAATTGGCTTGTCGCCGTGCATTGTGTGCTTGAGCTCATACGTCTTTTGCACATTTGTTTCTGTGCGATGGCCTTGCACGTGCTTGTTGTGCTGGTCTGTGTTTTGCTTGCATCACTATCACTTTGTGTGCTTCCAGATAGCGGTGGATATGCCCGCAAACGCGCTGCCATGTCTGTAACACTAACAGCTGTGAAGAGAGTTCAAAGTTCTCCAAATCTATTGGCTTCAGGTATAACAACTAACCAAACCACAAAATGCATCGTTCGCTCGAGCAGGACCTCCATGCTCATGTCGACTAGAATACGCGTAAAAAAAGATGCGTCCTCACGTCGTCTGAGATCTTCAAATGAATAACTACTAGAAAATAACATGCTTAAAAATGCAGATGCTCCACTTTGTAACATCTTTGATTTCATACAATCTGGCCCTCCTGCCTAATGCTTTGAAAGTAACTTTTTTTTCTTTGATATATTCAGATCATATATTTGAATTGAATTGGTAACTATATAATAGAAATAATAACAGCCTTTTTCTGCAATTTCTCTTTTTACCGTGTCAATAGACTTGTCGGACTTTAAGGTGTTGTATAAATCCCAAGGTAGCACGTTAGTTGAAACAGAGTTTTTCAAAGAAGATTACTCCAAACAGAAGTGCATTTTGTTGTTTTTTTCAACGACACTTAATGTTTCCCATTTTCAGATGGCTGATTTCCCAAACATACTAGCAGTACACATAGGCTGAAAAGGCCGGCAAAAAAGTAAAAACATTTGTCTCATTATCAATATATTTGAATGCAGTTGTGGTACCACAATAAACATAAAAGTAAACATACAACTTTTATAGTCTCCTCATAAGCTGATACTGAGGCCTGCTAACGATACAAAATGTTCCCAATAAAGGTTGTAACGTTGGTGAATACAGATATTCTGAAATAAGTCCCTGTGTTCAAGAAGGGGGTTCGTTCTACTATACCAAAGAAAAAAGGACTGCTAGAAGAATATGAAAATCTTGGTGAATAAGCCCTTAGAAACACTGGAGGATGTAAAGGGTGACGATTAATATTGCTAAATTTGCACCCTTTACATATATATCCATTATATATTGTCCTTTCCTCTATACACGCACATAAATAAAAACATACATAAATGCAGAATCCAGCATTTCTAGAACAGTATGAGCATTAATAATACAAAATAATATAATTGTTATTGCCTTTTCTTGAGCACGACGCAAATGAATTATCTTAGAACAATTATGAATCATTATTTTAAAATGTCAAAAATAAAAGAGCAAAAAACATGCTAAAAGAAAATGCATTCATTTCAAATTCCATTTGCATCCCTGTTTGCCACGAGAATGTGCGGATTTTTTATGTCTTACTTATATGTTAGAAGCCATGTTTAAACTTGTGTGCTACCTCAGATTTATATATCTTAAAGTCAGAGCTATCTGCCTGAATTATAGTATAAGTAATTGAAAAAGCATAATAGAAATGTACATTACACCTGTATCTTTTATATTATTTACATAATGCCTCTGTTATTTCCTCATATTAATAACAGTATTTTGTCATTTTTTTTTTAGGACACGACTTTCCGTCGGACCCAGGTATAAAATGATTAAACTGGATGCTTTGTGCACTTTCATTGTTTTTTTTGTAAATTTGGAGTGAGTATTTTATACAATTTGAATACATTTTATACACACACAGCCTCGTCTAAGTAGGTGACAGTATACAACATATGACAGGGTAGGCATACAAAAAGAGAGCAACTTAGGTGTCAGACTGTCAGTGTACCTTTTTTTCTAGGGAAAGAAAGATTTTGTGAGCTTTAAAACACGTTGGCAGCTGTTAGATAAATAGGATTACAGAGTTAGAGGACTCAATCCCAGTTTGACCTTAGTCTGATTTGACTCTAGATATCTGGAGGTCATACAATGATTCTGTCAAAGATGGTCTCAATGGTGACTTTGGTGGTTCCTCCCTTGCAGCAAAAGGTTTTCGAAGTGTCCGGCCAAACCTACAAGATAAGAAGTCACCAACTCAAGTGAGTCAACAGCATGCTGTGTCACATAATTGTAGATATTTTATCTCACCACATTAACAAAACTGTTCTGTATGGCACCATCACTTTGCTGTGAAAACAACATGTGAGTAGTGTTGTGTTGTGTTGTGTGACTATACACTTTCCCAAGAAAGAGCACTTTCTAAGAGGTGACCAGCATGGGTTGTGGTTGGTGGCCGGCATACTGCGTGTCATTCCAGAACGGTTTTTACTGTTTGTCAAATATATAATGGGCTAACCGGGTCAGTTATGTCTAACACTATTTTTATTGTGAATCCCTGTCTTTCACAGCCCCAAACCTAAATAAATCACTGTGCACTACTCATATGCATGTGCGGTATATTAATGAAGTGTGGATTTATGCACAACACTATGACCACAATGATTGTCACAACGCTCTAGAATTTTATATATGCTTCTAGCATAGAGGCAGCCAGACAAAAGTCTGCGATAACTTAAAAATGCTTGCTTGGATTTGCATGCAGTAAGGAGTTTTATAAGTCCTTATAAAATGAACAAATATACATTTAAAAAAATAAACAAGTGAATTTGGAGTACTAGACTGTCCCTTTAGTTTCTCACTGCTTCAAGAAGCGCTAAAGGTGATGTTACCTGGGGACAGAAGACAGAAGATCCCAGACTATCGTTTAAGTCATTCATCATGCTTTGAAATACTATATAGAACATGGCTATAATTACCTATAGTTTGGGGTTACTGAACCTTTATCAGGCATGGTATTCAAACCAAAGAGTTCTAGACAGACAATAAGCCAAAAAACTATTTAGAACTAATGATTCCACCAAGTCACAACTAACGAGGACCCAATTAGTTTACATCGTGGGCTACCATCCTGAATTAAAGTCAATTTAAAAAATAATGAAACACAAAGTAAAAAATAAATGGGATTATACAGTAACACACTTCTGCCACAGACACAAAACTACCGCCTAAAACTGTGCTCACTTAAGGTTTAAAAGTTTCAACTGTTTATAATAATCCATTTTCAACTGCCTGCTCTCAACGCATTATGCCGTGGGCATTACTGGCAGGTACGCTAATTACTTCAACTCCTATCACTATATACCTACTATGGCATTTATTTCATGTCCAGGCTGTCAACGTTTCACAAACCGGTCACAATTAGAACTGCTTACCCTATAATATTCACCTGTAAAGCAACTTACACGTAATTTTTATTTTATTATTCATTTTATTAAAAAAAAATAGCTGTTTAAAGATTTGAATAAATACATATCTCTACTCTGAGACATTGTGTTTTGTTATTAGAACTTACAAAAATTATATAATGTATGTTGCTGAACCCAAGATTTGACCGTGTCCTAGAAGAAAATGATTGTTTAAATTACTTAAATAATACAGAAACAGATTTAAATAATTTTGGTGATCAACAATAACAAGATATTTAAAGGGGAACTCCCACTATATTGTTTTATCATTTAGTTACCGCCCTGTAGTTGTAAGAAATATATATGTAATATTCATCTCAAAAATCATTTATTTCTATATTTCACACAAGTACTCTCTTACCCATGGCCCTCTGCTTAATCACACAATCATACAACACGTGTGATGTAATCACATACAATATTGATTTGGCTAATGGTATCCAAATGCATAGGCACAGAAGAAGCAAAATGCATCTTTATTTTTAACAATATTTAGCCTTCATGTAGGGTGCATATGGTGTCTTCTCAGGCTATTTCCATCTCTTAGAGTCTGAAGCCCGGCAAGGAAATGCATTCAACTGTAGGAAACATTCGATTTACTTGATGTAAAAATTCAATGTAAGATTCCCTGCTTTTCCACTTAAAGCAATGAAAAGCTACTTTTCCCATTTAACTTTGCTGTCTGCGTCCAGAGTATAACATGTCATGGTTTTAAAAATACCCACCTGACATTGTATATATGTGATATTGTGTGAAAGTACCAAATACTAATGTATTTTTTGTTTTTTTATTTTTTTCTCCTTGATTTATTTTGCTGTGTGATTACATTTTGGGGGGGAAACAGCCTCCCATACCTCCCCCTAGGATAGGAAGCTTTCACAGATCACCATCTAATTACCAGCAGAGTGATGACAATCAGCTCCCTGTAACAACCACACTAATCCCATCAGTTGTTCAGAGTTTTACTAATAGGGAAAGCACCATGTCCTCCGCTAAATCAAACGCAGACATATGGCTGACTCAAACTTCTACTAATCCACACGTTTCATTCTCTAATACAAGTCTGAAGGCAGAACATATAAACCGCAAACTCATTCACCATGAGCGTAGGCATGAATCTAAGGAACGTAGGGTTTCCACCCTAAAACTAATCTTGCAAGAGATCCCTGCAGACAAAACTCATTTTAACGTGCATCCAAAATACAGTTCTTCCGGGCATGCACCTTCACTCGACCTCTTGTCCCATGCCGATAACGCGTCACTTAAAAAACACACTGCCTCCCTGTCTGTTGAGATAGCGTCTAAATCAACTGTAAAGGCAGAAGATAGAGGCGAAACGCAAGGATCGGCAGCAAAACCTTCTTCTGACACCTTGAAGGTACCATCTGGTATTTCTGCACAACAGCCGCCAACTGGTACAGCAACATGGTCTACAAAGAACCAAGTGGTATACTGTCATCTTTAGTACTTCTAACATTTCTAAATGGCCGGATACAGTGTAGAAGATAAAACTAACCCAATCACGACTTCAGCAAAAAAAAACCAAGTAAAAATCTTGAGTAGGACAAGCAAACGCTCCAATTCCAGGGGTCTGTGGATCATTTTCCTTTATTGAAACATAATCTTGCTATATAAATACATTTTATTTTGCTGTACTTCAACTCTGAACTGGAGTAACCTTAATCAAACTATAGTGACAAAGGGATGCTCTTGATTCATAGACCCTGTTTAGTTAAAATATGCTTTAGTTACTATTGCTACACAATTAACCCTAACACTAATATTGAGGTGTTATTCACAGATATGCCTTAATGGAGAAAAAAATATATATAATTTCCCCAAAAATGTGTAATATAGTAAACTACCTGTTTAGATTGGATCTTAAAATCACATGAAGTGTCCATAGATATATTAAGGTTTTATTTTAAAATGGAAAACTATCTTTAATTGCTCACAAAAGTATTAAGTTAAGAACATATTAAAGGTAGCACCTTAATACTCTAGAAAGCAAGTGCCGATAGCAAAGGATTGAACAACTCACTCCTAATACTTATATTTTCAATGCTTGATATACATATGATGGTAGAAAATTCTGCGCATTACAAAAAATATACAGTACACATTTAGCTTTTGTCATATCATGGGAAAGACAATTGTAGGGAATAAAGTAAGAGCCAGCAATATGGGTCATCATCCCATTTATGTTACAATATATATGAAAATCCTAAATTCTCATATTTTGAGTTAATTATGAATAGATGTCATTTTTGGCCCTGTAGCAGGTAAAATATATTACATTATATTATTGATGGAGACAAAGTGGATGTTATACGAGGGGTAAACGAGATAATCTGCACTCTGGTACCCAGTTGTAAAGCTGTACTGTTCTCCATTTATTCAGCCCGCTGGTTCTCTGTCGCACATTGGTCAGCAGCCCCTCTTTACCACCCTAGTTACTCTTCTGATGTTCATGATAATACAAGTGGCTTCACAATGCAATCTCAGTCCCAACCGGGTATGAAAGGTTTGCGTTCTGGGGTTAGGAGGATGTTGTCTCTCCCCAAATTTCTCAGCACCATGGACAGGGGCATGTTACGCTAGCTCAAAAGAGCTGGCAGTACAACAGCGTTAAAAGTGAGCCTGCTCTAGCATGAATTACAAAAACAAGTAAAAGGTTTTGTTAAGTATGTACAGTTAGGTCGGGAAATATTTGGACACTGACACAAGATTTGTTATATTTGGACGCTGACACAAGAGCAAATTCAGAGGGTTCACCAGAAAGGTGCAATACAAGTCTCAAGAATTAAAAGGCCAGATTACACTTTGCCATAAACATCTAAAAAAGGCAGCCCCGTTCTGGAACAGCATTCTTAAGATCAACCTGTACCAGAATGATGGGAATAAAAAAGTATGGAGAAGGCATGGAATGGCTCATGATTCGAAGCATACCACATCATCTGTAAAACACGGTGGAGGCAGTGTGATGACATGGCCATGCGTGGCTTCCAATGGCATTGGGTCACTTGTGTCTGTTGATGAGACAGAAGACAAAAGCAGTTGATTGGACAACGCTTCACTTTACGAATGGGCAATGACACAAAACATACTGTCAATGCAACCCAGGAGTTTAAGAGAAAGAAGTGGAATATTCTGCAATGGCCGAGTCAATCACCTGATCTCAACATGATCGAGCATCCATTTCACTCGGTGAAGACAAAACTTAAGGCAGAAAGACCCACAAACAAGCAACAAAGATAGCTGCAGTAAAGGCCTGGCAAAGCATCACAGAGAAGAAAACCCAATGTTTAGTTATGCTCATGTGTTCCAGACTTCAAGCAGTCAATGCCTGCAAGGATTCTTGACAAAGTGTTAAAAATGAACTTTTAATTTATGATTGTGTTGATTTGACCAATTACGTTTGAGCCCCTGATATAAGGGGCCTGTGTATGAAAATGGTTGCAATTCCTAAACATTTCATACAATATTTTTGTTCAACCCCTTGAATTCAAGCTGAAAGACGGCACTTCGATTGCGTCTTGGTTGTTTCATTTCAAATCCATTGTGGTGGCGTACAGAGCCAAAATATGAGAATTGTGTCAGTGTCCAAATATTTCCGGGCCTAGCTGTACTTAAATATGTCTACACGTCTCTGTAATAATGTAAGTAAGTGCATATGAGCAGTTCACTCATTAGGACATTACCATCGGGTTGCGTGCGAGTATCTTTAACATTATCGTTGAAGGCTAATATAAGTCTGATTTTTAATAAGGCTGACCAGATGTATGCCTAGATTTATCAAGACGGTATGTAAGGGTAAATATATAGTTAGTGAAAAGATACACTCGTGGAGATACACGGGTGCAGCAGAAGCCACAATAGGTGGATATATGCTAGCGCTGGTCAATTCCCTCGTTCCACTGTTATATCCCCCTACAGACGGTGTGGATTGTATGTAAGATATGATGATGTGAATGTGGCCCTAAATTCAACGCTCTGCATACTGTACACAGAATTTGTCCGGTGTAATACAGCATATTGAAGTATGATCCACATTTACCCAATTATTACCCAGTTATACACACTGAACAGCCACGTTATCTGTATAGATAAGCTACAGATCCATCACATTAACATCAGTCTCATTATATATCGGTACATTTACAGACATGGCAGCTGCAAAGCTTATTGTCGGTACAGAGACTGTTCATTTAAGTGCACTGGGCCGTAATTATTCAATATCTAACGAGAAAAAAAGTAGATTAGGTATTATGTATAGATTTCCAGAAACACTTAATTTAATTAGGCTAAGCTAGGTTATGGATGATTGTCTGTGAGCTAAAGTGGAACAATAAGCAAGAATAATTCAAACCAAAATGGCTGAGGGCTAAGCTTTCCTGTATTCCTGTATTTAACATAGTGTATTAAACATAAATGCCTAGTTTGTACAGCTAACATCTGTTGTAATGGCTGCGTTGTAGGTAATTATTTACTGCGCTAATATATATTGATCAGAGAGGCTGTTGTGCATTTCCGTAGTGGTGGTTAGTATAAATGCATGATTTATAGGCGCTGTGCTTTCTGTAATGTTGATAAATATATGGTTGTACTTTTTGTATCATTTAAAAATGTGTTTTTGTTTTCTGCAGACCCCAGTGACAGTCAATGGAGGTTCAGGCAGCCCACTGAGTCACTTCCAGCGGCCCTTCTCCCCAACATACCCCTCACCACCTTCCCTTAACTCCAGCATAGCCGTCACACAGCATGGCAGAATGATAGGTACGTTTCTGAAACTGCCACGGTTATGACTGTGTATAAAAAGAAAGTATTCTACATATCAAATAATTCTGCACAAAAAAACAAACAATGGCAATAATGCTGTCCTCAGGAGAACGAGACGGCTTTATTTGGGTTTACCAAGACAACAACATAACATACATGAGTAATAGAGGAAGTATGCCACAGGAATACGTGAGTGTGTGTGTCAGTGGAGTGTAAGGGGTAACTGTGTAAAGTGAGTTACCAATCAGTGAAGGGTGCTGTTAATGATACAGCATACAGTTCCTAGCCTGGGGCAGCCCCATTCTGTGAGTGTGTGACTTACAGCTTCATTACAATAATAGCGCTTACAGTGGACATGGAGCATATCTTGCTGGGCACTAATTTAATGAACTGATTTGTGGCACAGGTGTCATCCTATGACAGTACCTCGTTTAAAGCCACTGAGTTCTTCATTTCTACTAATGTTAATGTTTCTGCTAATGTTTGTCTGTGGAGATGGCTGCCTAAGTGCTTGATTCTAACTCTGAAGTTTGTGAGGTGTTTCAATGTGCAGTATGCAGCACTAAATCATGAACCATGTAGCTTATTTTCCTCTGCGGGTAGAAAAATCATTATTACCTTATGTTTGATGAAGACTGACTGATTCGTGCTCTTTCCCCACTTGAAACACATACAACTTTGTTTAGCTCTGCAAGAGGCAACGCCACTTAATACTGAGCATCAAAGATATTTTTATTAAGCCCATTAAATGTAGAACATGCCCCGTTAGGAACTGTTGATGTCTCAGTGCAGCTGACACAGTAGTCAGCCATAATCTACTGCTGGTAATTTAAAGGATTTATGGATGAGAACACCATGCTATGTAATGAGGAAAGTGGCACATAAAGGAGGGATGGACAGACCCAGAATACCATATAACATGTAGGATGGATGTTCAGCACAAATCCCATAATCAGAGCCGTAGCTAGCTCCTTCTGCGCCGGAGGCAAGAAAAGAAAATTGTGCCCCCCACCTATTTTTTTTACAGAGTTTATTTCATTTACACTGCCCTTACATACCCCTACCTTTACTCACACAAATGAACATTCAGATACAAACACCAGCTTACAAACACACACATATACCTACACTGCTCTTACACACATCTAATCATACACACTACCCATACACACACCTACCCATACACACTGCCTGAACACACACCTGCCAGCGTGTAGTGATTAGGGAGCAGGGAAGCCTGGGTCTGAAGTGACAGACCTCATGCTTCCTAATGTTGGGGAGATTTTGAGCTCCCCAACCTGCCCTGCAGGCCACTGTTGCTGATCGGACGGCTGTGCGCCCACTCGTAGCTGACCCCTTCCTACATCCATGCCCAGGAAGCTTGGACTGTTCATAAATCACAGATGGACGTGTTTGATGGATCATTCTGCTTGTGCTTAATGTTAAACTGTGTGGAGGTGTTATGCTATTGCTACTGTTATTGCTACAGCACGCATAGAATTAGCCTTCAGAGCCATAACATTTGGTTTCTTAGCTCAAGCGACATAATTTACGTTTATGTGAAATGTCATGTTTTAGCATAAAACAGAGCAAGAAAGCACATACCCAGCAAATACCATTCTGAAACACCTACCTGAGGAATAAATATTGGGGATTCCCAGTCGCTGTGGCAGGCCAAGTAATATATGGCCATATGATGTGATTTATGCCTTAGATAGGAGTTCTTGGAATGTATTCGCTGAGGATGCACTGAATTCTTGCCTTGCTTTGCGTACTTATTGGTTAGTAATATTTTAACCAGGGAATCTGAATGTGTATGCTTTTTGGGGTGTACTCCATTTCTGTATATACAGTATTATTCTTGTTATGTTTTAGCATGTCTGCACATAAAGGCATATTTTCCCTTTAGGTGAGGGAAAGGCCCCAGGGCTGAAACACATAATGTGATTTTCCGCATGGCCATGGCCTGGTTGTGGCCACGGGGAAAACACAGTAACAAAGAATATAAGAGAACAATGTCATAGAAAAAGACGTGACATGTTACTTTTACCTCTGTATGGAAATACATATTTTACAATTTTTTCGGAATCCAAAGAGAGGGTTTAGAATTTTATCTGGCGCTCATAATTTAGCCGTTGGGTTAGATAATTTTTATCATGGTAGTTTATATATTCGATTTTGTTTAGGAACACCTTGATGCCGGCTATAGATGGTAAAGTCTAGTTTCTAGCCAGCACGGTATCCGGTAAAGGGCTGTGCTGCTTGTCTCTTCACATTTACCAATGGGTATAAGGTTTTATTGTAAGAACCTGCTGAATTTAATGATCCTAAATCCCATGTCGGGAAGAACTGGTACAACAAAAGACAATATAATTTCCTTTCTACTTATCAGCGAGTACTCACGACTGTTTAAACTCTTATTACTCCATAATTGTGACTAAGCCTACAATTTTAAATTCTGTAAAATGCTTTTTGGATTTCATCCATACAAAATAAAAAGCCTGCAATAAGAAAAAAAAAAGATCTGTCTTGGTGATGATATTTGTGAAAAGTTGTGTCTGAATATGTTAAAAATAAGGTGTTTCAAATATTCCTGCAAAACAATCGATGACAATAATGTAGTCCACAGAAGAAAGAGACTGCTTTATTTTAGTTCAAAGCCATTACTGGAACATGCATGAATATATTAGAGGAAGTATCTTTTTTAAGTGTAGTTTTAACTTTTGGATTACAAGAATGCGTGTTAATGGAATGTAACACTGGCACTTAAAGAAAAATACATAGGTTTCTAAAATATATATATTTTATAAATAAATATATATAAAGAATTTAGAACAGGATATATATATAATATTATATATATATATATATATATATATATATATATATATATATATTGCCTGTTCTAAATTCTGGTAAAATCAACTGCACATTGTGTATTGTATTTAAAAGAAAAAAATCAGCTAATTTTAATTACATTTAATGCCAATGGAGGCTTCAGAAGCCGCATAAACCTTCCTTGGAGCATCTTGTGAACAATGTACCTGATATATACATATATGGACAGCTACGATTTACAAAAAGGAGACACGGAAACAAAAGAAATCTATGACCAAAATCAGACAATTCCCTCCTGCTTTTGGAATATGAAAACAGATATTGTACTCCACATTTTTTTTTTTTTTTTTTTGTAGGTTCCCACCCTAACTTAAATAACCTTTTATTCAAGTAGGTTTACATATGAAGCGTTCTGTTGTAATTGCAGAGGATGTTGTTTAACTACAGTAAAAAATCAACTATGAGAGACTGTCATGATCTGCTTTGAGGGTCAGGATGTAAGAAGAAAACCGCTGCATTATTTTTATGATTCTAGATACAGAATTTTCCATCTTCAATACAACAAAAGTCTAAAACATATATTCTTAATACATTTGATTGCATTATGTGATATTATTATTGTATGATACGATCCAACTGCTCTCTAAAGCTGCACTTAATACCCCCCAACCTCTACCCCAAAATGCTTCCTGCAAGGACCCAAAGTGGATAGCAATTTCTGCTGACAGTTTAAAACCTCTTGGACTGTTTTTTAATATATAAGTCTTCTCCACATTAATACAATATTAAGGTAGCGTAAGCAGGACTTGCATATGTACAGATGCGGACGCGGCAATCAGTCTATTGCTGCTGACAGCCAATGCTGGTGATCAGACCGGACCGATGGTGTATCAGAACTTTGTGTGGCATAGAGGTTTGGAAATAATTAGCTCACTTAACGTCTTATCTAGACAGACCCGGGTGTAGTAGCTAATAGTGCCCTTGTATATGTAAAGATTGTTAGAAAATATGAAGCCAAGCCAAAAAGTAATATTGGAAAGATAGTCCCGAAAGAGCAATATAAATGCATATACCGGTAATAAGTATTGTTAGTATTATGCTTGTATTTAAAAAACTCATCAAGCACAAAAATGGTTGCACTATACCATACACATAGAGCAAGGTAGGTCACGGGCCAATCATACAGTACTCACATAAAGAACATCAACATACAAAGTTCTGAAAGTTAATTGGTGTTGTTGTATAGTTTGTAGGACAATGTGTTGTCCTACAAATGGACGTTCACAAGTAGCTTAATGGGCCGGTTGCAAGGAGGCTGGAACTGCACCGTTACCAGTATGCTCATTATAGGCACTGTTTGAGAATCATCACATTGAAAAGATATCATTGTGTTTCCTTTACAGAATCCACAGACTCCTACTCCCAGCAGTGCCAGTCGGAGGTCACCAGAAGCAGCAGTACCATACCAATCTGTCGGACCTCCGAAGAGGAGAAAAGGGTCACCGTGATTAAAGCGCCACACTATCCAGGCATAGGCCCTGTTGATGAGTCTGGAATCCCAACAGCAATTAGAACGGTAAGGAATTAAATCTTTAGTCTTTTGTATAGAGGAAGGAATGATGTGTACAATATTAATGTTGTAGTAATTTTTCTCACCATCAGGACTACCTCTCCAAGCGAGTAACCAATCTGTGTTCCTTGGTTCAGGACAGGGAAGCAAATGGTCGCAGACAGATTATTCGGCCATTACTGCTCCTTTAAGAGATAATGGAACATGGATACGTCTGATTAAATATACCGCTAACTTCTTGAAATTGTAGAGCAGGGGAGGGCTGGCAGCCTAAGCCCTGGGGGACAAGTCTAGTCAAGTAGACCATTGCGCCACCAAAGCGTCTCCGAGCGACATTGAAAGCAGCCGTCGTGCGGCAGTCACCCCGCTGGCGCCTGATGAAATTAAATCAGTCAGCGTACACGCACTGCGTCGCTCAATGGCCGTGCCTCAGCTCTTCTTCCCACCCCTTTTAAGATGTGGGATGAAGAGCTGAGGCACGGCCATTGGGCCTGACTTCACACGACGCAGGGGCGTACTTAGAGTATTTGGCACTGTGTAGCACTACCCCCCCCCCCCCCAAACACACACACAGGGATGCACCGAAATGAAAATTCTGGAGTGAAACTGAAAATTCAGCATTCACTTGGCCAAAACCGAAAAAAGCTAAAACAAAAAAATACTTTATTAAAAGTAACACACCAAAATTAGACAAAAAATCAATAACAATATTAATATATATACATATATAGAATTGTTAACAGCAATCACAATCCTATCCTGCCCAGGTTCTAGCATGTACTGGCTGATTTAGCATGATAGGAGTGTGATTGCTGTTAGCAATTATATATATACCGTATTTGCTCGATTATAAGACAAGGTTTTTTCCAGAGCAAATGCTCTGAAAAATACCCGTCGTCTTATAATCGGAGTCGTCTTATAATCAGACCTCAAATTGGGCTGATGCAGCGATGCAGGGGACCTGGATCCTCCTGTGTTATGCCCCCCAATTACCGGTGTATCTGAGTCCCCACACACACTTACACATCCATGCTATCTGGAACCCTGATGCATAAACTACAGCATAACACCCATCACTCTCACACACTTACTAATCCAATCTCACTGAATATTTCCTACCTTTCCTCTGTCACTATCACTTTTCCTCCTCCTCCTCTTCGTTCTTCCCCGCTATAGAACCCAGCAACCTGCATGCTTTTTCTGACGCTTACCTTTAAGTCTTTAGAAATATTCACCACTGTGACAAATGAAACTTAAGAACCAACATACTTTTCATAATCCAGGGGTTTAGTATCTCAAAATGAAAATAAAATATATTCTGAAAGATTTAGCAGGCCAGAGGGATAATAACATATACAGATCCAATTAATCTTAAAAAATTGAGCAGCGTAATGATTGGTGAGACGGTATAACATATGTGAACCTGGCACACGGAAATAAATTTGGCGCATGCCAGATAGCCGCACGTGCGCAAGATCTGTGCAGGGCTTATTACTGTTGCCGAATTATTAATTCTGCCTTGAAGCATTCTGTGCACCACTGCTTAATTGGGCAATTGTTTTTTTGGTCACCGCGTTTTTAGGAGGCTTATGAGCTTTACAAATGTCACAGATTCTGATATATTGGCTTATTTTATTTTTAGTGTACAAAGGTGTCCGTATTGTTAGAAACTAAAAGTTGCCACAGGCAGTGAGTTAATGCCATGACTGTTCTAGTTAATGTGGGGTGTCATAATAATGTGGCCCTGCATGCATTTAGTGCACATATAGAGTTGCTGGCCAAGTATCGCTGTGAGGCCTGTTTTCTGTGGCTGCCATCAGACTACTTGGGGACAAGTACGAGCCTAAAGACAGGGCTCTTCTGCTCCAACTCATGATCCTCCCACCACCCTACCCCAAGCATACCTTACTGCCTCACCCCATTCTTACGATCCCTGGAAAGGTACCACCGGGCCCTGATACCCACAAGGGCCCAGACACAGGTATCGGACGGTGGGGGTCCAGTCCAGGGTAGTGGTCAATTATGGGTCCTGTGACAGATCATGGAGACCCGGGCTCCATTCACGGGTACTGGTTGTACTCCTCTGATGACAGGCCTGGGTGTGTGAATGATGATGGTGGTTTGACATCTTGGGGCCTTCCACTCACAGTTCTGCATTTACTCTTCTCTTTTGGCCCTAAAGTTACCTTCTGTGGTCAGATTCAAACCTTTAAGGAAATAGAGTGTGATTAATAATCCAGGTATATATTTCCCCCATGTCTGCGGCAGCAAAACTGGCTGTTATTATAACTAATTACGTGACCTCCTTTTACCGCAATGTTACATTGGTTAGCTCATTGCAATACCTGCTATCTTAAGTATGTAATTACTGAATATAGATAATAGACGGGTGTGAGCAAAATATATACTAGCCGTTAAATACTAATGAACTTGAACTTTCAGAGACGTTAATTGCGATATCCAAAATATCCACTTCAAGAAAGTAAATTCGAAGTTCCATCACTGTGGTTTTGAGGACCGTGGCATTCCTGGCTTGCAGTAATGGGGTTAAGACCAGCAATTAGTTAGGATGCCATTTCATGTATTCTGGATCATGATGTGGCTCTGGAGAATACCGGAGGTTGTGTTCTTCTGCTTCATTTGAAAGGTTGTTATGTGACTGTGAATGCAGTGCAGATTCTTCTGTGTACAACAAGGTAAATTGTTTGCAACTTTCCCATTAAAGATTAATTTTGGTCAAATCGCACCCATAATTTCAAAAGCCTGCACATCACAATTTTCAGTGCCTTCTTTAATGTTTGAAACCTGTCTGGGCAAGTCACACAATTGACAATCGCCCCATCTACCCCAAGCGATAGCTCATACTATTAAGACTGCCAATATAGGATCAGCAGCCATACCTTTTATTGTGTGTATTTAGCACACATCAGTTGAAAGTGATATGTCTAGTTTAATCTGCCTGTAAGTATAAAGGGATTTAAAAATAAAGCAGCTCTAGTTTTTGCATACTATAATGTGTTTCACGCAGCTGCATATCAGTCCTATATATGTGCTCTTGCGCTGTTATCTTTGCCCAATCTACTAGATGAATACCCTGACTGCCTGTGATAAACAATAGAATGGCTCGGACTTAATCACCCCGCTGGACATTGTGACTAATATAAGTCTACGGAGGAATAGTCTTCATTGCCATAAAGAATTGTCTCTGTGTGGTGATTAAGTAGGAAAATTCACCCACAATATCACATGACTGACAACAATGGCCGCCCCCAGGTCTGCAGATAAAGCAAGTTTATTGGAATGGAATGAAATAAAAAGATGTTAATACTAAACTATGTTGCTGTATACAGTACTGTATTTATTTAGTGAATTTCATTTTCCATGGTACTACAAAAAGGGAAGTACACCCTAAAAAGCACATCCATATCCAGATTCCGGGGTGCTGTTGAAATGACCAACATGTACACACAACAAAGAAAGTGATCAGTGACCACGCATAAAATTTAAAAGCACAATATTTGGTCATATATTGCTTAGCTCACCACTATGTCAGAGTACCCCAAGTTATCTAATTTTCATGGCTATATTGCTTACAAAAGAGCTGAATCAGTGGGACTGCACTGCATTTTAACCAGCATGCAATATAGCCATGCAAAATTAGATATGACTCGCCAAAATTGGCCGTGAAGTGTGATAGAATCCCCAATATTTAGGATTCAGATAGGTGCTTTTGATTAGTATTTGTTGGGTGTGCACTTTGTTATGACTACCCCTTGAAGTTGATAGACATAACATGCTTTTACTAGAGGAACGATTCAGCTTGGTTATATCATTCTAAATGTTAGGATACGGGGGGGGTCTAGTGTATTCTTTACCTTAGTACCTGCTCTGTAATAGCACAAGGCTCGTACAAGCGCTGGATATCCTTCATGAAGAAGTCATTGTTCTCTCTGGCACTCCCAGCGTTCCTGTGATCACAGCTGTCATATTCAATACTCCGCATCATCCCTTCATGGACGCAGTAATGTGAAACGTGATTGATGCTTGAGACGCCTGGATTAAACAGTTCACTTACCGAGTGTGTCTGTCCTCAAGCAATCATTTCAACCTGAGCGAATGACTTCACTCTGTATTCTTCGTGACTTTCCAAACATAAAACTCAATAAATATCTCCTCTTGGTAACTGAATCATATTACTTCTTCTTTTTCAATGTTCTTGCAAATACACTGTTATATGTAACTATACAAAGTTGCAGTTACTATAGTAAGTTGTTTATAGTGTGTTCATTTTGAGTCATTAATATTATGCCGAGATTTCTACCACTACCGACTAGTATCCTGTTATTGGTCCTCCGACGTAAGGAACGCTGTTTGCTCCAAAGAAAATCTTTGGTAACCACAAAGGACAATGTTTGATGCCTACTACCAGACCTAAGGCAGTTATTATGGCAATATAAAAAAAAATGTTGCTTAGCTCTATTGATAGATTGATCCCCCAATAAATGGACCAAAGCAACAAGTGTTTCTCTTTTCTGTGTGAGAAAAGTGCATGAAGGTTTTGGCATTAAGCCAATTTGTAAGAAGCACAATACTCAATGTTACTATAAAGATATTGGCAGCAAATTGTATTGTACAAGCAAGACAAGGGTGTAAGTGAAGCTGGTTTAGTGGATTAACAGGTTGGAGCAGTTACATTGTGTTCCCAGGGCACTTCCTTCTGCCACTCAACTCAAACATCTAGTTCAAGAACGCGTCTCACACGGGATGGATGGATAGATGCATGGATAGGTAGCTAGCTGTCACATATAATGGATTTTCTATCAGATAATTCACTGACAATCTCTGATGACATGGCTGCTTTCCTCAATACGTTGGTAATTACATTTTTTCCTAGACTTCTGGGTGATTGTAGGTACATTAATAGCATTTTTTTTATAGTTTTGGGGAACCAGCATTCATTACTTTCTTAATTTTATTTTTAGACGGTTGACAGACCCAAGGATTGGTACAAGACAATGTTCAAGCAGATCCACATGGTTCACAAGCCAGGTAAGTAGGACCTCAATGTTGCGTCCTGGGACACCTTGTATGCGGTAGAGCCATGGCTATATAGCTGAAGCTGAGATTTCTGCTCTACATATTTATTTGTTCCTTCAAGGTTAGCAGCTGGAATTTTCAGCTCCCTGTATTTTGTTAGATCTAATGCCTGCAATTTTAGAGTAAAATCTTTCCATCTTTGATGACGATGATAAGCGAGACCTTCTCCGCGTATATATTAACATTGGTCATGCTGTCAGTAACTCTTGTTAAGCGGGCCGCCAGTTTTTCTTTCTTCTTTCAGTCGTGACATAGATTCATTATGGGCCAGCGAGTAGCGGTTGCAGATATGTAGTGTCTTTTATGAAATAGTTGGGGCCTTAGGCTATGTTTTCAGATCAGTGGGGATCACTTTACAGTATAGTTTAAAAGCATTGCATTGTTACAAAATGTTTTTCCTACCATGGAAACCAGTTCCAACTCATACTGCTTTTTTGCATGAAATTAGCCTTCATTTAGTGAACTGAAATGATATAATAGCTATTGGCAAGTCTACACAATGTGAATATAAAGGACACATCAAGACTATGGTAATGCCTGTTTCTCATTTTTGTTTCAAATGAAAAGTTTTGGGGTTGAGCAGCCCCACCTGCCACACAGAGGAATCATTAATGGTGTCCAGGGAAGGCTTAAAGTTGAATGAGAGTCTGATTGGGTTAAGATGCAATGCGGTCTCATTGATTCAGCTCCTTGTTAAGCTATATACAAAAAATTAGATGGGACTCGCCAAACCTGGGGTACTCTTCCGTAGTGGCGGGCTAAGCGATATACAGTATGGCAATATAGTGTGACGGAATTCCCAACATTTATGTTTTTGAGATTGCTGTTTTTTGAATGGTATTAGCTGGGTATGCACTGAATTCTCGCTTTGTTTTGTATAATATAAAAAGTTTTTCTATAACAATATCAACTGTGCAGGAATCTTATTGGAATGAGTTGTGTCTCTTGATATGGATAAGCGGTCTGTACCTTTGTTGTTCTGTGCTTTGGACCGTATTAATACAACAAGGACAGGCATTAAGCAAGGGGGATTCATAGGGATGCATTATTTTCGAACGGGATGAGCCATAAAATGTGACGAACCATGAAGCATAAAGGAGAAGGTTGAAGTAATTCTTTATTTGTTCTTGGTCTGTAGTGAAAGGCTCACACAAGCATGTTTAACCACTCAAAGAATTACTTGGTTTATTGTTGCAGACAATGACAGTGATTTTTCAAACACAGCCTACGCATATAATACAGGTAAGTCATTACTTAATGTATACACTTTATAAAGAGATTTGTGACCTCTTTTGTACCAGCAAAGAATGACGCATTCTTGCCAAGCCTATATGAATGCTACTATTATGTTTTTTTTAACCTAATTATTAGAATTAGCATTTTACCCTTTAGAATTGTCATGTGGCTGTGTTTAATTTATAGTATTGATGATCTTCTGTTTAATATTAGTCCAAAATGGTTGAAATAATACTGGTCAGCAGTAAAAAAAATCTTACATAAATATTGCACAACATATGTGTATTTAATCACATTCTTGCACCCTACAATATGTCAGAAAAACATATCCTTTGAAATGTCATATAAAGGAGCAGATTAGATCGACAAGGTAAGTCTATCTCACACCATCTGAAGGTATAGCGTGGAGGAAACTCTGAAAATCTCACCTTCACTGGCAAGGACCAAGAAGATGGAATGTGAACCAGAAATGACTTCCGAGAGAATCATGGTGGATCTACCAAATGTCTACTCTCTTTCCCGATGGCCTCATGTTTAATTACACCCTTTTCCTAAAGAATAAGATTCTACGTGATATTCCCAATGTTAATTGGTACAGTTTTTCACCTCTTTTTAATTATGATGTTCATCATGGGGCAACAATCTTGTTTGATCTATAGAGCACCTGATGTACGGATGTTTACTGGTAACCAGGGGGCTTGTCGCTCCCTATTACCTATCCGGAATAAGGAGCCTCGTCCCCATTGAATCAGAGAGATTTGTGACATAAGGGGATAGACGCCATTTGCATCCCATGCTTCCCTTTCAAGTCTTCAGAATATTGCAACCTCTGTGCCAGTGAAATGCACTGCGGGCACTATCACTGTAGTTTACTTAGCTTCCTTAATGGAAAAAGTGTCTTTTCCTATTTCCCCTCTTGGGTATAGACTTCTTAGTGATAAATAGCTTTTTTACAATTCAGAAGGGTTCTAGGGTTAATGTAGCAGCATTTATTTATAACGTTTATGCAGACTAAGGGAGCTTTTGATTTGTTAATTTAGCACTCTCCTCCTATAAAGTAGCATTTTTTGGCTATTGAGCTAGCAGAGCTATATGGAGGTGGGGATATAGAGTGCTAAGGAATTTTAGGGATCACTATATCAATGAGTTATTAGTTTTTTTAATTTATTTTTAAGTTTGAACTTTAAGTGGGTTCTCACGCTATTAGCCTATATTGTAAAGTAGCCAGAAATACATCCTATTTTCCTCTGGAGTAAAGCTAAACAGAGACTTGTTTGTTTAGTATCCATCCATAAACTGCTACTATTGTTTTAATTGTGTGGTACTATGTCTACTGAACCGATATCTGAACAACTTTTATTTGTTCACAGATTCAGCGATTTCTGCCTTTTCACATCCTGCTGCAAAGACACAGACCTACCGGCCTTTGTCTAAAAGCGTCTCTGACAACGGCACGGATATATTTCGAGCTTCGTCCCCTCTGCCTCCTCCCATACCTGTGCCTCCTCCATCCGTGCCTCTCAGACCTCGAGAGCAGTCCTCTCCAGAAAAGTAAGCAACTTGGAACGTTCTCATTAGTGGAACATCTAAGGAGTCACGGTGGAAGCTCAATGTACAGTGTGTCTTGTGTCTTCTCTGAGCAATGTGGTGAAACGTAAGAAGTTTTCTTCACAGCGTACATGGGATCTTCCTAATCAGTGACCATAAATAGTTCTGATAAATTGAGCTTACTTACACAATTCTGATCAAATCCTCCATGTGATCAGGGAGATTAACCCCTTAAGGACAATAGGCGGTAACTAAACCCATTGAAAAAAATGCATTTTGAGCCTGGACATTTACGGGCTTTGTCATTAAGGGGTTAAATTGTTTTAAAATACACCTCTTGTTGTTTTTGTGGGCTTCATTAATAATTCTAATGTCCAATAGAGCCTCTCTGAGCTTCTTATATATATATATGTTTATTTCGTGTTGATTTATTCTACAAATCCCTTTTGTTATATGTGCAATAACGGTACAGGGACATGCAAGAATACGATAAGCATGCATAGGACCGGCCATGGGATGTTCTCCAGAGATCTCCCCTTCCTGCCTCTTATGGGGTCCAAAGTACGCTAGCTCCAAAGTACTTTACTCCAGCATGGATTGGGGCAGATGCAGGCAGAAAGTAGATAGAGCCAAATACCACATTCCCCACCCATAAGCCCCAAAGACTAGGTGATAACCTCCAGGCCAAATCTAGAGAGTTCCTGGGTTATATCTACCTGTAGATGTAGATTATACTCTAGACACCTACATTCAGATATGCAATGGCTATGACTGTTCTTTGCTAATATGCTGTACTGAACAAATACCAGGCACTGTAGTTTAATTGGCATTATTCTCTGTAAAACATATGGAGCCTACATGCCTCACACCTACTGCTGGAAACCAAGCGTGAAGCTGGTGGAGTGGGCGTTAAATACATTCTGCTGCTAGAATCTAAAGGTTGAAGATTGACCTTGTTTTCCCATCCTCTGGTGGAAGTGTGATATATGTTGCTTGAGAATACTATAATTTCACACTAGCCTGATTAATAGGCTGTAATACAAGCACTGAAAGGATTAAACATAACAAGACATAATTCTTTAACTTCTATCATCTGCTGCTGGTAGCGTGACACTCCGTGTAGTGCAGAGCAATAATTGGTACTGAATTCAAGTGGTGGAGGCTTCTTCTTCATACAGGGGATGGGCAGGTTAACTCTTAATTATCGTCAGTTAAATGTTCAGTTCTCAGAATCTGTTTTGCTGGGGTATGAGATGAAAGCATCATGTGTGGCAGGTTACATCCCACAGAATCACAATAATTTATTCTAACAGGGGCTGCTAATGATACCATTATCAGTCCTTTCTGCTGTCCCTTGCCTTGCTGGCACTCACCACCTACCTCCCACCTTCGGAAAATGCGGTAGCCAGTTGTCATGTTACCAAGTGACAATGTGATGAGATAAGAGAAAGATACCAGATGGCACATAATCACAGAGTATTCAGCACCAAATGATGACCAAATCACTACATATTAGACTACTTAGCTGAAAACAATCTTATCTTTTTTCTAAGGCATGTAATGATCTGTAAGTCCCGGTATGGATGATACACAAAAACACATTTCTTAATTGAAAATTAGGGGAAAAAATGTGTAAATTAATACATCCTTGTCTATCTTAATCTGTTTGCAAAGTATGATGGGGTTTATTATTATTTTATTACAAATTGACTTTTATAGCATCATCTTGTGGTTGGATGGCTTTATCTAATGGGCATTGCTTTATCTCAAACCATCTTACCCCTGTTAGTTGCAGCATTACAGATAATTACCCCATTGGAGATATTCCTACTCTCTAATAATTCTAATTCTAATAATAAATATCCACACACATTACTTACAGATATATCGTTTTGTTTACTTTATTGCCTTATTATTTATTTACCTTATTATATTAACAATCCACAATGTCTCTTACGTTTGACAGAGTTGCTAGCAAACTATTATTATGTATTGATTTATATAGCGTCATTATATTCTAGTGTGCTGTACAATGAGAAGTTAAACATCTCATAACAATTTGAGCTTACAGTAAGGAAGGTGCTGCTCGGTTAAGCTTAAAATCAATGACATAATTATAAGATCTTGCATATTTTGGAGTGAGACTTGTAACACTCTTGTGTACTTTTTTGTGTTGTAGAAATGAATGGGAACCACCGGACAGGAAAGTGGACACCCGCAAGTTTCGCTCAGAACCAAGAAGTATCTTTGAGTATGAGCCAGGAAAATCATCCATTCTTGAGCACGAACGACCGGTAAGGACCGAGTCATAAACTTAAAGCTAAAGGTCAGACATACAGTACAGGGATCTGTGTCCATACACATTGCAGTAGGTCTAATCCCTGTTAGAAATGCTTGCAAGCGATCGGTGTAATTTCAGGAATTGGTTTAGTGGAAACTTAATGAAAAATCAGTAAAATAATGTATTTTTTCTAATTGTGGCAGATAACAATCATTATCATAAAATACAAGTTATAAAAGATTTTTTGCTGCAGGAAAAATAACATCTGATACTTGTGGTAGTAACACTGTAGGATTACGACACCTAAGAGCCATTCTGGATATTGATACATCAGAGATTGATTTGTGTGTATGATGTCATAGCTGCACCAAGGCTTGAAGAATTTTGTTTCTCTAAGGAATATTTATCACAGACATAGAAGGCATAGACGTAAACTACATTTTAATAGATACCAAGGCTACACAGCTCAAGTATTTAAGGGCTGAAAACAGGTCGGAAATTCTGTCTTTGCCTGAAAACAAGTAGTCCGTGCTAAAGCGTGGATATCCAGAAACTGTGGCCTCCTTGTGGTTCTCCAGAGTCTTGCAGCCCTTCTGTATACCAGCAAATCTGGCTTCTACTGTCTCAATAAAAATGAAAATAGTAACATAGTCATGTTTTTCAGAGGGTCAGTTTATAGTTGAATATTGATAATGTATCTGTTGTTTGTAATATATAGTTACTGAAATATATGCGCCTGTGTCAAACTTAAGTGGAAAGTCATGAGTTGGGCTGGCTCCTGTCTCCTTTTCCACGAGAGTTCATAATTTTGTCTTAAAGTCCACTGTGTGACCGTATTTAAATTAAATGCACGTTTGACAGGAATGAGCAAGAATAAATACTATCCATTTCCACATCTTTTATTGCGCTGATATGACTTGATAGTGTTCACTGTGGCTCACAGTAGAACATGCATTTTGGCACCTGTTTCATAAGTATTGCCAGGTATTAATTCCTCTCTAATTAAAATAACTCATAAATATTTGGTATGTAAAGCTAAACATTCTACAAATTATTTAAATGGTGACCTTATCGCATTTCCCGGTTTATTCTACACCAAGGTTCATAATATTTTGTTTCCTGGCTGTAATATACTACCATGCTCTTGTTCCTTCTCAACAGAATCATGTTGTTCTGCGGAGACGCGGTTACATACAATAAGTTATGACTTTATTGATAAATTGTGGCAGCCAAATGTGCCTGTAACATTTTCAACAGTTTGCAAACACACCCGAAGGGTTAACGTATTAAGGCGGAATTAAGATACAGAGCAGCTGAACGTTTATAGATTATAGATGGCTACAAGAAATGTTTGGAGGCTGTCATTGTTGCCAAGGTTTATGCAACCAAATATTAGGCAATGATCCCTTTAATTTTACATTTCTTCTGTGAAATCACTGAACGTAGGAACATTTCCAATCATTTCTGAAGATATAATACGTGATGTAGAGGGTGTCAATAATGTCGACCATGAATGTATGAAATAATAATAATAATGCCCACTGCCACTGAGTATAACAAAACCATGATAGGAAATCAGCTGCTCATTCGAGCTCCAAAATGCCAAAGGCTGCTTACCCGTGCTGCAGGAGATGCTTCCTAAATAGTTGTTGTCTCTGTTACCATTAGAAGAAGACCTCTTACATTCCAACAGATGATTTTATCTGATGTGGGAAATTCCCTGATTAGAGGTACATGGCTGGCTGTCTTAGCGGGTGTGCCATGTTTTTATAAATCATGAATAACCTGGGAATTTAGCCAAGCAATGTGCACTGTAGTCGTTGCGTAAACAGTAGATCTCTGAATCTAACCTT
Organism: Spea multiplicata; assembly: GCA_009364415.1. NCBI lineage: Eukaryota > Metazoa > Chordata > Amphibia > Anura > Pelobatidae > Spea > Spea multiplicata. Next base: position 8,952,771 of record VKOC01000001.1, read on the forward strand.
GTTCAGAAACCAAATGTGAGTTCACTTAGACCACATAAAATCATATAACACATGGTAAAAGTTTCCCAAGAGTTTCAAAATATTTTTATGGAGGCGTGTGGCATGGGAGTAGAGGCTTGTCGCACAAACCAAAATAAAGACGGTTTCAGTACTTCTGACCCCTTAACTTGTTCCCATAAAGTTGTTTCTCTCCGTAACATCTTACTGACCCAACATATTCAGATGAATACACTTTTTTTTTTTTATTTGCTTATTGAAAATAAAGTAGTACATTTTTCGCATCCGTCATAAAGATAGCAGTGTGTGCGTTAAAGATATGTCCTGTGTGCCAGCGTTGCTTTGTAGTAATAGGGATATTTGCCGCCTGGACTGGCCATCCAGCAGTGCCCATTGGCCTTTCCCACCCACCTTTGTTGCCACTTGTGCAGCCAGTCCTTCAGTGTGTGGCTGCTAGCTAGTTGCGCATGCAGCTGTGTGTATCCACTGGTCACACACGTTCCCTTTGAGTCATTTATCTTTTTCTGGGCAGGGGTATCAGTGTATACTCAATACTGCCTGGCCTCAGAGAGCTTTGGAAATGCCATACCATTACCTAGGAAGTTCCTAGGTATGACTGTTTATTAAAAACTGAACTTAAAATGCCAGTTTGTTCCTCTTTACCCCAACTCTGCAAAATCATCAATTAGTTCTGCCAACAGCAGCATGACTCTTCCATGACATCGCGAGCTAAAAGGGTCTCATCTATCATGATGGATCATCTACCTGTTCTCAGAATATATTTAATTTCACTGTACTAGTTGTTATAGGATGAGTTAGTGATGAAGATATGGTAATAGGCAAGCTGTCTCTTTTTTAAAATTCTTATTTTTTTGTCTTTAAAATTTAGAGCACTTCTTACAGTGCCACTGAAAGTGACCAGGTAGCCACTTGGATTATGGGTATTTTTTTCCTTTTGCACGTATTGGTCTTGGGTGTTTCTTTATGAAATGTGGTGTGCAAACTGAAAGTATTTAAAAGGGTATGAATTCATTTGCATGTCTGTAACAAGCTTTTTTTTACATAGATATGGACTTTCTGGCTTTAGGGATATCTTCATCTGTACTGTTTCTACTTGTATTTTAGGAGTAAGTAGCATGGGTTCTTCAAAAAGGGTGACCTTCAACTAATCAGTGTTTAAATAGTGCTGTTTATTTACATATACAGTTCTTTCCTAATATTAAGGTCAGTTCTTTTATTTATCAAATTACTTCCTCGTGTATGACCTTCCCCTACCTGTTATTTTAGGTTGGTGAAGACCAAGGCTGCCCTCAGGATTTGTGAGGACCCTTTTGATCTAGTAGTCCTCCTTTCAACTAATGTTTAATATACCTAAACATAACATAAAAGGTTTTTGGCCTCACTCCTCACTATATCCTCATATACAGCTGCCCCTAAGCAAGGCCTATGCTCTCCTTTACGATTGTTGTCTATACCCGTCTGTGATGTGTGGAGCTTTGTGATATGACATCATGTCTGGCTGCCTCACTTCTTTCAGAACCTGGAGGGACCACGATTAGTAGAAAGCCGTAAGCAGTAGTCCTCAGGCTGAGGATTTATTGATCTTAAGGAAATCTGGTGGGTGGGGAGGCAGCCCCCACCTCTAGCCTAAGGGAGCCCCTGATATAGAGTGCCTCAAATAAATGAAGAACCAAGGAAAAGCACACCCAGAAAGTTCTTACTGCACATAACAGCGCATGAGCAGATGTTCTTTGGCCGACTCTCTGTTGTAACACTGCAGTAGCGTACAGGTTCACTTAGCTGCTTTTTTCTTGTGCTGCTAGAAGGTTTGCTGCTGCTGCCGCCGCGAATGTATATATAACGCCTCTCTTTAAAGCTTATGAACTTCTCTGTGATACACAAGTCTTGTTTTGTTGCTTTATATCTTGCATACGATACCATCTATCATAATAACTTTACCTTAATAATGGGTTTGGGGTCTATACCAACTTTTGGAATCTTACTTGATTGCGCTCCAAAGGTTCTCATGTTCATATCTTTCTTTTTCTCACTGCACCCATCTTTGTTTATTTATTTAATTTGTTTAGCATAAACCTGGTGGTAAACTGAGCTGTTATGAGGCAGGAATGTGCAATTCGGCCTGGCACTTAAATTCATGAAATATTCAAAGAATCCCCAGGTACCCTCAGAATATACTCTGTGATGGATGCCACATTTCAGTTTTTGGACCCACTACTTGAGCAAAAATACGGTGCATTCACTACCGCTTATATTGTGAACAGTATTGTATATTTTATTCAAAGCCGTGAGGCAATCTATATTCTTTCTTCCATTTATAAGCCAATCTTTTTCAGATGATATTATATGCATTTTTCTTCTGCTTTTATCAGATTCATCTCTTTTTAATGCTTCGGATTTTCATATGTCCCATTGTATACCCCTTTCCACCCTTCCCTCCTGTGTTGAACTTGTTTGCTGCTTCTGTGACTTTATTTTCCTCCTTTTTTTTTTGTTTGTTTTTGTGCATGATTTTATTTTCAAAACGATGGCATCTCCAATTTTTTTTTCTTAGTCTCCCTTTTCATTCCATCCCCATTCCCCTTCCCTGCTCCAGAACGGTCGCATAAATCCAGATGAGATAGATTTAGAAAATGAACCATGGTATAAATTCTTTTCAGAGCTGGAATTTGGACATCCGGTAAGTGAGGATAGGTGCTAATGCTTAAATTTGAGTGTCAGGAAAGTCTAATTCTAGAATGCATGTGAGATCTTCCACTATACTGTACTAACATAGACCAAGGCTTCACATATATAAAGCTATAACAACATAAACATTTGGATGTGCATGTTTCATTAGTTACAGCTAACAGTATGCTCTACTTGATTCAGGGGAAAAAGTACAGATTGGCCTGCTTTCAGTCAGCCGAGTTAGAATGCACCTCCCGCTGCTCCCTACACCCACTGGGACCACTGTAGACCAAGCAAAGACCATATAAACATTATATCAATTTTACTACTTTCATTAGTGGCCACCATGAAACCAAGCTACAATGTGTACAAAATTGGATCCTCGCTGACACAAGTATCCCAAAAATTAAATTATTCTAAACTATTAATGGTGGCTCAAATTCCTTATGTTTTGTAGCTTCATCTCAAAAATAGATTTCCAATTTCTATTAGGAACCATTAATAGTATTTCGGATAGGGAGTGACCAGTAGGGACATTGTTGAAGCCGTAGTGGTTTGGGTTGGGGAAAGGCTCAGCTGCTAAGTAAGAAGGGAATTTACCAAGTACCCAAACACATTGTTGAACCCAACTGCCCTGGAGTTTGATGAACCTAACTTGGTACTATTTAAAACATGTATAAGAGACAATTTGTATATTCAATAGTCTCCTCTGAAGGAAGTATCAGTTTTTTGTCGTTGCACCAGCTAATGTCCACCTGCTGATCCCTTATCCTGCTGGCTGGAAAAATGGTCTTGGTCTTATCAGAATAGTAATAAATGATATGATCCAGTCGGCAAGAACCTTTTTTTGGTTGCTACTATGAGACCACTTATCCATTTTGGACCAGAATTGCTTTTCATATGTAACTACCACAGAATGTTAAACCTTTAAAAGTTGGTTGCTAACCCAAGACTGCTGTGGCACTAATATTTTGCGTTTGTTATTCTAGAAAATACTCACAGGCACCTTTTTGTAGTGTCATTCACTAACGTAACTAACACCGACCTTTCATGTAGTGTGTTAGCTTTAACCCCATCTGTTCCAGAGGTGTGAGTACTGTATTGCGACGTTCTGCGATGCATTACTGCACCCTCGGGTAGCCAGGGCCTTCTGCAGGTAGGTGATACCATCTTCATTCCCTTCACCGATAGTCCCCATTCTGCCTGCTCACTTTCTGCTATGATTTTGCTCCATCTCATCTCCTTACCTGTACATTTTTGTTCTATGTCTGCCACCAGCCTCCTAAAAAACTATTGGATTATGTTCAAGAAAGCACCCCCCATGTGTCTACTGAGGTAATTGAAATATTATTCCTTGTTTGCATGGTTTGAATGCAAAGAAAATATAATGGTGGCAATAATTGCTAGCTTCACTGCATGGGAACAAAACGGGAACATGTTCATTGATATTCCGTGATTTGCTTGTATAGCGCACTTCCTTAATATATACTTTTAAGATGTGGTTATTGTGTTTAGATCCAATATGTTTTCATGTTTTTACTGTTAAAATGTTGTAATATCTATCACAACATAATGTGTATGTTCATCCTAGAGGCTTAGATCACCAATGCCATCCAGGAGTCCGGGCCCTGGAAGATTTGGCAAACATTAGAACCTATCTCACAATGATTTTATGATTGCACGCGGACAAGGATATATTACGCTTGGATAGACAGTGTGTGCACAGTTCTCTAATACTGTTAATGTGGAAAAGCTTTGCTGTATGTCAGGTGTGGGTAATAAGGTATAAGTTAAAGTCTTAAGTCACTTGGGAACGGTTATGGCAGAAATAAATGTTACCGCCGTTTATAGTGACATAAAGCTACATCATCCACACCTGACAGTCCAGCAAGTTATTGCACAGAAGTCAAGCTTCAGGCAGGCTGAAAGGATAAAGTTGATGTCACAGGGCAAGTGGACAACAAGTAACCGCGGACCAGGTCGGAAAGGTAAAGCCGAATGTCCAGTAATGTATCTTCTGCCTCTACAGTTCTAGAGCGCTCCTCGGTGAATTATCACTGTCTGCAGTTGAGGAAGAAGGGTTTTTTTCTAAAGTCTTGTGGTTTCCTCCATTTATACAACAAGTCCTTGTTTGGTCTGTAGATGTAACACGTGGTGTGCCAAGAACTAGCGGCTACATTGTGCCAAATTTGTGGTTCACAGCCTGATGACATAAATCTGGACACAAACCTCCTAAAGGACTTTACAGAGTGATAAATCCTTCAGTTTGAAGTGTGATTAAATAAGAGTGTCAGTGAACAGGTGTGTTTAAACCACATGTTTTACATCTCTATTTTACATTCATTACTCCCCTGTCAAACACACCGCTCTATTTTAATAGAATTATAAATGACATCATTGCCGTGGAAAGAAATATTTCCTTATTTATTTCAATTGACTTAGAATAACATAATTGACATTTTAAAAGTAAGGATATTTGCCAATAGAAATAGTGTTCAAATGAAATTAGTTGGTGTTTGAGGAGAACAGTAAAACATTGACATATTAATCTAAGAATAAACATTCATTTCGTTTTGGTTTCTCTACAAACTTTCTTACCTGAAGTTTCACTTTATAATCGGCCTTTAAATGCTTTAAATGTAGGGGATTTTATCCAACGTGCAGAGAACTTCACAAATAACCACCCGCTAGGAGCTGTACCACTCCCACGCTTAAAAATATATTTGGAGGGATAAGTAAAATGAAACCCTGGGTTAAAGGATCATGCTACGTTTAGAATTTAGATCAGGAGAACATCAACTCAAAGGAGAAGGTCCTCAAAAGCTGAACACAAGAAGCATTAAAAGTATATAAAAGGTATAAAAGGATTAAGGGATGCTGAAGATTAATATATTTAGAAATAAAGCCTGTAATTTTGCATGGTGTTAGGCTAATAAGTGTAAGGGTAACTCTGACACTTTAACTGCCCTACACAAGTATATAATTATCCCTGCTTTATACCCACATAGAGTTTGTTGCTTCCAGTGTAATTAACCAATTGCCCTTACCCCAAAACCAAAGTGGGGTAACTAAGACTATCCCAGAGTTAGTATGCAGCATATCTCCCTGGAAATTGTAAATTTCAGCATACGCAACTCCATACATAAAATGTTAAAAGGCGATACGCACGTCCAGTTATTATATGTGTATAATCATAATAAATACATAATAAAAACATATTAGGGAGACTGTTCCTTTCCATCTAGAACTCTATCTACTGTAACCGCAGGACATTTGGAAATCCAGAATATACTGCCTTTCATTTATTGTATAATTTCCTTGTGGCATCTTAATTTAATCGATCATTTAATAAAAAAAAGAAAATGCCTTTGAAGAGGTCATCTCCCTTGAAACTGGCCCATTGAGCAGTGGCCCACAAGGGCCAAGACCAAACTTAGGGTTAAGCTGGTGATTGTAGTAACTAATGAGGTATAATGTTTTAAACCTTAGTGGATAAGCCCCACTGCTGACCCCAGTATACTTTGATAACTGATATTTCTGACCCGATAAAGGAACATTGATCTCGAAGGATGCATTTAAACTGGGCATTAGACCAGATGAAAAAAGGTAATATTATATCCTGAACTGTTCAGTTGTATAGCATATGGCTAATATATGCCATGTGCTTATGTCTGATATTCTACGATTTCTTAAAGGAAGGGAAGCATTCCATGTCCTGCTTTATCTATTGAATTACATTTAGCAGAAAGTCTTACGCTGTTTATTTAGTGTGCTTCTGGCATAGAGATGGAGACGTGGAAGACATGAGCCGTAGGTTCTAATTGTCACTCCACGCTTGGCAGACATGCGTGGTTTAGAAGCCTTGTTGTCACTTTGTGGTTGGAACTATTTAGGAATGGTGTCACATATCAGTTTGCAAAGGTCATATGCACATTTCACAGAGGGGTCAAATGGGTGCTGTGAAAGCAACTTTATACAAAAATACTAATTATTAATCACTTGTTAATCACTTTAAAATAAAGCAGAACTTTTACTGAATTGGAAGGTTGGGGAATTTTGACAACTAGGATCAACAACATGTAGCGTAGGTCCTGTAACCTTATTGCTAGACAACTCCCATAACCTTCAGCCAGCCAATCGTTTGCAATAAATATCCAAATAATATTGTTTTTGTAATGTAAAGTAAGCCTTCTTAGGTCAGCTAAAATGTTGTCAATTGCACTGAACTAGTAGGTTGCAACAAACATGTACTTAACTTTGAATATCATAATTGAAAACGAATCGGAGAGCATTTATTTATATTGAAGCTGTCCGAATACCTTTTTGTGCATGTGATTGTATAGTCGCATGGTTTGTGTGCATGCGCTAAGATCACACAGTGTCTGGAAGGGCTTTCGTCTACATGAACATTGCTGTGATACTATTACCCCATCACGGGGTATTTCTATCTGGTGTGTGGGATATAAGCTGAATAATGGCTGATTCATCCTAGTTCAGAGACTGAATGCGCATGTAATGTATGGTTTACCTGTGTGCGTTTTACAAGGTAATTATCTTGTTACTATGACTGCCTTGTAAATTATTACTGTTTAAAACCCAAGCCACGTAGCCTACGCTTTATGATGTGCTCTAATCAAAGGATAAGGCTACCTTATTCAATGTCATGTGAGCGACTGACCACGAAAACCACTAAATGAGTTCTCCGCCGGCCAATTTACTAGTATGGTGGATAAAATGGATATTTGGAACATATAAAAATAAATAGTGGGCTGCTGATACCTGCCCTATACATGGTGAGTTTATAAGGAACGTTGTGTTTGAATTAAAGCCGCCCTGTCAAAGAATCACTGAACATAGATTCTCATTACATGCCGTCTGTGGTTTGCAGCGGGTTGGTTTTTGTTGCACACAGACATTATTTCTGTGATCTTGGGCAACATTTTTTAAAATCCACTTAAAGGGACACTTCAGACTTCATCCACGCCTTAATACATATGATTGGTGAAAGTGCTCACCCCCCTCATATGTATTCGTCCCTTCCATGCAGGTGTTTAGAAAGTGCTTTCATTGATCTTAATTGGGGGGCTCTCCTGCCATTCATTGGCTCCTGCAAGCAGCCAATCAGTGGCACACAAACAAGCCCACAAAGGAGTCATGCAATGCAGCTTCTACTAAATGTAAGGGCGTTTTTAACATCTTGGTTACATGCATTCTATGCCGAAGAGGCCGCATTGGGGCCGTGGACTATCCCTTAAAGCATCAAGGATCAATAACCAGTTTAATATATGAAAGAAGATTTTTTTTGATGCATGGCCAGCAAAGTTTTCAAAGGGGATTTATCACCATAGTAACGGATTCTTGCTGATTGGACCATTCTCTCTGTTGCTGTGACATTAAAACTACTTTTGAAAGATTGCGCCAGAATTACCGCCACAGATTTGGAATATGTGTGTGACTACAGAAAAAATTAAATAGAGCGTAACATATTTTTTTGTTTTCTGATTGAAAAATGTATCTAAACCGGATTTTACAAACTTTGAGGGGATCTTTGAAGGAAGTTTATAAGCCCCATTTTTGTTAGGTGTATTGTTTTTGTGCATTGGTAACATGAACCAAATATGTTACAGCAAATGTCTTCACAATAATGTATTTGGTTCTGCACCTGGTAATATTTCTAGTTGTATCATCTTTAAATATTGTGCAAGTCTAAAATTCTTGTTCTTGCCAATACATTTCACCTTTCTAGTATAAGAATAATAATAATGATTAACTAATAAATCTTGATGAACACACATGTATAATAGTAATGCATAGTTAAATAATGTCTCTCCGATGTAACTATTTATTATACAGGGTTGCACCATGGTTGGCTCGTCTTTATTCGATGTGAAGTCATGTTCGCCCCCCCACAAGCACTTGGTTCATAGGAAAACAGATATAGCCTTATTGTCCCAAGAGAACATGAGTCTTTGGTCAATTCCTTTTATTGGCATAAGCACTTTATAAGCACTTTATATGAAGAGACTGTTTACTATGTGAATGCAGAGAAAATACAGATAAACTATGTATTAATTCATTTCGTCTATGTAACCCAAAGTCTAATGCTATTTAGGGCCCTGTGTTTGGCCCAAAAATAAAATTGCACTTTTTTACGGATCATTTCTTCAAACTTGATTATTTTCTATGCTCGCCCAATAAAAGTTAAGTTCCATTCACATAACCTTTCAGAACCTCAGTGGTCTGTTTCTCATGTGGATTCCATACACCTTTTTCTGTGATGGTCCAATTAAACATCAACAAAAGGCTCAAGATTTGTTATGTAAATCATTTCCTTATTGACCATGAGCCCTATCATGTTTTAATTATATCTATGTTAAAATATGTGTATGCAAGTAGTGTTATGTATACATGTTACCATTATGACCCCATAGTGTGCGAGGTTTAAAATGTTTCCTGTTTTGTGTTTTGTTTTTTTACAGACTTCCTTGTACCAGCCTTCAATTGAAAGGGGCAACGAAAGGCCTTCTAGGTATTAAGTTAAATCTGTTTTTGCAAATCGCATTATTGGTATTACTTTATTTATTCATTCATAGTCGATGCCGTCAGAGCACATTTATTGAATGCAATGCGAATGGAGAATTAAACGACATTTCTCATTTCTTTTGAGTTCGGCAAGCGACTTCAGGAAGAGAAGGAAGTCTGAGCCCAGTGTGGGCCACCAGAGAGCTCACAATGACCACAATGCAAACAGGGCCAGCCTGAGCAAGGGAGACGCGCTAAGCGCAAACGCCACTCTGAGAAAGCCTTTCGTTAGTTCTTCTCCGTCCTCTCCCTCACGCTCTAAAGGTAAGAAAAGAGCAGGAACAGACACGAGCCTGCTGGTTTTGAGAGAGACCGTGTGAACAGGACACCGCTACTGCATAAGTTTAATCTCACCCAATGCTAATATCGCCACCTGCTGGTCAATTGTGTATCTTCATTTACCCTTCAATACGATCAGGCTTAAACTCAGCACCACACAGCATGTTTTCCATTATTATTATTATTAATTTTTGTTTTATAAAGCGCCATCATATTCCGCAACACTGGATTTTCTGTAGGGACATTTGAAATTCCAGTGACTAGTAAGGACCTCAATATCATAACGGTGGTGTATGAGGGTTTTATTCTTGGTTGCTCTTAGCCAGCAACAAAGATCCCTCCTGCAGGCCTTATTGTTGGCCATAGTGAGTACAGCATGAGACCATGTCTAGCATGCCTGTCCAGGGCAGGCAGCTATTCTTGCCACATTCTAAATTGCATATATTTATATATGACCACTTGGTACATGTGCTGTACATGTACAGTAATGGTAGTAACCGCAGAAGGCAATCAAAACAAAGGGGGAATATTGCTGTATAAAAAGCTTTATATACAGTTTACTTTTTGACATCTTGCCCTTGTCTCATTAGTTAATCTAACAAGTTAATATTAATAATAAAAGGTATACACCATATACGTGGTCACAGAATTTAAATGAATACATATAAACGTACTTTGTAAGTACTTAACACACCACCATGGCAACTAGCTGGAGGGTAGGGAAAGAGGCAAATGTATATGGAAGACTCTACAGAATCCCCCATGGATTTTCAATGGGGAAATCATCAGAATGTAAAGGGGCATTAAAGTGTAAATGATGGCTGAAGTGTCCCTGTAAAGTTTTGTTGGAAGTAGCAGTAAACTTTTATGAGCCTGGTGGCTGCACTGTACATGTACATGGAAAGACTGGCACAATTAATCCAGTATCCTATACCACAGATGTTTAATGTGCATATGTGCGATGCCATATTAAGGATTTGTTAGGATTTTTGCTGCACTTTGCAAAACTTAAATTAACCCTGCTGTGTCTTCTAAACAATTATTTTCCTTTCTTTTACTAATGCTTATTTCTGTCTCTATGATTGTGTTAATTTCTGAAATGTCTCTCTCTTCTCATGCTGCTCTTTGGATTACGAAGGTGGGGGTGTTAGCAGAATGTATCCCCCACTTTTCACTTACTCTGTTCACGATCAAAATGCCTCATGTGAGTTAGATTACAGTTCTGGCTATAGTCACCATTTAGAGGTGCCAGACGATGCAAAAAGAGCAATCAGCTTTAAAAATGGCTGGCAAATGACACGACAAAACGCTGAGGTTTGGAGCAGCACAGATGAAGCAGCATCACCAAAAATAAGGTCTAGGAGCTGTGATGATTTGTTGACAGAAGACCACAGCAACTTCTCTAATAACCAGATCAAATCAGAGAGTATGGGGTCCCTTTTGTGTGAAGATAAATCTAAACAAGATAGCCCTTTGGGCTGGAACAATGCATTTGCTCCCAATGGATGTTCTACAAAGACATCCAGGACCCGCCATAGATCAGCACATGATACCCCTGGCTTCCTGAAATTGTACAAGAAGATGCACCGGATAAACCGCAAAGACTTAATGACTTCTGAAGTCATCTGCTCTGTGAAGTCTCGCATATTGCAGTATGAACAAGAACAGCAGAAGGGAATATTATCAGGGTGGCGGACTAATTCTGAAGAGGTGCCAAGGGATATGGTCCCGACTAGAATATCAGAGTTCGAGCAGCTCATTAAAAAATCCAAATCTATGCCCAACCTTGGGGATGAAATGTTGTCTGCTGTTAGTTTAGACATTTCTACTAGTAGTTCATGCCCAAAGAGGCGGTTTTCTATTGAATCTCTGCTGGATGAAGAAAGCCAAGAAAGACATAATTCTCAGGTACAGCATAACGGAAAGCCTAAAACCCTTGTTCCGGTTCATATCGAGGTAACTAGCGACCAAATGCCAAGATCACATGTGGAGTTTTCTGACAGTGATCCTGACGCGGTAGTTTCTGACATGAGCGATTTCATCCAAATTGAGGGATCATCTTTTTGCAGTGAGAGTGATTTCGATCACTATTCTTTCACATCTTCTGAAAGCTTCTATGGGTCCGGCCACCATCACCACCACCACCATCATCACCACCATCACCACCGACACCTCATCAGCTCGTGCAAAGGAAGGTGTCCAGCGTCGTACACACGTTTTACCACCATGTTAAAACACGAAAGGGCTAAGCAAGAGAAAAGTGAATCTCCAGGAAAACGAGAATCGGATTCTGGCCTTTCCAAAATTGCATTCCTCGTCAGCCCAGTGCCTTTTCGTAGGAAAAAGAGCTCTACTCCCAAAAGGCAAGCTGACAAGACAAGGTGTAAAGCGTCTGTATTTGAAGCTCTGGACTCTGCTCTCCAGGACATCTGTGACCAAATAAAAGCTGAGAAAAGACGTGGGAGCTTACCGGATAACAGTATTCTTCATAGACTAATTAGTGAGCTCCTTCCAGACGTTCCAGAAAGGAACTCCTCTTTAAAAGCATTTCCTTTTCCCACTGCAAACCAATCCTTTTATCAGTGGCCCCAAGATGGTGCTATTCCTTACCCAATGTACCAGAATGATTGTGAAAGCCTGCCTCTCAGTGCCTCTTACCAGCATATGGACACAACTAACAACAATGCCCAAGATAATGCGTTCACTTTTGAAGGTGCTCTTCCCTCCTTTCCCTTGTATCCATGTTAAATTCACCTTGATCCATTTCATTTTCAAACATAAACAAATTCCATCTGTTTTTGCGTAACATGCTTCTTACCGTGAAATAGTGTGGCTCGGCTTCCCTCATTCATGCATAGAGCAGAGGTGTGGTTGGAACAGAACAAAAATTATTACTTCTCATGACTTTGCATCTTAGTCATAAAAGTAAAATCATGACTACTGATGCAATATTACCTAAAGTTGTCATATTTTTAAGTTAAATTCCCCTGTTGGTGTCCGTGCTCTTTTAACACACTAAACCCCGGTATTTTACTAGATAAAATGTGACTTACTCTTCTTTCTGCCTTCATTCCCACATCTCTGCTCCACAGAACCCTTCATCGCAACCTTGTGAACGAATTCTGTATTTTCCTCTGTGCCCATTACACATAGTAAATATATTTAGCAATTTTGGCATATATATATATATATATATATATATAGAGAGAGAGAGAGAGATACCAGTACTTCAAAATGTACTTAAATTGATACTATGCTGTATTCATACGTTATGCTATTATAGAGCATCATACATATAGAACCTTCATGTAATCAATAAGTCGTATATGTGTTTGAATTAATACTTGTTTAAACATTCTTAGATTCAATTCAGAAGGGACAGAATGATTGGTTCTTCAGTACTAAAAAAGCTAGATCAAGGCTCTTATTTTAAAATACAATGATAATTTATAATTTCCATGTTCAGGCTATTTGCTGATTAGATTTCCTTTAAACAATACTCAGAATTAATACCCACGACACTGTAAAAGTGCTCTGGTAATAGATGATTAACCAGACAATCTTTTAGATTCTGGTCTGGTCTGGATAATAACACCTTCATGTATTAGGCCACCTGTTTTGCCACAAAGCGAATTCAGTACATTATTGCCTAATATTAGTAGTTAGACCTTACTGGGAAGATGACTTTTTATTTCATGCATGTGTCACCATTTCACGCATGAAGTCAAACTTTGAAATGTTTACATAGCACTTTCTCGCATCTCTTTAACCCACCGAATGTTGTAATGTTTCTATATGAGTAGTACCTTCTATGTTTTTCCTGGGTGCATGCTCATGCTTGGGGTATAATGTACCATAAATAGTTGGCTCCCAGTTTATGTCCCTTACACATTACATACTGGCCCCCTCCACGGCCCCCGTCAGCTGATGCTCTGCAGATCTGGCAGAGAGATCACTGGCGAGATATGCACTGAATGCCTCCCCAGCACCAACAGTCCTATTCTGTATCAAGATGCATCAACAGTGATGGCGATGACTTAAAATAGGCCTGTGGTCTACGTTTCATAAAACATTCACGTGTAATGTCACGTGTAGGGACGTTTAACTCTTTAAGAGCCAGAGCACATGTAGTACATTTCACGCCACTGTGACGCTTTAAGCGGAACGGATTCGGTGTTAAATCTGGTTGCTGGGATAGTGCCAATTCACAGTGATACATATGATTCCATACTTATATGATGTGTACATTGCGGTTAATATAACAAACATTCATTTTCCAGCTGACCAGGATTCTCCACGAAACTACTCGTCTGCATTCACCGACGTGAGCCGGACAACAGCGAGAAGGGGAGCCCAAGAGAGAGAGGTAGCCAACGAGCACACAGCCAGTAGCCTGACCTCTTCAATAATCTGTTTATGATTATATATATTATGTTTTCCATTGAATATATGTACATTACATTTTACTTTTCTTCTCTATACAGGCAGCCAGGGCTGTGTATGACTTTAAAGCTCAGTCTGCAAAGTAAGTATCATTAATCTTAGCGTTTCTTCTATTATATGGAATGGCAGTGATTGATCTGCAGAATAAATGTGGACAAATTATTTGTGCGGGCATCCCACTGAATAAGAAGTATTATTTTTAACCTAACTAGTGGACCACAATGTAAAACAATTCACAAATTCAAAGGTCTTGAAACCTCCAAAAACGTGGTCCTATTTAGCAAATGGTGGTCAGTCCAACACAAGTTTAGTTTTATTATTAAGTCTTATGGTGATGTACTTATGTGATTGTGCTTTTGCTTAACTTATATTCATTTGAGGCCCGCTGATTTTTTCCAACTCTTATTTGAATGAAGCTAATGCAATTTGTATTGAAAGTGGGTGAGGGAAGCGTTTCCTCCCCGAGTTGGCGGAAGCTAGTTCTGAAAAAAGCTTACTGCTAAACAATGGTGGGTTAACCTGGTCCTGAGAGACCCCCTAAAAAATTCTGATTGATCCCCCCCCCTAGGGAGATAACCAAACTGTCATCAGATAAATGAGACCCAGATCGAAAGCACACACACTCTTGTCATGTAGGGGACATGTGAAAACCACTCTTTACTTATCATTTCATCATAAATTTCCTTTATTCTCCAATGCACTTTGTGGTACTGGAAGAAGACATTTACCTGGACACCTAAAACCCCACTTACCCCACTGGCAATTAGTGCCAATCTTCCTGCCCCCCCATGCCAGCTTCACATTTCTCTCCTATTAGCTTTGTGTATCACATCGGCTTTGTAACATTTTATGGGAACTGTGTATGTAAAACCGTTGTACAGTAACGCATGGTGGAAGCCACTAACAGAGTCTTTCTTTATAGAGAGCTGTCGTTTAAGAAGGGAGATACAGTATACATCCTCCGGAAAATTGATAAAAACTGGTTTGAGGGAGAGCACCATGGAAGAGTTGGAATTCTCCCCATTTCGTATGTTGAGGTAGGTTGTCTTGCCTTGGTGTTTTGCATGTGTCCCTCCGACATGATTTCACAGCATAGACTGATTTCTTTTGTATGAATTGTGTCTATTGTAAGAAAATTAGCCCAGATGGGAAAGCACAGCCAGTACGGCCCCCGCCTCCAGCGCAGGTCCGAGAGATCGGAGAAGCAATAGCCAAATACAGTTTCACTGCTGACACAACTGTGGAGCTCTCTCTCAAAAAGGTAATTATCCTTCAATTCTGTTGCTTTAATGTGCATTTCCATGTGGCTAGCAGGGCAGAATTACTTAACTTTATGCAGTGAAAAAGGCCAAACACTCCTGCATTACACAAATAATAATAATAATAATAATAATGATAATAGATGTATGTGCAGCTGTTGGTTGGATACACAAGGCCGCATTCTGTGTTCATATACTCTTTGCAGCAGGTAAAGGTAAGTGAGCGTTGCCATCGCCAATTGCCTGGTTTGCCGGATGGCCAGTTTAAGCCTGACACATTATAACATATGACATTTTTACCATTCGGCTGTTACAGCCAGATCTGAACCGTAATGGTTACCTATTGGCTTTCACTCCCGCCATCTTGTAAGATTTGACAAACCATATGTCTTTTCTGTTATGTTTTCTGTATTAATATTTGATTGCAAGGACAAAATAGTGACACATTTCTCACTATAATACTATGCGACCTGACAATGCTGTATTAGAAAATTAAGAATAAATGTCTTTGAAATCTGAAATGTCCTGTGTGTATAGGGTGACAGAGTGATACTACTTAAGAAGGTTGATCAAAACTGGTTTGAGGGTAAAATTCCTGGAACCAACAGACAAGGCATCTTCCCTGCATCCTATGTGGAAATCATAAAGAAGAGTCCTTCGAAGAGTGTCGGAGCGTCGCCCGATCGGTCGATACCTCACAGCTACTCAAGTGATAGACTGCACAGTCCAGCTACTGTAAGTTTTTCTCACTCATTTTCATTTGCCATGGTTTTTGTGTGTGTGTCCTCGATACGTAGAGAAAAAAAATAGTCGTTATTCACTGTTGAAATTATTTGTGATGTCATTCACTCTGATCTTTTATATATAAGGTAATGCCTACATCTGATGGAATGGGCCTCTCCTTTTGACTGGTAAACAATAGAACTGGAAAAGTAAATTCATGTTTTGCTAGTTGTCACATTTCTGTTTTTAATATTTTTATACATATTTATTGTTTGCTGATAAAAAAAAAAATAATGGGTATAATGGCATGGGAATGTGAAATGGCCAAAAGTAAAAAGTTCTCTCAAAGCAGGACCAAACAATTAAACTTTTAATAAGTTGTGTAGTTTTTGACCACCCCCCCCCCCCATGTTAAAAAGAAGTGTAACAGTACCCCGGTATCTCTGTAGCACACTAACTGAGCTGGTTATACTTTAGATACATGATTTAATGATGCTAAAATCTTTATGGGTCCACTTTAATTGTAGAAGACAGAACTCTTCTCAGAATAGGGGGAGGCATTAGTAAAGTTAGATGTCATTGTATAGCTGCCCATGGCTTGGATTTTTAGCATTTATATGTTTTGCTTTTTTTAACATGTTATCTTTCCCCATTGTCTATTATCTTCGTTAAGGGTCAGGTGGCTACATTTCAAGATTTAGCTAAAATTAGATGAGTTTATTGCTGCTCTGGAAATCTAAAATAAGTTTCAGAGCTACAGTTGGTTGTTTATATGAATAGACTAAAATATGTGGAAATGGGTCATTATGAATGCAATGTGGAACATTTGTTTATGATCGCACAGTCACAAAGACAAACAAGAAGAATTGCTAAAATAAGGCTCAGAAAGCTGTTCTTTGCATTGTTAAACCCTCTAAAAATGTATTTGTGAAGCAATCTGTGAGATGGAGATCATTCCATACAACACGGTACAGCCAATGCCATTACTGGAGAACTTGCTTTTAATGCCATCGCAAGACCTACGTGAGCCAAAATCTAGTAGACGAGCGGGACGGCTGTCCCCCGGGTGTTACCTCTTTTTCAACACAATATTTGCTTTTGGAAACTTGTTATTATCCATGTAGCAGCATTAATAAGTTTAACCCCTTAAGGACAATGGGCGGTCCCTAAACCCATTTTGAGCCCGTACATGTACAGGCTTTGTCATTAAGGGGTTAAAAATGATTAGACTGGATATGTACCACCAGAGAAACTGAATATGTTGCAAGCTTAATCTATGCTTTGTTAACCCCTTCGTGACAAGGGCTATTTTCTACCCCAAAGATCGGAGCTTTTTGAGCATTCGTTCAGCCATGTTTTTTCTGATTTTCTGTATACACAGCATGTTTTTGAGGAAGAACAAGGACATGTTTAAACTATATGAATGTATGCAGGGGCCATCAGGAACGTTGGGGCCCTAGTACAAGTGTATGTGCCAGGAGCCCCTCATCCGCATTGTAACAACTCCCCATGTTCTCTGAGACCACTTCTATTTCCAGTTTCATATTTCCATTTTCTTTTCTCAATAGTGTCCATACCCCTCTGCTGCCCTCCTCTCCATTGCCCATACCTGCCACCCTCCCCTGGTCCATGCACATTTGCCCCATAGTGTCCATACCCTTGTTCCAAATCTGCCCTCCTGTGCCAATACCTTCCTGTCTCTGTCACACCCCAAATACCTTTCTCTGTGCTTATCTTTCATGCTTGCTGCGGGGTCTGTATGTAGATCAGGGCCCAGCAGCAGGAAACACAAAGTAATGTGTATAATGTGTGGCATCCCAAATCAACTCACTGCATGTGTTACTAGCAAGAAAGCTAGACACCGAGGGATAGAGACAGTGAAGCTCCATAACAGGACTTACTTACTTACTTACTTCTAATGTATTGGCTGTACCTCCCTCATGGCGCCCCTAAATATATGTAACCCATCATTTCTTCTGAATGGTAACATTTTACCAACCTCACCAACCTGAGAAGTTAGCTACTGTACACTGTCAAATCAGTCTATGTAATGGGTAGCGTGATGGTGGCTAATATTAATAACTATAGTGTTTGGTTAGCAAACTCCTAGGTAATCATAAGCTGATTATCATTTAGTTTCATGCATGACCTTTTCTGCTGAGCTTGGTTACAAAAGGAGCTGCAAGAATGTGTGTTTGGAAGGGCATGGGAATCAAAAACATGCCTAAAATGTGGACTGTAACGTAACTTGTGCCTCTCCGTATAATTATAATTCAACATTACCTTAGTCAGATTTTCAAACCTAAATAGCATTATACATGGAATACTGTCCCTATTCGGGTATTGTACGGCTGGGACTGTAATTTACCCTCCGTGTAAAAGTAACCTTTCAGTATACATCGCAAACGTGAAACTCATGGTACCTCTTTGAAGAGGGTGACTCAGAAGGCTCTCGGTGTTTGACATTTAAAGCCCTGTCCGCAAGCTGATAGTATCAAGTATCTCTCCTGCTTATCTTGTTTCATGTGCTAATAGTATATCTGGCCAGTGTACCGGCAAATTGAAATATCTTGTGATCCTTAACATTCAACATATTGCTTTCCTCTAAATTACGGTACAGTATTTGTTTTATTTTGTATTTTTGTTTGTTTCTCTTTTCTAAATGTTCTACTTGTTATTTCTAAAGTTGACTCCTCCTAAAAGAATTTCTACACCACCTCTTACTCTAAGGCCTGGCCCCTCTGCTTGCACAGACAGTAGGAAAGGGAACCTAAATGCCGTTACCAGTGAATGGTTGTCACTGACTGTTGGCTTTTCACCTTCAACCACACCTGCCCCGACTCCTCCACCTTTTCCTGACCATTTAATGTCAGACATAGAGAAATTCAGCAGTTTACCTCTAACAGTCGTGCAACCTGAACAGTTCTGCACAAGTGATATCACTACCAGAATTGATGACGGACAGTTTGTTCCTATCACATCCCCAAAGACCCCTTCCAGTTGCCATCTGACCATTCCTTCACCATTTCTTGAGACCGCCATTCCCTCACCCATAATTCAGAAACTTGAGGTCTCAACCCCTCCCGCAACTAATACCAGTAGTGGTGTGGCAGAAAAACAAGAGCTATGTGTGGATCAGACAGAGCTGAAAGGAACTCTTGGTGGCCCATTAGCCTATGAGAGCCTTCACGACACTGTCAAAGCCACAGAAGCTGATTTAAAGCTTTCAGAGACTGCCAAAGGGACATCATCACCTCAAAATCAGACTTCCACAGAAGAGCAGGAAGAGGAAGTATGTGAAGAGCTGCTGTCAATCATCCAAGGGGGGCAACTTAAATGTCAGGATTCTGGGTTTTATGGGTGTGCACCACCAACAGACCAGCTTCCGAGTCTCTTCATTGAAGAAGATGGGACAAGTGAAAGACTAAAATCACCAGTAGAGGGCGTTATGCAGCCTGTTGTATATCATGAAGACTATCCAACGATTAACAATGCAGAGGTATTTCAGTGCTTCGGGTCAAGCCATTGTGTCTGTCTTATGTGTATTCACAAATAAGTTTAAACACATTCCTAGGCCAAACACAAAGTATTATTTGCACATATACCCCACCTCACAGATGTTGTTGTTCTAGTACCTTTTTAGTTGTCACTCCTTTTATTGCTTTTACTGTAGTGAACATCCATTTATTGGTTACTCATTTACAGCAAGATGCCTTACAATGGTAAAATCAAATGTAAAAAATATAATCAGAAAACACTTTGGGGCTGATATTGATGTAGGTAAAATTGTCACATATACGGTATATATACATGCATACCTGCATAAATATGTCTGTGTATACATAATAAAACGGGCAAGGACTGAGAGGTCTTATCCAATACATTGGATTGGTCCAGGGTTCCCCAAAAGATAAATCCATGAAAGTAATATTGTTTTGAAAGGAAAATTCTGATTTGCAGCTACATTTTTGCTTATATAATTGTTACATGGCGTGGACCCTCATGTTTATTTTTTTCCTATATCTTAAGATATATAAATGGTAACAGTTGAAATTGAGATTATTCCACCTAGAACCTATATACCAGTGTTTCTTTTTCATATGCATAGTTTCTTCTTACAGATGCATTGATTAGGCCTTCAATGAGGTCATCACATAATATTCTATGATATGTAATGCTACTTACTTTACTTTAGATCTAGAAGACCTCAACTGAGCACCTGTTAAGAAGCTATTTTTAATGATATGTTGAGATTATCAGGGAAAAAATCCAGTGAAGTCATAAAATAAGGACCATTCCCCATTCAAGAATTAGAGACTATTGTCTGAATTGCCGTGTACTTAACAAATGTCTTTTCAAATGTTTAAGAAAGCCACAAGTTCCTCTGGAACACAAAGATTTCCTGCACCCTCTCCTTCCCAACTTTCTTCTAGTCAACCATTTCATGCCGTCTGCACTCCTTCATCCGAACCTGTGCATTCACCATGTCAGTCCAGTGTGTCACACTCCTCTTCTCCTTTAACCAAATTCACATCCAGACATGAGACACAATCTCCACGGTTAAAGGTAACACCATCCTGCATGTGGTTTCTGTGTCTTGCCTGCATACCAAGTGTACTAAACAGATCTATAACACACAATTCAATAATTTACTGTATCTGTTCAAATTAATTAAGTCTGATACCGCTAACATCATGTGTGCTGCATATATGTATGCCCATAAATTTTCTTGCACAATATGTTTGATCTGGAAACCTACTGTGAATTGCTCTAAGCCCAATAATTCTATAAGAGCCCTCTAGGGCAATTGTGGTATAATGTCGGTAAAATTACTCTAGGGCGTAACACTGATTATCAATAAATTAAAGGCCCTTAATGACCTCTTCTGCTTGAAAACAATAGTGTTAAAGTGCCACTATTTTAGCTTTAAAAAACTGTTACAGGAGTTAGTGAGTTCTTTTTAATGGAATTACATACTGGGTTACCCACTTAGTTATCCAAGTCTGTCTTATTATAGAGATTAGCCGTTACTCAATTGCTTTAACATGTATTACCGACAACCTAGTTGGTATTATTATCATCCTACCTTTCAGCATAGCTGCCCCTAGCTTTTTTGCGCTCACCACCTGTGTGTTTGTGGCAGACCCCATTTTCCTTATTGTATAATTTTGTACATTTTGAAATTGTTCTGGCTGGTGTAGGACCAAGCATTCTCATGCTTTAGAAGGGAATTTTCAGTTAATTGCATGTGTGTCTTTCCAAAACTGGGGAACACCTAGTTTTAAAGATGTATGGCAAAGCCAAATGTACAGTTATTTAATGTAAATGTGTTAAGGTGGCAGATTTCTGTCCCCTGATGATGTATCGGCACAGCCTGGGTTAAAAGAAGCTTTGTGTTTATAATCAGTGTATCGTTGTCAGCTGTTCGCAGAGATCAAGGGACAGTAACAGGTCCAATTTAAAAACATATCCTTCCTTAAGCACAGGTGGCTAAAGAAGTCTCTGTCAATTTGATTGACCTTGTACAGACATGCCAGGGATTCTTTTGTAAAATGGCCAGTCATTATCCTGCGAGGAATTACATTTAAGATTTACAGCCTTGGATTTATTATGATTAAAAAAATAGTTGCAGTATGCATTATTATAATCTGCCTACTCGTCCAGGAGGTTAAAGGTGCTGTTCCACATAGACATTACCCCCCCCCAGCAACTTTCTAAGATTTTTATATTATTATATACTACTATGGAATGCATCTTAAATAAACATATTCCTCTGATGTCACAGAAGGGGCGTTACCTTACGAAGTTTAAAGGGACATCACTCCCATCACACCTGTCAGAAAAATCACTTCCAACACACAAAACACTTCGCTCAATAACATTCACCCCCCATTACCAGCCAATGTGGCCATTACTGTGTATTAGGATCTGCAAACTTGAAATGAAATGTGATGGGCGTGGCTCAGGCTGTGGTGTAATTTATAGAGGAGGAGCTTTGGAGGAATGACAGGACTGTTTCTGTAGTATTTCAATAAACTTTTATACAAAGTTTTAAAAGACGAGAAGCATTAAGGAAAAAAACAAAATTACAGCTATCTTTTAATTCTTTGTACATGATGCAGCTCTTATCTGGGAATATTTTATGAGGTTTATTCTACGTGGAACAGCACCTTTAATAACCAATTAGACCTTAATTTATTGGGGCTCAGACAAATGTTAAATCTTCCCATACTCAACTTTACTTACCGTATTTGCTCAAATATAAGACAAGGTTTGTTACAGAGCAAATGCTCTGAAAAATACCCCTCGTCTTATATTTGAGGTTGTCTTATAATCAGACCTCAAATAGAGGTCTGACTACAAGACTAAGATCCAGATCCCCCGCAGAGCTGCAGGGGACCTGGATCCTCCTCTCTGACAAGTCGGTGAGAGACATCCTTCGTTGCTGTCGTCACTTCCTCTGGGGCTTCTACGACGGAGCGTCAGCGTCACATGACCTTCCGGTGCTCCACCATAGAGGCCCCTTCGTAAGTGCCGGCAGCAGCAGAGGTTGTCCGTTGTTTCTATAGGGTAGTCTTATATTCAGGCTTTTTATTTTTTTCCTAAATTAATATTCAAATTTTCGTCTTATAATCAAGCAAATACGGTAAATGTATTCAAACTAGTTCATAGAGTAATATGGGAACGCCACCAGAGTCTGATTTTACTCAGGTCATTTGGACATCAGAAGGAGCCTGAGCTGCTGTGCCTCTGGATATACTGCCCTGTCAATGCAGTGGAATTACGCAGGTTGTACAATCCTATAATGAGATATCTTGTACATGTTAAAGTGATTATAGAGGTTATGTTACACAGCTAAACATCTGTACACATTATATATGTGGTAGGATAACCAGATATCTCGGTATAAAGCAGCCATGCAATGTATATTTACATATATGCCCAGTGCATGTTCTCCGCCTCAGCTGTTATACAGTATCTTATCATTAACTCAAAAAAGATCAATGTTTACAGTCATAGCTGCTCGAATTTATACATTGTTATTATTTTAATACTGGATAAACCACACAGAGACCACCAAGAACGTAAAGTAAGACCACGGTTTAGTATCGGGTTAGTTTACTTTCCACACTAATGTTCCTCATTCTTTCTCATAATCTGTTGAAGTAATGTAATCATCTTCCTGATAGTGGAATGCAAGCGCTCTAAAACCTGCCAGATACTTTCCATTAGAACAGGGGTATCCAAGTTTTTTCTGCAGTGGGCCACTTCTTCAGAATTGTATACGTGCGAGGGCCGAACACATTTTTCACTGTGAGAAAATAGGGCCTTTAATAAGATATGTAGCTTAAAATAAAGTAAATAACCCTAAACCTTTACTTTTCCTCTCACTGATTTCTGGGCCTAGAAAGTTTTGTGACTACAAATTCAGGATTCTGGATAAGTAAAAATGAAATAGTTCTATTTATCTTAGGGATACACCGAAATGAAAATTCTGGACCAAAACCGAAGATTCAGGGTTCACTTGATAACAATCTTATATTATGATTGTTAACAGCAATCTCAGGCATACCCAGATTCCAGCATGTACTGGTTGGCTGGGCATGATAGGAGTGCGATTGCTGTCAACAATCATATATAAATTAATATTGTTACTGTATTTTTGTGTCCAATTTTGATGTGTTAACCACACTTTTATTAAAAGTAAGTAACACACCACAATTGGACAAAAAAATCAACAATATGACTTGGCATGATAGGAGTGTGATTGCTAACAGCAATCACACTCCTTTTATACCCAGGCAACCAGTACATGCTTTTACAGGGTGGCTGTAAGTGATGTGCAGACCGCATACTGCTGGCAGCATCAATACACAAGGGGGGCAGCTAGCCAGGTTTCAGCATGTACTGGCTGACTTAGCATGATAGGAGTGTGATTGCTAGCAGCAATCACAGTCCCATCATGCCCAGGTTCCAGCACTTACACATCCATGCTATCACACACACACACACTCATTCATTCATATACTCATTCATTCACAGATTCATTCCCTCAATCACGCATTCTCATTCAAACCCCACCTTACCTGCACTGCAGCTCCTCGATGCCGCTCACAGACTTCAGCAGGGGGCACGGCCTCCCTCCGCGTTCTCTGGTACTGCACAGAGGAAGGAGGGCTGGAGCAGAGTCATGTGATGTCACGTGAACTCTGCTGGGTTCCCTACAAAAGACCCTCCCACAGATATGTAGCAGGGCTCTTGTGATCCCGGTTGCCCTGGCATGTTGGATGCCCCTGCATTAGAACATAATAAAAACAGCTAGAAAAACAGAGTTATTAACAAGTAATGAATACATATTATTAGCCTGTCTTATCACTTCGCTGTGAATACAGGACTTTCAAAATGGATTAGGGCTTTTCAAAGTCACTGCAATCTATGGTGTCGTAAAAAAAACCTTTTTTCTTTTTTTTTTTAAATCTCTCGTAAATTAAATGTATTGTAATTCCTATTAAAAACTCAAATACTAGCCAGTCATGCTCTATAATGCCCCCCATTAATTTCCAGTAGAAATCAATTACGGGTTGTAATCAGCAATGTGAGAATTTCTATGCACAGCTCTTATATGAGCGGGTGAACAAAGACTGAGGAACCTCAATAACTAGATCTTTAAACATATCACGTTTATCATCTTTTTCCCCAAAGCGATGCATAGTGGGCCATGTTTCCCAAAATGAATAAACTGGTTTTGTGCAGCACATGCCCCAAGGGGCAGATAGCATGGATTACATTTTCCGCCGTGCTTACATCTGTTGATGGGAGTTCTGTACTTGCCCCTGCCCAATACACCTGTTACTACACAAACCACAGATAACGTTGTGTACCTGTAATATAATAAGAGGCCCGATTAAATATTTCAGCAACATGGGCCTAGTTCTTTTGGATTTTTCATAGAACTGTGTAGTGAATAATATGAGTGTTGGCCTGAGGAAGGGGGCCTCTCACATGAAGCAATGTACCAGTCCTAGTATCAGAATGTCCTGTGAGTCATTCCCTATCTAAATGTCAGTCCATTTGGCCGCGTAGCAAAATAACACAGTGGGGTTTATAGGTATCGTCTCTGGAAGCACGCTGTACCTCGGCCAGCCGGCTGGTACACTCCGAGGCACTGTTTATCTATTCAGCAGGGACGTGAAATGCTTCTGAAATCTGGTAGACTCTTAACTCGTTGGGTGCCGCTATGCTTAGCAATACGACGTTTGCTGCCCTATCACACACCACTAATATCACTTAACAAATAATCTTTTGCTAGGTAACCGTTTCCTTATTGCGTTAGAAACTTCAGAATATATATTTCATAAGTCCCACGATACTACACAGTTCTGAAGTTTGTTAAGGTAGATGAGAGGGGGAACGATGTGGATTACGTTTAACCTAGTTCCTTTCAATACTGAAGAACACTAGCCTGGAGGAAGTTATGCAAAACATGTAAATATACTGTGTGTGTGTATATATATATTATCCTATACTATATATATATATAATATAATATAAACCGTAGGCCTTGAATGGTAAGTTTGCGCTGGATATATATATATATACGTTTACAAAATTATATCCAGCCATCTCCTACGAGCATCAACAGTCACCCTCTCACTATGTAGCGTATTCCATACCTCTAATCCTGCAAGACCGATCTGTTCTCCTTTAGAAGATGAATGGCAGCCATGTTGTTTTTACTGCATGCGTATGCTGCATGGCTATGTTTGGCAAACTGCGCTCTTGACCTTTGATGTTCATTTCTGCTCAATTACTATGGCGTGCGAACATTGCGATGCAGAATGCAGAGTGTCATATCCCTCCAACCCTGTGAAAATAATGTGGTGTCTCCTTTCTTGAACTTTTTTAGGCCATGTTTAAGAGCGACCTAGTAGTTGTTGGTAAGCCTCCACGTAGTCCTGTGATGTCTAGAAAGGCCTGCGCCTCACCAGTGAAAAGCAGCGCAGCACACAGGGTAGAGTAATACAAATCAATACAATAGAGTGCCCACTGCACTCGTCTAAGACAAAAGGGACGTTCCTGTCCCTAGACGTACATGTTTCTGTAATGTCAATTGGAGTCCATTTTGTTTTGCTGCATGAAACTACGTGCATGCATATATACTATAAAAAAGGTAATTTTTGGTGTTTCTGTTAAAACTGCATATCTCCTATTGATAAATATAAAAAGCAATAATAAAACGTGTGCTTTCTTACATATTTTATTAATTTGTGTGCGTATTTTTAATTTCGCTTGCTTTATCACGTCCGTGTCATTTGCTGAAATGGCATGTTTCAATGTATATTATGTCGGCTTTGTACAGTGTCAAATAATGAATTGAGGGAAAGCAAATTGAATAGGTCTTTAGCCCTAATTATGTGATGGATATCTTGTCCTCAGACGTCAAAACACAACCGGTCGGGTTACTGATATTTTTTCTGACCAGTGGTCCCTGTATACATTAATATTTACATTTTAGGATTTAGTAACACAGCAGTCAGAATAATTATTCATCACACATTAGCTGTGCGAGGCTGGCAAAAGCCCTTAGACTATCTGCTACGGAATATCCTGTTGAAAGATGGCCTGCTCGGTAACGCCGTTTACTGAAAATATTGTGTTGCTATGGAGATTTTACGGTAAACACTAGTAGGTCCTCTGCTAATACTGTAACTGGATATTTTTCAGCACTGCTTTTTTCGGGTGATTACAATTACATCATTTAGTGAATCGGTAAAGAGGACCTGTAAAGAGTTAGTGCGATGTACAGTATACACAGTAGTAATAACATTAACTACCGGAATGCTCAGAGGAAATTTTCCAGGATGAACCCTTCACATTTTAACTAATAAAAATGGCCTTCATTCAGAAACGACTTGTATGTGGCTGTTAAAATAGCAAGTTATGGTGTTATTTTATGGACATTTATTTTAGTAGGAAAGTAAACAAGCACTTTTCCTCCTTTGATTGGTAATGATAATTTACTTGGGCTGCTTAGGAGTTGGATCAGGTGTCTTTAGAAATGTCCTGCCTTAAAGGAGAGCCCTGATCATCTTAATGTGTAATAAATCTTTAGAGGTATATAGACATTACAGGCTGAAGAATCTAAACATAAGCCTGTTGGTATCAATGATGTTTAGCCATCTTGCCGAAGGAAATGTAGTGAAGTGTCATGGTTAGCCGGCAGACTAGTTGCTGTTAATATTTACCAAAAAGTTTCTAACCTGTGTGAATGGACATACATTCAGATTTCTAGTGAGGGTTGTGAAGGCTTTACTAATATTTGATCTCTTATTTAAGCGCCTTTAATGTATCACACATTGTCTTGTACACGCTACTAGAGGTGAGTCTCACTGGGACACATCTGTGAATAATGTAGAAGGGAATGATGTGTACTCCTTGCCCACCAAGCACATACCATTCATCAATCATACACTCTGTTGAATGTTGCTGTTTTACACCATTCCATTGTAGGGTGCATGCTGATAGGCTAGATGGCTATCCTAAACATCAGACAAGACCAAGGAGCAAATAAGGTTTGAGGTTTCTGCAGCAGAAAAAGAGCAGACTAGATGGGTCCAATGATTCATATTTGTTATCAGACTCTGTTTCTATGTTATAATGTCCATTGTTTCCGGACACTAAATGTGTGACTGCTTCTTACATTGCTCGTTGTATTTGATCTTTATTTCACATCCACTATAACTGCAGTATAGTTATATATGTCCATTGGTTTTTACTGTCATGCTTTTTTGTTTTGATGTTCCTCATTGTTTACCTTTTCTAGCTCAGCCAACTATTTCCTGTTCCTAAACCCCCCTCCATTCCTTCCAGATCTCCTCTAACTTACCTCAAACCTACTGCTTTAAATGCCTGCGACTCTTTACACGATTCTGTGTCTTCACATTAGTCTATACACATTTTGAAATATGTGTAGAACCCCGGTTTGCTTCACAGCTGTACCAAGAGTTTTTTCAGTGGTGTCTTCAAAAATCCAGAGGAACGTGATTGCACTCACTGGTAACTGCCGCTGCGTGCCTAAACTTCTCTAGCTCTTATGGAAGACAGGTTAGCTTTCCCAAGTTAGTAGCTAAAAAAATAGTAGGATGCATTAGCAGCTCAGTTTTGTTTACTCAGGGCCTGGAGCAATTTGGGGAATTCACAACAAATGTCATCTGAAGAATCAACTTGTATCTTCAGCAAATGAATGAAAAACAATCTGAAATACAAACCTCTTGTCCTTTAGAGGAACAGTCACTCCTACATTTTATTTTCAGGGGCCTAGGGATTTTTTTACTTATTGGCAGCCCCCTCATGTTACAAATATAGTAAAGAACTCAGTGTATGCTGAAACTATGAGCTCAGATTAACATACAAGTCCCTTTTGTAACAAAGATCTTGTGGTCAACCACATCCTTAAATCTGGCTCCTAACTGTACAGTACCATACAATAGAATTTAAAGGCATTGTGTTCTATTCCAGTCTGTTAATCCTATTAAATATTCTTTCATAGTGATACCTGCGATCAACACAGTATCTATTTTAATATCTCATCTTCTCAGATATTTTCAGGATATCTTCAAATAAACATAGACAAGTCATTCATTCATTAGCACAGCCAGATGTTTCAGATAGATGGGGAAATGACCAATCCTCGCAGTATTGGGCAGACCTAAAGACAATGTCTAATGAGTAGACCCTACTCGATCCAATTCCATCATTTTCTACAGATAATGTAATGTAAGAACATTTTTCTACTAGCTGTGCCGTATTCAAACAGATTGTACAAAAGGGCTTTTTAGATGACAATGTTCAATTCCGAAACTCTGGGGAAGTTGCAGTTAATTCTGGTATTGGCTCAACTAATCCTTTTAACAAAGACTTGTAAAGGCTCCACGGCCGTTGCACGTTTTCCCCTTGTAAGGTAAAATGGTAAGGTTCATGCACACGTTAGCTGACTTGATTGGCATGATTATCTGTAGCCATTTTTGATCTGGCAATGTTGTGCAGTATAGCATGGCGCTTGGCTTCTGCATACATGTTATATCTGTCACAGTGCCGAAAAGCACTTATGTTTTACCACTATCAATGGACAGAAGTGTGTCTCTCATTGTAATAATTGTGCTATAAATAAACGTTATGTATTTGTACATGGCTGCTTATTAATGTGTTTTACAATGTTGCAGATATTGTACGTTAATGTGTTTCTTTGTGATTATATGTTGGTTGGAACAGGTTAATGTTATTAATAACATTTAATGCATAAAATGTAATTTGGTTTTAGTAAGTGATGGGCAAAGGGTACCCATAATGGCCAGTTGAAAATGGAGAGCTCCACTGCCGTTTTTGAGCTAATAGTTATCCCAAGCCTCCATGCTGACTTCTTACAGACAGACATTAGTTGGCAGTAAACGGGGTTCCCCTATTTTTGGTACAAGGCCTATAGAGGGCAACCATGTAATATCTCCATGTTCAGTGGTGGTCCTGCAATGAGGCTGATTGTGTCCCCATGAAGCAGTTTTCAGCACACGCTACAAGGGGTACTGCGATCCTTTATTCTTTTGACGGGCCGATGTGGGTAATCTGTGCCACACACTGCATTGCTCAGCTATGCCCTTGGATATGAGGTTTAGCTTTCACTTTGTTGTTATATATGTGTAATAATACATGTGATAAATGTTTTCTCCATCCTTGACATCAGCTTGAGGTCCTTTTATCCGAACAATATACTAACAATCTACTTTATTTTAACTTTTGCCCACAGCGTCCAGTGTTTACTCATGAAAATATACAGACCATGGGGGAACCGTAAGTTGATCATCATAATAATTATTGTATTTAGGGCGATTAGAACAAATTAGAAATAGAAACTGCATAGTGTAAACCATTTTAACCCCTTTGGTGACGTCATTGATAGCCGGTGACAACAGCTTAACCTGAACCGAGCAGTGGCAGTGGACGTTTTCATTTATTATTTTATAATTGTACTATTTGGATAATTTTATAGTTTGTTCCTCTGATACCAAGTACTAGTTATCTGTAATTTAATACATTGAATGGTAGCTCTTGTATGTCAGGATGCTGGTAGTGTGGTCTTTTATTTACATTTACTCCCTAGGTATCAGTCTCTGTATAACTACACTCCACGCAATGAAGATGAGTTGGAGCTCAGAGAAGGGGATGTGATCGATGTCATGGAAAAGTGCGATGATGGATGGTTTGTAGGTAAGTGTGAGAGTGGTTATTCTGCTGATAATGCACTGGACTTAAGGCACAATCCCTCTATTTGGAACAGCGCCCTGAATACGCTAAATGCATCCTATGCATCTCCATGGCTCTGGCACAGTGTAACACGAGAGGGAAATATGGGCAGCCGTCCTCCGGTGGATTATTATTGCACCTAGTGAAGAACCGTAAATCTAATGAACACTTACAAAAAATCCAAACAGCTCATAGCTTTACAAAATGTAATTGATAATAATAGCATGTATTGCAAACAAATATACAAACATAAAATGTTACACGTTTTTTCTAATGGTAAGTTTGCAGTCATAATCACTGTTTGCTTTATTACTGGGGAATGTGTTGTCCTTGCATTTCAATATAACCGCTCTATCCTTTTACACGTGGTTTGGATTGGAAGTTTCAGTAGCTGATGCCTTTTTGTTATGTCAAGTTGTTGTACAGCATTATAGGCTATGGCACTAAAAATGACAATGACCATTTTTGTTGTAATTTCAGGCACATCGCGACGAACAAAATTTTTTGGGACTTTCCCTGGAAATTATGTGAAGAGGCTATGAATGAATGGTCATCCTGTCGCTGTCTGACACCGCACGTCTAGGTCACTTTGTTAGGAAGCACACTTCTGTTTTTTGACCCGACAGTCTGAAATTCACGTGTAGTCTGCCAACATTTTCTTGCAGTATTAGAGATCAGCCATTTTCTAGGCACTTATGAAGCTAACTTAGCACGCTTCACTCTTTGAAAACTTTCTTTCCGGAGGACGCGCTGTCTCTGCCAATGTCTTTGTGAAAAACCACACTGCATTATTTAGTACGCTAGGAATGTGACGTGACACAATCATTCTCTGGTAGCGGATAAATGCAGCTTTGTTGAGGTGTGTAGGTAATCTGGTCATAGGATTCAACTCTGCTTTGTCTATGAGTCTGAGAAATTGCTTGATCAGTCATTTCTGACAACATTTTAATACAAGTTTCACCTTTGTGACACAGTTTTTGCTAAGTTGAAATGTAGAAGTATAGCAATCACTGCCTTTTATCTTCTGACAACAAGATAATACCACAAATGTAGCCACCGCAGAGCACGCCACATCTAAAGAATTATCTCATTCAATAATAATCAAATACATAAGAAGCAAGAGCTTAAATGTGATCAGTTCTTCCATGATGAAGAAATATTAAAAAAATAGCCTAGGAAAAATTATAATAACCTCTATGCCCACACAAGCTGCAAGACTGATCGTCTTGGGCGTTTCACCTTCCCAGCTTCCCTTCTTGCCCATAGGCAAGGATTATTGCCAAGCGTGATACAATCAGGGTGAAATTATTGAAAACATCAGTGCTTCCTTATGGAAAGTCCATGGTAATGGTGAGCTACATCGATCATGCTTTTGTGCACCAACAAACACTCTTTATAAGACTAGTCCTTGGAGGGCAATGTCCTCATCTGTTAGCCTTCTACACCTTTTTATTTGTCTCCATAGAGAACACTTGTGTGAGTTGTGAGTCAATTGTTGTATGAATGCTTAGTCTACAAGACGGAGCGAAATGTGTTGGGAGTTGACATTTATTCTAGAGGCTGCAAGTGCTGTAAACCAGCCATCATTGAAGTGAGAAGAAGTCCTGACACCGTTACTAGAGTGAGCGAGAGTGAGTGACTGGTTTATCTGCAGACTATTGTATTAAGGCAAAGAGTAATGTAACATTAAAAGAAGCGTTTGCTGTGAAGACACTGAGTGTTTTCAGTACATATATATTTATGTTAAACATTTCCGTGCATTACAGATTGTTATAGTGTAACACTAGTATTAAACTTGACTTACACTTTCATGATTTAATTATGAAGTCCCTGTTATTTTGTCTAAAGTTCTGCATGAATCTGTCTATAAATGTAGTACCGTGCACCAGCAAGAAGTTCCGGAGTATGGTTTAGAGCAAATCTGGGAAAGATGATACCTTTATTGGCTAACTAAAGATTGCAAGCTTTCGAGACTATCGAGGTCTCTTCTTCAGGCATATTAGCAGTTTTAGAAAGTGATGCTGGTACATGTAAAATAAAGGGGAAAAAAAAGCTTTTTGGGATTGTTAGCCTTTTTTCACCAGGGTCATGCCAGGTTACGATTCATTTTATTCTGGCACGGGTCGGAGTTAAAAGATGGCGCTGTATATTCCTGCAACAAGCACGAGAAATTCTTATGATTCATAGGTGCTCGTCGGCATGCATCAGATTTTATTTAGCGCTATCTAACATCTGGTAAGCACATCAGAACGTTCCATATGATAACAAATCTGTAGTCTGATGTGATGAAGGCTATGATAACTTAACGACAATACCCAGGTACAGGTGCCATCCACAAACCCTGATTTTATTCCGTATGTAA
The DNA here is from genome assembly GCA_009364415.1 of Spea multiplicata. Classification (NCBI taxonomy): domain Eukaryota; kingdom Metazoa; phylum Chordata; class Amphibia; order Anura; family Pelobatidae; genus Spea; species Spea multiplicata. Next base: position 8,985,402 of record VKOC01000001.1, read on the forward strand.
TTATATACATGTCACTAATGTTATTTATAAATAGTTTTGGGGGGGTTTTCTTCATACTTTACTACCTACCAGCTGGCAGTGATACACCAGGAGACATGAAAACCATAGGTATGTTCGAGGGTTATCACTCAGTGGGTGCACCCTGGTGGATCTTACGGCAATGTATCTATCCATTTGGCCTTTTGCAACACAGATATCAATAGTGTTAGCTGCATTTCTCTGTTTTTCTGCTCACACTTTTCTGTACATATGGTTTTTATGCACAGTGCCTCCTCCGTCCAGCTTGTACCCTGCTGCCGCGTTGGGTCACTGGCCTGGGGACAGCGGTGGCAGAGACTGGCTGCTTTCTGCTCTTGGCCATCCTAGATATTCCAAACTTGTAAAATAGCCTTTTCTGAAGGAATTTTGTGAAATGAACCGGGTTTTATCAGTGGTATTTCAATGTATATATTTATTTGTTACAAACAAATGCTATTAAAGTAACCATCTCTTTTGCAGTAATTCAGTATTTCACGTTGAAGACAAATAAGTAGCTTTATATTTGGAAGGCTTTCAATTTTAAACTCGTTCTGCTGCATGCAGCTTTGCTATAGGGCCATGCCGTGAGGATGGAGGAACCCCACGTCTAATGCCTGTATTATTTAAAAATGCACCATTTCTACTCTCTGTACCTGATAAAAACAAAGACGTTTTGTCATACCTACCTGCCAGGTAGTGACCTTTGAATTCTTACAAACGGTATTTGTGTTATTTTCCGTTAATAAAATGTGCCTGTAAAAAAAAACCCAGGTTGAGTCTTAATTTAGAGAGTAACAGAGTGCCTGGCTGCTGAGAGGGTGTATAGTTAAATACATATGCCTAGGCATGTGTTTCTATATGTGAATGTGGACATCGCTTGGACATTGGGCATGTACCCTTCATTCACTGAAACATTCCTGCTAACTCAGTATTTAAGTTCATTGAAGAGTTTTATAAATGTTATTTGTCACTGGTTTAAGGAAAATGCTTTGTCAGCACTGCTCATCATAAACTGTTAATTCAGGACCATTAAATGTGCTCTAAAAGTGTGTCAGCAGGACATACTGTGTCAACGGGGGCATGATACCTGTAACTGAGGCATTCACTTTGTAAGCTGGTCTGTGCAAGGTAAGAGTGTGCGTGTTAGTGGTTGTTTAGAGGGAATGTGTGTTAGTGTATGGTGCTAGAGTGAGTGTGTGAGTATACAGTGTTACAGTGGGTGCTACTTTAGCATGCAGTCAACCTGAACTTTTCTACTTTAGTGTGCGGCATACCTGAACTTTATCATAAAAAACATTGAACAATATGAAGCAAATGCGATCAAGGTCTGATTGAAAGAGCTCATTGGGGACGCCTCTCATATTCTTCAAAAAGCATATTTTGGCATGAAACCATAACTGTTCAATCGCTTGTGTGTTTACTCCTGTCACTGGATGCACATACATTTCCTTGATGGTTCAGCATAAAATGGCTGTAACCAATGGAATTTAAATTTTCATATGCAGGCCATTCGTCAAAATGAATCACTGAAGCAGTTTTGTATTCACGCTGAATGATTGGTATAACAGTGTTTCTGTCACAACATTGCACATAAAAATGTTGAATTAGAGTTTTGGTCCATCAAAAACCAAATCCAACTGATATAATTCTCAATAAGAAAAAAAACCCCAAAAACTCTGTGCCTGTGCCATGGCACCAGGTTCCCATTAAATGGGCAATTGGACCAGATGGGTTCATCTTCCTACTTGCCCATAAAACAATTGGCATAACTATGTGCGAACCTGGTGCCTACAGGGGTATCTTCAATTTGAAGAAAAACTTCATCATAGAGAAAATATTTATGCCCCAATATATATGGTACACGTTGTATTATGAAATCAAGTATGTATCTCTTAAGAAAGGTAACCACGCTACATACGGGCATGCCCACTAAAAGCTTCCATGAAAGCAGAATTTTCCCCAGGACTGTGCCAGTACGCCTGGTAAGGTGTCTGCATACTGAAGCAGATCTGGTTTCGATGTTCACAAGCTATAATATATTAAGAACATCTCAGTTGCACTTATCATAACATAATTCCCGCACTCCTGTCTTGCATGCATATTGTACATAGTGGACTTCCACAATATTGCATCGTCCTGCTTCCTTGATACAGGCTGAGCAAGCGTTTCTCCACCATTCACACATGAATATAGTATGGAATTTCAGACACAGGATACTATTCCCCAGCATTGGTTACTAATAATTAATCATTATATCTGTATTTATAACTCAAGGATCTTAACTGCATGTACCGAAGTACTACTGTGGAATAAATGCAAGCCTAACGTTTCTGTGATCTATGTAAAATATTTATAAAAAATGCAGTGTTGAATTGCTGTAGTTTTATTTTTGGAGGCAGTAACATTCAGTAAACACAAGGTTAAGATGTTTCCAATTTAAAGACTTCACAATAGTTCACATGCTTTACTCATGGTATCATATTGAGAAATAAGGCAGGTTTAATAAATGTTCTGCCAGGGATTTTGAAGATTATCACGGGATATTGGGATTAAAATCTCTTCCAGTTGCTGTGCTTTTGATTTTAGCCAGAGGACTTTTCAATGTTAAAATCAATTCCCCTTAAACAATAACTGCAGCCTATTATATTATTTATATTAAATAATATAAATATAGAATTCAACAGCGATTCTTGATGGGGTTCTTCGGTATCTCGCACCTGTATTTAGTGTATGGCCACATGCTGCATTAATCACGCCAAAGACAATTTTACCTCCCAAGTACAGTGTTAATGACGACATCACATATGCCAATAAATAAAACATTTATATGTATTTCTGGGAATACATGACACTCACATTCTTAGACAACCCACTGTTCACTGGGGTTTTAAATGTGTACGTTGAGTGCTCATAATCATCAAAATAGAAGAAAGTGCAAAGCTTGTTAAAAGAAGGTTTACCGAAAGAATTGCTTTATTCATTAAAATGGGAGTTGTGGATTTAACCCACTTATTTCATTATGCATGACACAGGGCTTTCCCTGGCCTATTTCATGTGTCAGAAAGGCATAGCCGGCGCTGCATAATACATTCAGGAGGGACTGTCCCTCCTAAATAAGGACACTTTGTGTGTATGGACCAATGGTGACAATACTTTATGCAGCTCTAGAGACGTAGGATTTTGCCTGCCTGCTGCACAATGGCAAGAGAAGACCTTATTTGTCTTTCAGCTGTCACGGTTTGCTTGCGAGATATACTCAAGGCCAGCACTTCCTTAGTAACTGCAACCAAATTCAAGACAGAAAAATAAATAACAGGTCAAAATGGTTACATCTGGGACTGGGTGTTTTTTCCCAAAACAGACCAAAATGTTTTAGTCTACTTAAGATTCATTTATTAGGAAGGAAGGCAAAGATCTTCTTCACACACGTGTGGGGTTGTTATAAATTGTGTGAGTTAGTTCCTAAAGAAAAAGCCCTTGGTTTGCTCCAAACAGGTCCATTTAAATAGTTTTTTTCAGATTTTTGGTCAGAAACTCACATAAACCGTTCTCTGGGCTAAACGTTGCTTCCCATTTCACTGGAAACGATTGTCTCCTTCATGGCAGGAGGCAGCTGTACTACTTACTACACAAACATACATATAAATACTCTGTAAAATGTAACTCATTCCCAACACCACCAATTTCCTCATTTGGTAAGGTGACTTTCAAGAAATCTCATTGATTCAGTTTCACAAGGATAACCAATATCTTCTTGCAGCTGTATGGCATATTGTCTTGCATCACATATAGTCATGTAACATATGGAAACCACAAACTCTCCTACTAACATCTGCTTTAGTCAAAAGCTGTACCTTTAAAACGACTTAGTGTAAATAAGAATGATGCAGTCAAGTTTGGTATTTGAGTCACTGTGTACCACAACAGGGAACAAATACGCAATTACTCATCAGGGCCAGAAGGTTCTGGACAGGGCATAATGTATCCCTTTCATCAGCGGACACAAATCACTCATACATTTCTTTATACCTTTCACTATTAAAAGGAGTCCATTATAGTAGGTCAGTTAAACCCAAGGTATTGTTGTGCCCAAAAAGGAAGGTTCATAAAATAGGGAATGCTGAAGAACCATTTTCTACATCTATGTAGACTACGCTGGGAAGTTCACACGTATAATTATAATCCAAGGACAACATTGGAAATAAAGATATTTTAAAAAAAAAACATGATGATGTAACAGAGACATAAAAGCATATTGAAGTTTCTGACATGAGCAGCTCCCATATATATATATATATATAAGCAGGTATGTCATTAGGCCTGGAACCAGAACCAACACCGATCAGTACTTGCTGTACTCCCTTCTGTCTAAGGATGTCTGACTGCATTGAGTGACCACAGAACTATTTCATTACCTGGAGGACCTTCAAGCTTTCGAGTTTATCACTATTGTGTGGATTTTGGGGAGAGGTGCAGGGACATAATCACTTTTCCAGTTTTGCCCAAAGCAGTTATTGCGTGACTGCAGGAGGAGTTGGGAATTCTATAAAAGGGGTAATGAGTGAAAAATATCCCTTATTAAGACATTATAAACACACAGAGCATTTTACTGCTTGTTATGGAGGTTGGGCTTCATCTTCCATATGGGCCACTCGGCTAGATCAGATATTCCCTGGACTTGTCACCCTAGGCTTAGTCGTCCTAGGCCCGAGTACATCCCTGATGATATGCAATTCAATAATTCTGAGCTTGCTCAAGACAGACATTTTTAAACCAAGCTATAAAGCAAGCTTCTGTAAACAATACAAGTGAATAATCAATTTTTAAAAATCCACTACACCAACCAAAGACATGCTAGCCATTGTGAGCGTTGCCATATCTGGAACAGGGCATGTGCATGGTGTCACTGGGCTGCTGTGCTTGGAGACAACTGAAAACCAAATGAAGTACAAATCGCAGACATTATTGTTGTTTGTGGATGGAACTACACGGAATTAGGACATCAATAACTCTAATTACATGTACGTTTCAAGTCTAGTAATTCAAGGAGTGGGCATACATGTTACTGCTTGTAAGGGTCAAAATATTTAAGTCAGTTGCCCCTGCCCTAGCATACCAGCATCTCAAAGGTTTTGGGACACTACCTACAGCTGTGTTATGTGTTTTACCCATACTTCCACAAAAAGACACTGGGGCATCTAGATTAACAAGGGTTCAGACAGCATTTAAAACTATGAAAATCTTTTGTAGAGAGCTTAGCAGTTCTCTGAGCATATGTTTTAACCCACGCTAGAGTTAAATGAACAGCATATGTTCATTCCATGATAATTAAAACAGTGTTTCTGTGCTTTTCCCTATTAAACATGCAGGAATTATCAGGTCCTCATCCTATTTCTCCCATTTCTGGCACAGGTCCAGCTTGGACCTCGTCCAGTTTAACTCTCATGGAATGAGCCTGCTCAGTTTCCATTTGCCAGACAGGGATTTAAGTTCAAACCAAATAAGGACACAGCCTGCCAAACACAGGGGTGACGTATCACGCAAGCTATTAACATGGAGCTTTGCCACTAATGACTGGATGACCGGCCACAAAACGATTGTATCCTCCAGGTTTTCACTGCAGACAGTTCTACTGGAAATCTTCTCCCTGATTCTAAAAGGATTAAAGGAACACCATGGGAAATGCAACACTGTATTGTAACGTGGGAATGTGAAAAGATTCTGAGAGAAAATTTCTCATCACATTAGAGGAAGAGTATAAAAATCCTCATTATTCGTGTCATTACTCTGCTCCTGGGGCCACATTGTTCATACCTACCAACTATACGTGTTGTAAGGGAAGACCAACCACTAGATGTTCACAACTTCTCCAGTACCTTGTTTGATATTAAAATGGATTTTCCCCAATTCCTACATGATAACATTCTATACAGCAACTAAACCCATGTAATGGTCTCTATAGATTAAATAAGTAATATACACTAAATAAACAAACGTATTGGGACACCAACCACCATCAGTGCCTGATCTGACAAATGCTCTACTGAATGGGCAAACATTCCCACGGAAACTCTCCAAAATCTTGTGGGAAGCCTTCCCAGAAGAGTGGAAGCTGTTATAGCTGCAAAAGGGGGACCAACTACATATTAATGTCTATGTATATAGAATGCAATCTCATAAAAGTCCCTGTTGGTGTAATGGTGAGTCGTTCTAATACTTTTGTCCATATAGTATACATTTCCATGGGGAATGACATCCAAACTTCCTGTTATCAGGATCAGATTAATTATTCCCTGTTATCTTATTTCTCCTTCTATTGTTAAGTTGCTGATTGCTGTTGATTAGTTCAGGTAGACTTTATAAGGGAGGTGTGGAGAAGAGACAGAACTTCGGGACAGGGAATTGATTAGCCACTGATCTAAGCGTCTATAAAGTTAATGTTTAAACTAAATATCTCATACACAAAAAAGCGGGACAGCTGTGTTGGGGGTATGGCAAGAGGCAGGGAGTTGAGGGGCCAGCCTCAGAAGTAGACAGAAAGGTTGCTCGGTTAGCTGCTTGCACCGCACATACACCAACAGGTGAAGAGAATAACCCTGATAATCTTGTTATCATGTGGGATACATTAGGCACCAAGTAAACATTTCGTCGTCAAAGTTGCTGTGTTTGAAGCATAAAAAATGGGCAAGCTCTTGTGGGGCATTCCTGGTCTGCAGTGGTCAGTACTTATCAATAGTGGTCCAAGGAACTAAGGATACAGCCACTGAATCAACAATGCCCTTGCTATAATGTACTTTAGTTACTAACAATAATAATAATCTTGCCACATCAGATGATTTCACAGTCAAATGATGTTAATGCTACTGGTGCCTCTCTGTTGGCAGATTAGCATGAGTAGAAATTGGATAACATAACTAAATTTTCTACACACTTGCCACCTCCATAAAAATAGACATGTGTGTACGTGTAACCCGTTTGTTCTTGGGTTGTCAGTTTACATATGTGTAGAGACGTGAAGCGTCCGTTCAGCCAATCACATTGGTTTTAGTGAAGAGCCTGTGGCAAATACAATCATAAAAAGACTATACAAAGGAATGAGACTGAGACCTTGAGCTTGGGATATTTACTGTACAGGTTCATGTAAATACATAAATTATACAGAGGCTATATGGAAATCACAAAAGCGAACTTTGAATCTCAGAGCGCGGAATGTTATCCTGGCGCAGTCCTTTCAAACGTCCGCAGACTCCATTGTACAGATTTACTTCCAACCACGGTCAGTGTTTATATGAACGTTTTTTTTCTCAATCCTTTCCATTAGCTTCACTGCAGAGAATCTAAATCCCAAGCACTGAGGTCTGAACGCTCAGGGCAGAAAGTGTTATGTACAGTGCTGCAGAACATGCAATCAATAAATAATATCAAATCAGAACTTGATCCTAATACCTCATGAAGCCATGTCTTTAAAAGCAGTAGTGACGAGAAACCATCAGTTAATCGGGCTAAAATAAATCACACAAGTGTCATGCAAAAGTTGCATCTTTTTCACTAATACACCCTTAACCTAATTCCATCATCTATGGGGCTCCATGGAACTATGAGTAATGATCACAAAGTAAAACATTGCTGCTACTTACTAAATGGTTATGAATGTCTCCTAAAACATTGAAAATAAGTTAAGCCTATCCACTGAATTTCTCTAGATATGTTAGTTGTTTTAGTTCCGCTTCCTAATAGGATGAATTGAAAGCTCATCGCTTATAGATCATCTTTCTTGACCTCGACTCCATGGAGCCTCATGTTACTATGTTACAGATATTTCTTCCAGGAACTAACAGTCAAATAAAACCGTGTTCCCCATCTCACGTTCTCATCCGAACTATCCAATCTTTCACGTTTCTCCTAACACACAAGTACGATTTCACCTAAGGCAAAGACCACGCTTTATAAAGTCACACATTCCTATACATTTTTTTCTCTAACATAGTTTATGTACAAAGGGGAACTGTCGCTGTCCCTGTATTCGCCATAACCAAATTACCTATTTTTTCACTTTATTTTGTAATGCATATTGCAGTCCATTTTACGTGCAAACTTAAGTACATTTCCTCCATATGCAGCTGTTATTCACTGTTACAGGAGTGCTACAGAGCATCTCTGCATCCAATCTTACGTGATATAAGTTAGTAAATGAGATATCTGTCTCCCAGAGATATCTGGGGAAAATGGACCAGAAAAGAAGATATGCCAAAACAAGTTCCTTGACGTGCAGCAGAATAAATGATAACATACAAGTCTATGGAGACACTTGGATGCTATCCTGAACAGGATCATGAACTAAAGGAAGGTAATGTTAACGCTACAGCATGCAAAGACAGTTAAGACAATGCTATGCTTCCAACTCTTTGGCACCAGTTTAGGGAAGGAGATTTTCTATTCCAGCATGACTGTGCCCCAGCGCAAAAAAGCAAGGTCCATAATGACATGGTTTGAAGAGTTTCCGGTGGAAGAACTCAAGTGTCATGCAGAGAGCACTGACCTTAACCCAACTGAACACCTTTGGGGAGAATTGAAATGCTGATTGCAAGCCAGGTCTTCTTGTACATCAATCCCTGATCTCACAAATGCTATTTTGGCTTCACAGAAGAGAGACTGCTATAGCCATAAAGGAGGGCAAACTCTGTATTAATGCCCATGGTATTGGAATGGGATGTCCGACACGCACACATAGGTGTGATGGTCAGCTGTCCGCATTCATTTAGAGAAAGAAAATATACTTATACAAAAAAATTATACAAACAAACAAACAATCCAGTCTTCACGGAAATGCCATATGAAGTTGTTGTTAGAATAGCTGTACTCTGAAAAGTTTGTTTGAGCAGGGCCCTCCTTACCTCGTGTTTCTGTAAGTCAAATTGATAAGTTATACACTATCGTACTTGTTATGTCCTGTTTACCCATTGTACAGCATATAATGGTGATATATAAAACAATTAGTAATAATCATAAGGGCTTTAGGTACTTAGGTTCAGGTGACAATTGCCCCACTATGACAGGACAGTTAGAGGCATGAAGTTAATGTATAAGATGACTTATAACGCATGAAAATGTTATCTTTACTGAGACAGTGGTAGATTAGCAGAATAGCCTCCCGGTAGAGGTGGTATAGGTTAAAAATTTGAGGGGAAAATAAGTATGCACGGCATAGGCATAATGTGTTTCAGCACATATAGATTATAAATATTCGGTTACTATAGTGCAACACTGTTAGAATGACAATTAAATGTATGCTTTTGTTTGCAACCGATTGCCAGCTGGATGACAAGCTTTGCCCTGAATAAGTTCAATACTATCCTAAAGGTTAACTGTGAACTGTGTATAAGCATGATGTCATAAGCAAACCTGATCTTGTAACTGTTGTTACTCTTACATATGCACCCAATCCACACTGCCTGTGTTGGTTCATAAACAGTAACATTGCTGAAGATATTGATAGTATCATAAAACCACCGTTGACTAAATGAGTTGGGGTCACGTCAATGCGCAATGTAACATTTTCTACAGAGAGCAGAGCTATGCCTTTGTGAAGGGTTAAACAATGTGCTTTTGCAAGCTGGAAGCAAGCCAAATATTACATCATTGCTCATATTATACAATTAGCTCTAAATTGAACAGTCCCAGCCAGTTGAGGCATTGCAAGTGTTAAAAGTATTCGAATTACATGACGAAGTGCCCCTGCGACTTGGGAAGGGGGGGGTCATTATCCACCTCCCCTAAAAACTTCTCCTCCCTCCCTCTCCAAGTCCCCTGACCAGGCTATGACGTCAGCCCGAGCAAAGGGATAAAGAGGAGATCATAAGGCATCAAGGGATCAGGCTGCTGCTTGCAAGAGGAGGGGATCCCACCCCAGGACCAGTGTGTGAGACCTTGTTACAAACTTTCCATTACCAATTACATTAAGGCTCGCCAGTTACAGTGAAGATGCCACAGAATGTGGTCCTCCCTGGACCAGCTCCCTGGGGTTTCAGGCTAACTGGGGGCATAGATTTTAACCAGCCTCTGGTCATCTCTAGGGTAAGTGATCTGGCTCCAGTTCACAGGGCTTTCATTTCTTTATCTTTGGTGTGTTACTTGGCAAGATTCTTTTTTAGTTATACTCTGTGTGAATATATATTTGATATATATGTGATGTAATATATATATATGATACTGGATTTCTGGGTTTATATGATCTGTATAGGTGGTCTGTAGGATGTTTAGATGAGGGCATCTGGCTTTGTGCCTGCAGCAGGTGGTGTCTGGTTTGGTATGCTGTGGGTAGGATCAGCTGCCTGGTTTCTGTCTACCAAATGGTATTTAGGGAAAGGGTGATATGCATAAAAAAATTATTATTTATTCAGATTCACAATAAGGGCAGCCTTTTGTTGCCTCTATAAAATCTAGCAATTTGATTAAGTTTAAACTAGGTTTTGTCCTGCTCTGTAACTACCTCTTTACTCGAATTTGCGCGTCTATATTCAGAATGATTAATGAATGCCTTCATGATTTCTTACTAAAGTTTGTGAATCAGCGTAACTGCAACAGGTGTATCAGTGTATTAGGATTAATATTATTACTAATAAAACTGTTTATAAATGTGGAAAAATTGTTTTTTATGTAACTGTCAAAGTTGACTATGAAAAGAAGTACACCTGGATCAACTCCATGGAATAAAACATTTTACAATTAATTAATAGTACTTTAGTGTCAAGGGGTCATCTTCATCATGTGACATAGGTATTTTTACATCTTTTTTGCCTGGTGCTGCATCACAATTTTTTGAAGGGTAAAGATAAGTGGGAGCGACAAGGTTGCATTGAAGTCTTAAGGCAACTGGATCTCAAACCAGTGAGAGTTCCCAACATTTAAAAAATTGTACGTTAATACTTCCCAAATACGGTCTGTAACTAGGCATGGTATGTACTTCATCAGTCACCCATAGCTAACATCTGATTCATGGCTGAGGCCTATGGGCTCATAATGCTTAACCAAGGTATTCCCATATACTGGTTTGGATCCCTATATGAGGCCTCGGATTATATTCCCACAGAATTTCCCAGAAATAGATACACATACATCAGGAAGGAGGGAAGCTATATAAATAAAAAATAATAATAATAACTTTGAAGTTAACCCATTGCAAGGAAAACCAAGGTAAGGAGGCATATGTAAATAACTAGGCTAATGTTAAGTATGAAAGCCATGTACATTCATACAGTTAGAAATGCTACATTAAAATGCATTAAAAAGCTGGGAAGAATATGCGAGATAACTGATTAAATTAAATTCCTAATGCAACTGGTCAGTTATTGACAGTATATCATAATCCTAAAGAAGCAAAATTTGCAAAAGGGGACTGTATTAGAAGAGCACAGAATGGATCTAGTCACATTGTTACTCTAAACCCCTGAGTGGTCATGTTTGGAACTGCAATTCAAGCACAAATAATAATAATTACAAAAATAATTTGCCAGTTTTCTTCCTGTGAGACAAATATATATATTGGTGGTCAGATGAGCCTGAATGAGCCTGATGAGCCTGAATGCCTTATAAAAGAAGTCGCTTTTTTGGAAGGTGTGTAGTTTATAAATAAAAGATTTAGGCAGAGCCGGCCTTAGGTGTTCTTGGCGCCCTGTGCGGACTACTCCTCTGGCGCCCCCCCCATCCCAAAAAAGGAATAAAAACTTGTAACAAAACTCCCCTTTCTCACTATCTATCCCCCTGTATCACTATCTACCACCTCTGCCCCTTCTCACTGCCCCCCTCTTCTCACTGATCCCCCTCTGCCCCTTCCCCTTACTTACCTTGTTGAGTCCTGCAGTGGGAGCGGGAGGGTCCGTCTTCCCGTGGTGCGCGCTTCACAGCTGAGCGCCGGAACAGCAATCACATTCCTATCATGCCCAGGCATATCCAGATTCCAGGATGTACTCGCAGACTTGGCATGATAGGAGTATGATTGCCCTATCTACCCCTTCTCACTGTCTACCCCCTATCCCTTGTCTCACTCCCTTCTCCCTATCTACCCTCTCCCTCTTTGAAGTTCACTTACCTTTCAGGAGTCCTGCGGTGGGGGTGCAAGGCCTCTGCCTCCCAGCTCTGTATGGAACAGTATAGAGTGATGGGAGTTATGATGTACTTTAGAGCTTAATTATATAATGAAAAATTCATTGGAAATGGTACAGCATAACACCCATCACTCTCACACACATACCAATCCACACATATATACCAATCCACACATATACACCAATCCACACATATACACCAATCCACACACATACTCATCCACACACACATACACC
>VKOC01000001.1:9062427-9075546 GCA_009364415.1 Spea multiplicata
GGGGTCAAAAGGCATACCATGTGGCACAGTGGCATATAGAGGGTTAAAAGGCATATCATGGGCCACAGTGCCATATTGGAGTGGCAAGCCTGGGGGCAGATGTGCGTAACTGGGGGACAGGTTGCAAAATACAAGGAAATAAAAACAAAAAAAATGTTTTCTCAATCATAGCTTTTATTAAAAAAAATAGTTTACATGAATTAACATTTACTGGTAAAACTATTTTCCTATAGGGTCATCTTATATTCAGGTTTTTTTCCCCTAAATTAATATTCAAATTTTGCGGTGTCGTCTTATAATCAAGGTCATCTTATAATTGAGCAAATACGGTACTTTCATATACCCACAGGACTTTCAACGCTGATTGGCTGCTTGGAGCCAATCATTGACAGGAAAGCACTCCTACTAATCAACGACCAGGAGCAATTTCCATACATGCGCATTAAAGCCTATATGATAGGTGGAGTTTGCCTTTAAGGTGCCTATAAAACCCAGAATCCTGGCCTCTTTAAACACATCCCCTAAAAACAATGATTATATGTATTTGCATTGATTTATAGGAGAATCTAATGTTTAAAGATAAACATCCCTTTTCATATCATTTCGAAAAGAATGGCCCTAATATTAGTAGATGTGGAGAACAGCGCTTTCATGCGTTATACCGCAGCCGCTTGCACAGTTTGTAGGGTGTGTGGTTAGGGTGAGTTTGTGTGAGAGTGTGTGTTAGCGTGAGGGTGCGCGCATTTGTTACAAGGAGGCACTTTGCTTACTTTGCTCCCCGGGCCAGAAGTAACCATCTATTTTATCTAAGCTGGGTTTTGCGGGGTTGATGCGCAATGGACGTTTCAACCTTCCGGCACAGAGTTAAAGCTGATCATACTTCAAACACTCATTACCGTGTGATACCAGCCAGCACCGAGGATGGATATGAAACCTGTAATCCACTCAATTACTTTAATTAAGTTCTGTAATATCATCGCCTTTAACTGCGGAGAGAAATTAACTCAAGCAGCCTTAATGAATATTGTTTTGCAGTAATTACAAACATTTTGCACTGTGCTCATTAGCGCCTGAAATTACAACCTGTACAGGACATTTGTGAATTGAAATGGACGGTTCTGATGTAAAAAATAAAACATGTTAAACATCAGTGATGAATTTTGCCGTCCAATGTCGGGCTATGTCATGTATGATATCGTTATCACTTATTACATCATCACTATACTGTATTCTGTATGTAAATGGTACAAACCACCTAAATCAGGCTAAACACAAGAACATCTGCAACAAGATACTTAATAATCTTGTTCCCTTACTCGGTTCCAGTAAATGTCCCCATGGTTTTAATAATACATGTTTTACACGATTCCGCTATTCAGCGAAGCCTGCTTTAGCTACCCCCTATACTGGATCCATACTCCTGAATGACCGCAAAACCCAACAAAGGACCTGATGGACTCTCTTACTCCCTTTCCGAGGATCCTTTACTACAAGCATAAGACATTAAACAGCTTTCCCCCAGGTGCTACTATATTAAGCTAGTACTAGATTAATTTATTAATTTTATTTTAAAGAGGAATTGTCACAGCTTTCCAAGTCGTTTTGGAGATACAGAATCAATTTCCTATCCCGAAGTTCTTTTTTGTCTGTAAAATAGGATTTGGAAAATGTGGCAGATCTGCTTAAGTAACTTATATTTTCCTAATTAATTGGGTAAGTTGCAGCATTTGTGTTAATCACACATCTCATGTGTCCCATCTGCGGTCACTATATTTAGTGTGGTGTTCTACATCGGGTCTGTCCCACCAAGCATGGCACATTTGGAGGGTAGGTCAATATACAAGCTGGAGCCTGGAACACAGAGTGCTTTGCTCTACATGTCAACCTAATTTAGAGCTTTCTTCACCCCATTCAAACGTTACCAGAATACATCAACTTAAACACGAAGCCAGGAAGTATTAAACTGTGTAAGAGCGCCAAACGAACCTACTGAATTCTGCGTGAAAGCCACACAGAGCCAGAGCACAACTTTCTGCATCGTCCAAACAAGTATCAGGAGAGGGCATTTGGCTATATTGCTGCTTCTTATTCTGGACAGACCGTGGTATGTTGGTTTAGATACATGGGACGACAGATTTTTAAAAACTTTTTTTTTTTTTAAATTATCATCAGAAAGAAAAGATGAAGGTTTGTGCCAATGATTGAGAGATCGACAAAAGAGTTGGGGTTAACTAAAAAGCGTTTTTTTTTCAGAAGGTTGTAACCATTTCCCCTGTAGGAATCCTCATCCTTGGCTAATCGACGGAAACGTATAGAGGTGAAATCAATTGAGTGGAGACATAATGGCAACTTCCAATATTAGGTATGAATTATGCATAGCTTACTGTAAAGCGCGGTGGGAATCGCGTCCGGTGTACGCAGAAGACCGCCGTGGTTATCCTCCAGGATCAGTGAAGTATTATGCATTGAGCAGCTTTAAACAATTTGCCAGCTCAGACTTTTTATGTCAAGTGTACTTCTCTGGAACAATTTTATTCCTTTGAAAGCTGTTGAAAGCCGCAGGCTTTAGGAACCCAGAAAGCACCTGTATGTATTTGCATTTGAAAGGCGGCCTGGATATAATTACACAGAAAAATGCAAGAAAGTAGTGGAGAACGAATAGCTCTGCGGAATACATGGACTCTGGTGCCCCCAGGAGCAGGTTTCAGCTGAAAAACTCTCTAATGAACCGGTGATTACCAGCACGAGGGCCTGCCCTACAATGGAGCCGAGTGGGGCAATTGCCCTAGATGGCACTTTTTAAAGGGCGGCACTTTGCAGCCCCAATCGCTTTTTTTTAATTTTTTTTTTAATTTTTTTATTATTAAAGTGGAGGTGAGAGAAGGGGTTTTTGCTTACCCGCTCGGCGCCCCTCTCTCTCCGAGGCCTCTAGCTCGGTCTCGGTGCCGGCTTGTAATGCTGAGAGCCGGAAGCGACGTTGATTTCCGGCACTCAGCATTACAAGCCGGCCCCGTGGCAGAGCAGGGAGACTTGCCGCAGGACTGTTTAAAGGTAAGTACAAAGCGGGGTGGATGGGTTGATAATGGCGTTGCGAAGTTTAAAATGCCGTCGGCATGGGGAGGCGGCATTTGAAACTTCGCCCCAGTCGGCATTATGTCTTGGGCTGGCCCTGCCAGCGCTTGTAATTATTTCTGCACAGCTCCATCATACGGCTCTAGCATATTCCTCCGCCAATAACCATGCCCTGCCAGGAAAACTGCATCTATCTATCTAACCTCCTATACCGCCTCCAGGGTGTTTTAATTTAAGTCCCGGGCAGGGGCACTGAGCGAAGTTTTCAGCAACCCCCTCACTCTCCGTGACTCCGTTGTGGTGCCGACGTTTCATGTGGAATTATTCTGGCGCTCAGCTGTGAAGCGCACACCGCGGCAGAGCGGGAAGCCTCCCGCTCCCACTGCAGGACTCCGGCAACAAGGTAAGTAAGGATAGGGAGAGAGGGTACATAGTGAGAAGGGGCAGATTTTTTTCCTCTCTTTTTTGGGGATGGGGGGCGCCAGAGGAGTAGTCCGCACAGGGCGCCAGAACACTTAGGCCGGCTCTGGCTATGAACACAAAATAATAGCACAATCTGCTTATCTCAACCAAAGGATACAGGTGTAGACATATCCCTTTTTATTTAGCAGGTAAATAACGATACAGAAGTCACAACCTCTCATAAGCCCACAATTCTTGCCAAGAACTTCGTATGAAACTTCCATAAGGCTAGATGGCAAGTTCATGGGCAAGGTCTTACATATTATACATTATGTTAACTACCCCATATATATATATAAATTGCACAGGGCTGCAGAATATGTAAGCACTAAATAAATAACAAACAATAATATATTGACAGACATCTAGTACATACAATATACAGCTACCGAAATAACAATTCCTGCCCCAATAGCTTCAATTACTGCCTTGTTTTCCATCAGGCAGGAATCTCGAACACTAACACATCACATCCTGAATACTAACAACTTGTCCTGGAAAAGAAGGATTAAAAAACGCTAAAGATAAACTGTGCAGCTGCCTGTAAGCAACAATTATTTATTCTTAGTGATTCGTGACTGGCGACTTTCATTGGTGAGAGATTTTTAGGAGGATCGGGATATCTGCAGATATTAAGCCTGAAACATTTATTTAGCTTTCCGGATTGTTCGTGGAATACAACTGGCAAGCACGGAGATTAAGCAGAGACCATGCCAGCAAGCAGATTTTCACAGCAACGACCAAGAAGTGAACAAACAAGAAAGGATACAAGAGGATAGCTTGATGAATGAACGTTTAAGTTCCCTCACTGTAATAACATCAACCACTTCTGCTCGGAGACTGTTCCATTGATCTACCACTCTACCATTTTTGTAATTCTCAAATGTGCCAATAGCCTTCTATAGATGGGGTCTCCAGAACTGTACACAGTAGGTCTGACTAGAGATCTTTAAAGTGGCAGAACCACCTCTTTCTTCCGGCTACCAATGCCTCTTGGTATACAACCCAGCACCCTGCTTGCTTTTAGCGCCGCTTTATTGCTTTGTCTGCCTACCTTTAAGTGCTCAGAAATAATTTCTCATGAGTCCCTCTCCTCTGGTGTCACTGACAGTACAGTGCCATCAAGGTTATATTCTGCCTTGGGATTTTTATATCCCAAGTGCATTATTTTACATTTATCAACATTAAACTGTAGTAGCAGCTCTCAACCATTATTATAATTTACCAAATAGAGATTGTCCCAAAAATATACCAATTTCTTAGACATTTTTTGGTAATATACCCATTTGGATAAAAAAAAAAGGCTACTAATAAGTAGTTTCAGTTACCACGGAGGAAAAGGCTTTCACAGCGTAAAGAGACAGAATGTGCTGTCTAGGCTCGTGGCAAATGTGCATGACCTTACAGACGGGTCGCCTTTGTGATGAAAGGTTTTTTATGTTTTGGTAAGGCATTAACGAGCACATTAACTGAAATGAATAAAAGACGTTCAAATAGCGACTTAGAAGACTTTAATAAAAGGTCTGCCTTTCCCTGGCATTTTGGGTAATTTCACAAAAGTGTGAGTTTGTCCAGATTCATTATTAATCAGAATGCCAATTGGATTAAACATTAAGCTCAATCAAACAAAATGTATTAATTGCCAACTTATACTTCTGAAGAGCCAACTCCTTGGGGGTTCCTCACATTGGATCATTTCTGTGAGCTGCTCTTATGGGAAGAACGATGAATTAATTATGTTCAAGTCATGAACATGTCTGCCACAATCGGCCTAGATATTACAATACATGATTAAAAGAATATAATCAGATTGACAAATAATTGTGTTTACATGTGGATGGGAAACCAGGTTTCACATTGTTTCCATTCCTGGTAAAGGTATTAATTAAGCAAATAATTGATTACTTTGATTACTTGATACCCTATCGTGTGAAACACGCAGTGCTCCTCTATTATACTGCCAGCTGATGCCCAGCGTCAGTTAGAGAAGCAAACGATTTTGGGGCGCTGCTGAAATGAAAGCCAGCAAATGCTATGTAAAAGCACCTATATCAACGATAATTGGCCATATATTGCTTAGCCCGCCACATCAAAGAACCCCAAGTCCTATCTAACGCTAACATGGCTATATTACTTACCATCAATGGACCTACATTGTTGTTTTATTTTTCACACACTGAGACTCTCCTACAATGTCCCTCTCTGGATACCCCATTTAACTTAGTCAGGGCACAAAATATTTACTGTTCCTTTAAAAAGGAACAGACAGACAACCTAACTAATTTCAAGTTTCATACCCGTCACCGATCTTTACAGATAGAATTTATAGACCAAGAGGATTTTAATATTCCCATCATCGAGACCTGGATTTTAAATGTCAATTACCAGATATGAAAGAGATGTCAAAGATCCAGCCCACCTCTCCAACAAAACATGTAGGAGGGACCCAGCACGATTGTAATTGTTTGGTTACCCTAAACTCTCATAGCGTTTACTTTTGCATTTACAAGCAGATAAGAACCACAGGCTGATGGACCTATACAGAATATAACTGGAATATTATTACTCAGACCATACTCATAAATCTCGCAATATGCAGAGAAAATGACTTTGAATAGAACACAAATAGAAAACACAATTTGCAATTACTGATAGCTGTACAGAACAATTGAACTATTTTATCTTCAATGGTTTTCACGGTCGTTGGGTTATCAGGATGAACCTATGCAATCTCCCAGCACTTTAACCCCTTAATGACAAAGCCTGTACATGTACAGGCTCAAAATGCATTGTTTTCAATGGGTTTTGGGACCGCCCATTGTCCTTAAGGGGTTAAGCTTAATTGTGGCAATTCTAATACTTCCAGGAGTTTCCATTCAATATGGTTTTAATAAAGAATCCCGGCTTAATATAAACCCAGGGTACAATATTTAAGAACACCTGGACCTTGTGTAGAGATTGACTGCATTCTGCAAGGTATAAATTCAGAGAACCCCAGATCTTGTGGCTAATGTTCTCCTGGCAGGTAAATTCAAGATCAATGCAATGTCAAACTGTAACTGTTTCCAAGTGATTGTAAAGAAATCTCACCCTCAGCCATTTTTATTTTCAAAAGATATGAATCTTTAAGGAAGATTCAGCACCATGGACAGAGGAACGTCACACAAAGGGCTAACCAACAAGGACTCACGCGTCTCTGTACATATACCAACTTTCTTTACTTCAGGTCGTCATTACGTTCCAGAAAAAGACAATTTGACTGATGCAAGTAAAATGGGATTTTCACACAAGTTAAGATCTGCTAATCAGTTTTCTTACTGAAAAGAGCACACGTCCGGTGCTTAAACACCAATGTGGTCTGATTAGTGCCGTGTAAAATGTTAAACCTGTAGCCTCTTTTATGTGCTTCTAACCTATGGGCATTACGTTATAAAATGCAGTGTGACAATCTAATTAAAACGTTAATGGCATTGATAGCATCTAACTCATCCATCATATGGTCTATTTCTACATATATAACAATTTTATTGTTTGGCTGAAGGAGACATTGAGTGAGATTGACAGCACGTGTGTCCCGCTGCCCAAATGTAGACAAAAAGTGACAAGTTTAAGTACCCTTCTAAGACATTTCCCTGTGTGTTAATAACATGCGTGGTGGTAAAGGCTGCTTAGGGAGTGAGAATTGTGTTCCCATATGAACTATGCCAAGCAAGACTATTGGAAATATGTGTATAGCAGCAATCGTACATGATGAATCGGTGGCCAGGGAACCACCAACCTACATAAAGGCCAGCTAGCAATGCCTTTGCACACAAACCGAGGTTATACCCGAGCACACTTACTCTGCAGACGATGTAATTTAACACTCGGGCAGCTCACAGCCACATCTTCCGTACAGAGATAACTACTGATCCAATATAAATCGGTCACAGTCACTATCCATAGCATTTAAACCCCAACTGCAAGAGCATCGCAGCAAGTCAGCACGTACAATCCAGTCATCCGAAACTATCTTAAGTGTCTCCACTTAAATATAAACAATACATTATAATATAAAAAAAGTTACTAAAATCCCATACCTTTTTGCTTTTTCATCTGTGGAAAGGTTCCAATCGTAGTTGCTTGAATTATTTCGACTACTATCTGGTACCTGAGACAGAAGAGTTCAGGGTTAAAACAGCCTGTGTATAGAACAATATATATATATATATATATATAATATATATATATAATATATATATATCTTAATTACTTCTATTCTTCACTTTCTCAGCAAAACAGTCACAACTTATATTACTAATATCTTAAGAGGAAAATTGATGGTCCCAGAGATATTCATTAGTTGCAGGGACTAGGTAATACCGTCTACTGGGCTGCTCTAGAAAAATAAAGGGCACGAAGAGGCGAACTCTGAGGCCCTAAACGATTGTGTGACATTCGGCCCAATAAATGGTATTGCCTATAACAATCACTCAAAGAGATTCCATTCCCCAACGAATGTGCTCAGAGGTACTCATCAGAATTACTTCTCTGCAGCGTGGGGGAAGGCACATTCTGTTGCACTCGCATTTATGAGCAATGTCCAGCGGTTAATCTTAACAATTCCACTCATTTTCTTTGAGGTACAGTTTTACGAATTTCATGAATGCTCCGCATACAACAAAATGCAGCCATAAAGCTGGGTGTAATATAAATCCTCCTCTAGGAAGAGCAGATTTGGAAGAGACAATATGGTGTTGAAAATAATGGCGGGTGAGTCGCTGTAAGCAGGGAGAAGAGTCTAAACCAGCGCTTGTTCTCCACATGAACTACGGCTATCATCCCTTTAATACAAAACGAATGTTTAGAAAAGGCTCGCAGAAGAAAGATTGATAAAAATATGTTATTTTACAATAATAATACCTTTAAAGATAGAATCCTCCAAATTAAGAGAATGTATTGCGTCAGAAATGAAAGATCTGAGATGGGTTAGTATTACTGCATTAGATCCGCATTAATTGCAACTATTACACCTCCTCAATACATTCCACATGACAGCGGGGTTAATGAGTCAGGCCACATCTAGCTATAACTTATTAAAACCCACTCACTTCAAACCCATTATCTATCTAATTAAATAACTGGATTCATTCTTTCCTATACATTAGTAGCAATTAATCATAGGAAAAACATTTTTTTGTGAGAAGCATATTGCTAGATTGCGTCTTGGAGGCCAGCTCAGGGAGAAAAAGTCTCCATCTGATTTATATAACATAAAGAGGGGGTTAATTGTCTGAGGGTGCTGATGTCTGGTGATGACTGTATGTTTACTATAATATAAATGTATTAAATAAAAAAATCAGCATGGTTCCCAAGGCTTCCTAATAATTTCTATAATAAAACATGTATTTTATGTGTATACAGCGGTGTGCGTATATGTGAGATATATATATATATATCCACCTCTGTGTGTAATCTCATCGGCTTCATACTGTGTTCTTGAATGGCACAAATAAAACATGGTCAATCTAGCCCTCACTGCGAGAGACGTTGCTAGTCTCCCACAACAATTCAATGATGCCTTTGTCCCCAAAAGGCTTGTCAGTGCCATCTTTGCTCCCCAAACTGCTTGTCTGCTCTATCCGTCCAAACAGCTTGTCACTGCCCCCAAACGGCTTGTCTGTGCCATCTTTGGCACCAAAATAACATGAGTAGAAGAGAAAATCCCGGTGGCCCGGAGGGAGGGGGGCCCAGACCATTTGTTATGTAAAGGGCCCCAAAACTTCTGATGAAGGCCCTGGAAACAATCATTCATAAAATGTCTGTCTACATCTGCAGCACCATTTAAAATACAATATGATACAGTAAATCAGACCTAAGGTCCAAACAACGTTATCAAGATTTTACTACGATACAAAGCTGACGATAACACGAAATGCCACACTAAGTTCTAACAAGTTTTGTACTGAGGTCGGGTCTTCCATATCTGCTCCTAAAACCTAGAGATGCATTTGAAGTTCCACATGCAATTGCATTAAACGCTTTGGTTATCAATAGCGCGGAGAGCAGAAATAAGAAGCGTTACTGTCAGGGAGTCAAGAAGGAATTGTTCGCGGTTTTGAGGCACAGCTGGAAATCCCTTCAATGCGGGTTTTTTTTTTTCTTTCTTTCTTCTGGATCAACAGCAGGGTTGAAATTTATGGACTTTTAACTTCTTTTAAAAAGTTTTAACCTAAATTAATGTGTTACTGGACAGCAGGTTAAAGAAAGAACTCCAACAACACAGGTCATATCATATTAGGTTACCCAGGAGAGAAAGATGTAAATTCTACAAGGCTTAAAAAGCAGTACTCCAGGCAGCACCATGCAAAAATTACAGCAAACATTTGAATTGCGTTGGAGACATACAAATAAAGCCTAAATACAAGCACTGCCTGCTCGAGCAGCAGCAGAACAGGCATTTCCATTAGCGCCGAACTATCTGACAGATAATGGCCATGTCAACTTATTCTTTCAATGCAGTCTAATGAAAGATGATTTCAGCTGTCAGTTACGCTCTGCTGTGCTGGCCTCAGATATTTTTTACATCAAACCAATGGATAAGTAGCCAGGCAACAAAATCACTTTTATCTGGTCTAGTACATAACCGCATCTTCTTCGTACTACAAATTTGGATACCAATAACAATCTCCACTGAACAGGGTAATAAGAACAAATTAAAAAAAGACACTGATAATGTATTAAACACACAGAGCTACATATCCAGAATAACAATTAGAAACAGAATGAACACATGTGTGTGTGATGTGGCTACAATCCACACATAAGACTGGTATGGAGATTTAAACATGTATACTCAATAAACCAGGAGGCAGCAGGTGATTTAAACATTTCAACTGAACCGACCATAACCTAAGGTGCGGCCAAGAATGTTACCTTTTCTCTGTATAACAAAGGGTTACATGCGTGATATTTCTTATGAGTTGTGCCAATTAGTTAAGAATTCGTGATATCAGCCTTTTTTTGCCAAGGAGGATCACTGTAGATGGCCTTTCAACTATTAAAAAGTAAATAAATAGAACCAAAAAGTTTAGAACTGCAAGTTTAGGGTGCAAGAGATAAATAATCTTTAAAAGCGTAGGTTTAAGGACACAAAAGCACCTTCAATAAAGACCTTGGCAGGCTGAAGAAGGGAGTACTAAAAAGTGGGGCATTATGCTCACCACTAAGATCAGATTTTAAACACAATACTACTTCAGAGGGAAACTAGGTGGGCAAAACTCTTGGATGCTTTTGCCGAAAAAGAAACAAACGTAGGCACAGACTGGTTCATGTAAAGACCTTGAGGAGTGTTTGGTACCTTAGCTGTTTGAGGAACTCGATGTCAGAACTGTTAGTGATGAGCTTGATGAACTCCTCGTAAGACGGGGCGTAGGTATAGGCCTTCTTGTGACGCTCATTCACCTGTTCTCTGTATTCCAGCTGGCTGAGCAGCATCTGATTAATGTAATCCGGATCACTCAGCTGCTCCACCAGAGGTTTCAGCACTGCAGAAATAAGACAGGGATGGGGGTAAGCTCAAGGTCACTGGAAGGGTGAAGTTACACATGCAATGGCTTACAGTAAAGAAAAAGTAAAGATTAATGCCCTTTCAGAGAAAAACATGCATATACTATGCTTCTCTAGAGAAAACGTGCTAGAAATGCAGAACTCTATAATGCTTCTGATTCTAACACACATAATGCCGTCCTACATTAAGCATTAGCATTTTGTAGCCAATTTGTAATGAGCCATTAGGAATAGAGACAAGAGCAACTGGGAATAGTGGAAATGACACAGGCAGCTGAAAGTGACATTAGGGCTCAATAAGAGTAGACACCTGACATCCTACGGAAGAACATCAGATGGCGGCATATGGGATTTATTGGAACACCGCATACTCTTAGGAAGGGCAGCTTAAAACTCATCAACCCATTCCCTCGGAAGACAGACGTGTGTTGAATCAGAAAAAGGAGAACCCACATCCTGTTCAGGACAGTATAATCCAGTTTAATATATTTCTTGGACACATGAAGAATGAGCGAGTCATTTAAACCTGTTAATGTTTTTACATACAGAAGGTCCTCAACTTACGTAAGTGAATTGTTCCGCAACCCATGTGTAAGCTGAGCTATACGTAACTTGGAGACGTGTTTAATTATATACTATACCTTAATGTTACCAGTTTGTTCTGTAAATTCTGTAGGTTTTATGTGCAGGTTGGAATTTTTTTTTACGTAAGTCCAGGTCTCACTATGTAGGCGCTATGCAAGTCAGGGTCCGTCTGTACTAAACGTAATGCCTTCTTAAAGATCCATCTATTTTGTTAGATACTTTGTGCTTACAATAACTGGCTATTTTTAAGTAAACCAGAAGGAAAGTAGGGAGGAGGAGATCAAGACATTCATTCAACTCAATGAGAACTCCTCGTTTCCCAAGTTGTGCATGTTAAAACTTTACAGCGCTTTCAAAGAACAGCTATTCCAAGATCTGTGTGCAAGCAAGTACAGAACTCTTTCCATGGCTGAAATGTTAGCGCGTCACAAGACGTAATACATTCTCTCAAGGTACATCACTTTATTAACGGTTAGAGGAAACAAAAAGCTTCCTAATGGTAGTAAATCATTACAGACCTTTAGCTGCGAGTATCTCGGTGAGTACGATGCGCAGGCTAGGAGACTGGGAATCGCGTGTCGGAAGCAGGCAAAGAACTAACACCTGGGCGCAGGTCTGTAGGAATCGGAGCTCGTCTTCTGCGTTTTTTAAGCAGGAGTGAAGGGCAAAGGGTCTTGGTTGTTCATCCTGTCTGAAAGAAAAATGAAGGAGAGACAAAGACAAAGAAAAGAAACTGAAGTTAAACTAAACAAAACAGGGAAAGCCCACAATGCAATAGAACTCCTCATAATTCTTAAACATACAGTATAACACTTCCCTAAAGAGGAGCAATGATTTACAAAGGCTTATGTGGAGTATTCACTAAAGGGAGAGTCCACATGAGAGTCTGCGATGGAGTTGTGGCTTCTTGACTTCACTATACATTACGAGGGTCCAACTCCCACTTTAATGAACAAACACCAATGTGAAAGCTGATGATATCAATTTATGAATTTGGGTAAACCCTTCATCCATGTATTTTCAACTGGACAATTGTACGTTTTTTTTTTTGTTGTTTTTTTTTATAATAAATCCCCTGGTGATAAAAAAGCCAACATTCTAGTGCTCATAATTGGTGTAGGCAGTCAATAGTTACTGCAGACTTTTGTCTCCTTTAAAGGCATACTTCTGCCAATGACACTAAGTGACTTCATCATTTATTGTGGGTTTGATGAAGGCGTAGTAAAGTATTTATTCAGTCCTTTAATATACATCCTTTATGCAAAAGGCTGTCTGGGACACTAGAGGGTCCCTTTAACGCTTCCCCCACAGCTGGAAGCCCAATACACACCACCCTCCGCTCCTGTGATGGCTGGATCTTAATTATTTGTGTGTGATCATGTAATAAATATCAAAGTTCAGCTAAAGCCCTCTGGGAGTATTTGATGCATTCATATTAAGAAAAAGAAGCTC
>VKOC01000001.1:9084592-9105583 GCA_009364415.1 Spea multiplicata
TCAAGACAAGCCCTGGATATTAAGAGTAAGGGCTGCATGACTGGGCCTGTATTAACAATAAGCATGCTGGATAGGATTTAGGGGTCATCTAGGGGACACCCTATGGGGTTCCTTGTCCTGTGGGGTGGGGTTTTGGAGTGTCTATTTAGGGGACCCTCTTTTCCCGCCTCTGGTCAGATACTATCTACCAGCGTTATATAGCAGTGATCTGTTATAAAGCTGTGAATCCCCACCCTCCCTCCCCAATTAATTCACCTTTCTTTGTCTGACCGTGGTTTAAGGCTGAATTTTAGAGATAGGTATGGGGTGTTTACGATTGGCTGTTATGCCAATATTTATGTTTTCATTTACATTTCTCCACGGGTTCAGTCCCTGGGGGAATTTTGGAAGGGTAGGGTGTTCCGACCCAGCGGTTCCCGTTGGTATTTGGCGGGATATCCCTACAAAATGTTATGTTACAAGGGTTATGGTTTTATATGTTAATCAAGGTATACCTATCTCACATTTTCTTAAAATTATTTCTTGCACTTTTTGTCACAGTAATAAAGCGCTGTGGCCTTACACTTTCCAACGACCTCATGTCTCCTGTGTTTTTTATTGATGTACTTTGCTGCATGTTAATATATAGTGCCCGAGTCATGATAGAATTGGCTTAAACTAGCAATCTTAAAAAAAAAAAAAGAGAGAAAAGACACCAAAGTTATTTAATGGAGGGCTGTCATTATTCATGCCTTTTAGCATACCTAATGACGCAATCAAGTGCTTTTTTGGTGAAGATCGGCCCACAGAACGTCTCACGGGCATTAGACACATTGTCAGATTCATCCCAGGATATGACTGTCACTTGAAGCCTAATTGTAATCTTCACATAAATATGTTTTTAACTTTAAAGCCATAACGATACTGTGGGATGCGCATGCAAACAGCTTTGAACTAAAATAGAAGTGTTATGGGGAGATTTGCCCCAGGTATTTGCTTCTAAGGAAGACTTTAAAGTGTAGAAATAGGAGTAAGCGTGGACTTGTCTAGCCAGAGCTTTCATGCTCTTGGAAGGTATCTACAGACATCTCTACACCCAGCACTCTACACCCAGATTTGTTCTTCCCTCGGATGGCCGCTTTAGTTTGTTACCTAGTGTTTGCCGCTTTCAGGTCACAGAAATGAGTGAGAAGATTTTTCACCACGTCATTGCAGACAACTTTAACGATATCAACGTGGGCAAGACGGCTCCGCAACTGTCTGGCCAGCTCCCAGAAGTCTTCAGAGAGAAGGTGATAGAGCTGACCCTCATCTTTACCGAGATCCCCGTACCATGACAGAATATAGTCTCTGTAGCTGTAGTCAAACACTGAAAAACACAAGGGATTCAAGACTGAAAAACACAGAGGCATAAACAAAAGGAAAACAAAAAGGGATTTGGTGCGTTACACATACCTCAAAGAGAATATATATATATATTTTATTCTTGAGCATTAGCATTTCTATTTCTCAATGTCATGCCAGATAACGGTAAACCGACATAGGTGTTAAAGGTTGTCAATGAGAATAAAACATGACCCGATTCTTTGCAATGCTATAGCTACCAGCGGTCCCAAATAACGGACTTATGTCCGGACCACTTTTAGGCTGTCCTGCAAAAATGTCCTGTTTACGAGTCCTTTGGTCAGCCTAGCATGTAACGTAGATATAGGAAACATAAATACCATGCACACTCAAGATTAAACATTGAAAAATCTAATATTTATTCAGTTTGCCAATGTTTCGGACACAAAGAGCCTTCAAGCCAAAGACAAAAAAAAAATCAAGGCAACTGTGAAGACAAACACAACATCCTTTTATACATGAAGTATGGAGTTCCAATGTGCCAAACTCCATAGGGTCAAAGTAGTTGAAGAAGGAAACATTCTACCTAGTTAAGGTTCATAAATAGGTGAAAAACATAAGTATCAGAGAGATTATCATCTCACAAATTCCCATAGTGTTCTTGATCACCATAATTAAAGAGAAGTCCATTGGTGTCACCATATGGACCACCGAACTAGGTCAACCAAGAAATCAATCAATTGCGGATATCCCTGTCTTCGGAACAATGAATCTGCCGGCTCATATATTTATAGGGTAAAGGGATATTCTGTTCTTCAGTCGGTTCGTGTGTGAAACATATCCAAAATAAACAGAAAACAAATAAATTTGGTTTATATTGTGTTTTATGGAAGGCCACAGTAGCCTGGAAATAAAAATGCACATTTTTTGTGGGTGCCAATATAAATACTAGAATTCATAATCATGACTTATAGCGTATAATGTGGGAGACACGTTGCCTCAGTGCGAGACATTTCAATGTTTGTAAGCATGGTACGACAATTTAAAAGGCCCAATATACAGTTTTCTCATTCTATGCCAGCTGTGCCAACTCCATCCCTCAAAGCCTTCCAGGAGTTGAGGTTCTCAGGGTTTATTTATTAAAGTGGCTCTTTACTGGAGAGCCACAGTTTCACCAGAAAACAAGCACAATTATTTTTTTATTATTACCATAAACATTGATAGTTTTTACATAATATAACGTTCTTTGGCAGCTGCTTATTAGCAATGTGATCCAGCTCTGTTATCTTAGCCCAGTCTACTAGACAAGCACCTGGACTCCTTATACTGCCTGTGAAACAATAGAATGGACACTAAAGTCTGTGGAGGAACGGACTTCATTAGTATTGCCATAAAGGATTAGCTCAGTGTGGTGTATGAGCAACAAGTTTTTGCCTATAACCTATACTGCACAAGAGAAAGATATTTTTCCATGGGACTTTGCCATTTAATCATTAAGATTTCATGAACCAGCTCTCTTCTTAACATATGTCTCAGACAAAGCTTCGCTCGATGAGTCAAGCCAGTGCATCTGTTTAAAAGCTGCTTGCATCATACTTATTACTTTTTGATGGGTAATAAAAAGTAATACAGAGTGATAAAAAAAAAGCTTTTGAGAAAGTGATGAGAGCTTACGGCAAAGTCAGCGTCCTCAGCAAAGCTCTGTCCTGTCTGGACCCAGGACTAGAGAAGGAAAAAAAGGCCATTGCTTTACACGCAGCTGTAAAGGGGCTCCTCTACTAAATAAGTAAACATTTCCTATTCTTAATTTCATTTTCATGTCCAAGTATATACTTACATCAAAATGTGTAGCCATGGGGCAGAGAAAAAAATGCCGACTGTGCCACGTTTAGTACTCTCCATCAGTACATGTGGCACAACAAATGTAACTTTGCAGAGCATGAATGCGAGGACCCTGAATGGATGATACCCCCAAACACTGTTGTGGCCCCGCGGATTTTAGGAGGTCTATGTGCAACGCACCCTTAAAAGGCAACATTTATCCTATTTTTTCAGTCATTAACTAAATGCTATTATGTTTTCCTGACAGTTGCTGCATCTTAGCAGCTAGAAACTATTATGTGCTTCTGCTTCTTGAATCAAAGATAGCTGGATGTTCATACTTGATGCCATATCTGACAGAAAACACAACAGAAACACTATAGAGATGCGCTGTAATTTTAAATGAGACCGGGCTCTCCCAACCAGGACAAGCTACGCAGCTCTCTAGGAGGACGCAGACGCTCCAAGAGGTTCCAAAAGGTTTTATTTTCTAAATTATAGCATCAGACAATATCATGGCCATGTGTTAGAGTATTAGTGGATTTTCTCTCTGCTAAATAGTATAATCTGCCCAAATATTGGTACTTGAAGAGCTATATGAAGTACAGTTAATGGTTCAACTGCTCAGTGTTTGGATCATCCTACTGGTACATAGATCAGATTATTACGGGTCAGTATAAAAAGCTTTTAAGTAGCATCTGGGATACATACAGGATAAATCTACACAGTGAAGATTAAGATTACGTTGGACTAAAAGGCATTGTTTACCTGAGCTTTAAATGATAATCTTTCTAGGAAATTACAAACTACATTATACATACACACACATCATATCATATATATATATATATATATACACACATATATATATATTTATTATATATATATATAATATAAAATACAGCTATTGATTGCTTTAGAAGTAGTAAAGCTCTGAATGTTGGAGCAAGGATTCTGTTGTATTCTACACTCATTTAATTGTAAAATACAGTATATTAAGGGAACAGTCACTCTCTGAAATGTCTGCGCGGCAATTCTGCATCAGTGGCGACGCACCTTTTAGTCTTCATTAGACAGGTAAGGTAATTGTGGCAGCTGGTTTTGTAATCGTGTGAACTACACTTGGTTCCCCGCAATTTCACGATAGATTCTTTGCGATCCCGCGCTCTGTATTGTCAGTAGAGTAATGACTGCCATTTTTGACACAAGCTGTTTATCACAGATGCCAACAGCCCTTCCACGAGAAAGCACCGGCTTCTTGACGTCATGGGTTCAGCAAATTAACCCGATCGTTAAGCAACACCATGTACCTGCAGGCATAATGCTATGGGAGGGGGTTCATATTTAGTAAATTACATTAAAATTGCTTTAAAATGTGAAAGGGATGTATTTTTATTTTATCTCGCACAGCTGTCAACTGGTAGAAATATGTAGAAGTCAACGGCATGATCAGCAAGAATCGGCATTGCGATTTAGTTCTTTGCATCCCTTTAAATCTTGGCAGATCTGTCATTTTATTCTATTAATTTAAGAGTTTATTCAATAAAAAAAAAAAGAGTTGCCAGAAGAGTTTGCGGGAGATTTGTGTTTCATCTCTTAGACAACATATTCCCAGTGCCCAACCCAGTGAGCTTCTGCTGTAGAAAGCACTTGGCTGGCCCTGCTTAATGCATAGTTAAATCAGTAAGGTTTCTCCAAACTCTGCTCACACTGAATTATACAGAGCATTTTTGGCCCCTTATAGTGAACTAAGGGAGATCAAACTTTTAGCATTAAATCAACGTAGGAACATCTAAGGATTTTTTTTGTGTCTGTTTTTATCATGTCTCATGATAAGTATTCTTAGCAAATATTTTAAATGAGACAAAATGTAAAAAATTATTATGTATGTGCATTATAATCCTAAACATGAACGTGAAACAATTGTTATTGATTGCTCTGGCATTTGTATCATGTAAAATGCTACCTGGATTTAAACATAAATGGGGTTCAGAAATCCCTCAAATAAAACATCTGGGCACCAGATAACCTCGTACTGCTTATAGTCTACTCCACCGATAGGCAAAGTGTCCGTACAAGAAAATCCGTGTCCCAGGCAAGGTTTGTTAAGGTCCATAAAACATTAAATTGTCCACCACAGACCCCAGTAAATGTCCTCCATGAGCAATGTTGGTGTCCAACGCTGGTCTACTCCTGCACCGTGCGCAAGCTCTGTGTCTCCTTTGCAGCAAAAGAAGGAAAGTGTATAGTTGGCGGGACGCGCAATTCTACAAAATGTTGGCAGGTGTGAATGTGGCATCACACTGCAACCCGCTAAGGTCTTGGATGAATGGGGACAAAATAAATGGGTGACCCTGGAACAGGTAGACATATTTACGCATACTGAAGACCATACAGTGCCCAGTAAATACCAGCTACATAACTTGGCACTTTGGCATTCCCCAGCATCACAGCCGTGCCCGGCTGCCAGCTACACACTGCCATGCAGCAGCCCAAGTAATATCCACAGCCAAATACATACACATCCAACTAGGAATACACATACAATGCACAGCACAGCTTTCCTACGGAGTACACAACCCAGTCGGCAGACGCGTTCATTCACTGGGTACACTTATCACTCGTCACGAGACAAATGCGTGGATTCTTATGCAAACATTCTGCCTACAAAGCATGTCTTGACACATACAGTATAGGATTTGCTTTCCCTTGGAAGTAACACACAAGGCTGTTTATGAATCTCATTTTCCACGTTCGACACCTGCATCAAGCAAATGGTGTCACGGACAATAATCCCTCGTCGTGAGAGCTAAAACCAGATTAACTCTCTGAACCATTTACACAACTAGGACAAAGGCAGCTGAATATAAAAGGGGCTGAGGGGAGATCCACAGAATGAAAGAACACAACGCCGTGCTAGCTGGTAAACACGATCTTTCTGGTCCTGGTTAAATATAGTTTTTCACAACATCAATTTTTCATGGCTATGTGCTTTTGACAGAAGTGGAGGTTATGCATAACCCGGGGCAAGGTCTTAAAAGCAGCATCATCGCCACAGCAAGCGATAATATATTCCAGCTGATCTGACAGTTTGCAGTCATAACGTGTTCGCAGGATCCCTTTTCATACATAGTCCATCCACCACCCATGAGTGGTAGATTGGGGTTAAAATGGAGCGGTTTCCATGGAGATGATGCAGATGTCCTGTTGAGTGCACCAGAATTACATAAGGGGTGTCTATGTGCTATCTTCCACTTATGTCAAAAGTATATAGGACCGTACTTTGTTATAGATGGCTGCGTCTCCAGGACATAGAACTTCCTCAGCTTCCTCTGTTTATTGACAAAGCCAGGTCTAAGATGTATACTTGAGGTATCCGGAGTATTTTAATCCTGCTGGATGGGTTCAAAACCTTCAGACCTTCAAGTTTTCATTGAGATTCCGTTCTGCAGCTAGAACCTATAAGAACGTTTGCAAGCTCGGCAGCTGGCACCATATTGTAAACACTGGAATCGGTAGGGTCCCAGTCGCCAAATAATTCATCCGCAATGCCATGATGGTATCAGGGACCCTACACACTCAACACACCATTTAAAGGATTCAAATATTTATTATACCAATGTTTCAGCCATGCAAGGACTTCATCAGGGTAAAAAAATAAAGCCCCTTTTTTGCCCCGAAGAAGGCCATGCACAGCCCAAAAGGAGGCATTGTAAGTATTACAATCCATTAAACGATGTGTTGAGCGTGCACTTTTTTCTATTAAGGTTTGTCTGAATGATCTATGGGGACATGGGGTATATCACTTTATCCTTAAGGACATCTCGCCTGCATTATCCATAACCGGATCAGAGAACATATACGGCAGTAATTGCTTTTTGGAAAAAGTAACATTTACTGAGCAAATCCACAGCGAACTGACAGCCGAGGAAAGCCAGAACGGAATCTGTGGATAGTTTATTGTTTTTCCATAGACGACAGCCAGGAGGACTAACAAATAAAAGCAACATGTCTCGATGGCAATAAGAAAGCACCAGCCCCTACTACCCGAGGTGAAATGTCTTCTGTGCTGGGCCATCTAACCTCCATCACAAACCACATTTTATAATAGTACCGGTTATTTGGAAATGCTTAAAGCCAGTTTAAGCATTGCACATAAATTGCACATTTTTTAATATTCACATTGTTCTGGGTTCTATCTCCCAGACTAGTTCTGTTATTTCGGGGGTGAACCAGTAAAGCCTATGATAACTTTTAGTGATGAGAAACAAAGACCATATTCATCAACAGTAATGGAATTTATTCTGGCCATCTCAGCTGGTGACCCAAATCAGGCACGGCATCATCCTGTGATGTCATAGCTCTTATTGCCCCATGCCATTGAGCATTGTGGAGTCAGGAACCAGAGCGTTTGTAAATATGTGACAATAATAGCAAGGAGCTTAAACAGTAAAGCTGTGACGCCAGATATAATCCAGAAACACAGTTATCTGAGCTGTGGATACAGCCAACATTAATATTACACAATGAAAACAAAAAAACACTGTACAGACGGATTGTGGAGAGGACCGCATTAATAATATATGAATAAAACCCAGCAGAAGGAAAATATCCCGGTTTATGGCATGTAGATGCTTGGATGGTACATCACTCAATGAGCTTCTAGGTCTGGCCGGAATTGAATCTGGTCACATTGCAGATAATTTATGATCCATCACCTGGTTCTCATTGTCTTCCAGCGCCTGGTTTTATGAGCCGAGGACGCTGATTGATTAACCCCTCTCATATGACGAGACATTAAGTTAAGAAAAGCACGGTGCAGATGCATCGGTTATAATGCTTACAATTTCTAAGATCCCGGGAAGCAAAACGTTTCTCATCCTTACAAGTAATTCCTTTTCTTTAATAAAAGTGTAGTTTCCACACTACTAAGCAAGATGCACCGCGGGTGTTTCTGGCACTAGACGGCCCCAGCTAGCGTCTGGGGTTACCGTCAAGTGCTTCGTTCCTACTGGGAACCTGCTGGAGGTATATGGATGGGCCACTTATCTTTCATAAAAAATGCATTATTCATTAGGTGGTTATCATGTGAGATAAACACCGAGACGCACACATCTACAACCAAAGCTTGTCATTCCAGCAAACCACTGGCATTTTCCTACAATCAGAGACTGTCTTATCTGCCACGTCCGCAATTACCCCGTACACAACATAACCCAAGGAGACAAATTGGATTGCACTGCTGAGGGATATTGAAATAGTGTTAGACCTGATAAACACGCCAAACAAGGAGATAAAGAGTCTAGTGATAATGCATGACATTTCATATCTCTTAATTTAATTATTAGTTTCCAACAGGTCCAATTTACTAAACTGTTACTTCTCCCACTCCCAAAAGTCCTCAGTTTAACCAAAAGTTCTTGCATTACTTTACCTTCCGTCTTCTCTATGGAACAACCATCTCTAGCTGTTCAGTTTTAAACATTGAAAGATACACATTTCCTTCTATTCTCACTGATCAAAGCAACGTGATCACAGACCTACTACTCCATCTTCTATATATATATATATTGTGACAAACCCTATACCGTGAGGGCCATACATGTCACTTTTAAGGGTCTTAAGCACAGTCCTCTAGGGCAATCAGAGTCAGGAACAGTAGCTTGTAACAAAACAGTGCTTTATTTTTAATTGCTCAAACCCCAAAAACCAAATCATAAAATAAAAACCTAGCTCCCAATTGGAGCCCTCTCTAACTAAACTATGCTGGTCGAGACTGACCAGCCTAATCACCCACTAACTAGACCTCCCAGCCAGACCCAGCTACGCCAGGCTCTGGAAAACCTCCCCCAGACAGCACACACAATGTCCAGGCAGGTATTGTCTTCTTCAGGGCCTCTCCTTGCCCTGGGAGCTCAGGGAACTTCCTCTTCCCCCAACAGTCTCTCTGAGTATCAGGCTGCAGGGGTTTTTAATGTCCAGCACCTGTGCCTGAAGCCTCATAGAAATCCCGGACCGGATCCTGTGGACTTCTTGCCTCATGGAAAACCCGGCATGGAGTTTCCACAAAATGGGGAAATGGAGCATTGGCCCACCCTGCTCTCCAATTGCTCCACCCCAGGGACCCATATGTATGATCTGGATAGCAGCTGTACCCAAATACCACACTAAGCATCTCCCTGGGGTTTACACTGTCACAATATATATAATATATATAATATATTATTTATATATACAAAAAATACGCTCGGGCTTGCTTCAGCTCTGAGCTTTCTATTACCTATAGACCTAAAACCGCACCATTATTATAGATTTAGAACAGCACTGCTATAGTCTGCATTTTACCAATATGACTTACAGAGACAACAGGTGAGGAGAGCCCTGCTCAAACGAGCTTACAATCTAGAGTTAGGATTGACACATAGGAGAGAGTTCAGAAGTGGGTTGAATGATAAAAATTATCAGGAAAGGCTACATAATAAGTATACTCACTTTATTCATGGATCACTTTAGGGCAAACATCCGTTGTGTTTAAATAGCCTTGAAAGAAAGCCCAGGAAAGATGTGCAATAGCCAAATCATCACTAATGGACTGCTGTTCAATTGAGTTTATTCAACAACTGTACATTCATTACTTGCAAAGTGTCGTCGTTAATGGGACTTTGCAGCATGAGGTTGGATACTGGCTTATTGCGCAAGGCTTGAGGGTAGTATGTGGTTCACACAAATATTATAAGTTATGGTAATGGAAAAAAGTTTGCTGGAAAACACCTCCAGTCAGAAATAAGAAAATATTAACCGCTCATATATACACACATACACACACCAATGGCCATTTCCACGCATGTAGGCAGGGATCGGACAATTGTTTCCACAGGCTGCCAAGCTTATCTAACAATGGATGAAGCATGCAGGGATTATTTTTTCTCTGTACAGTGATAACCGGCACCGACACTCATCTGCCAGTTTGCATGCACACAGATCCCTGCTTACGGGCAGTTTTTTTGTAATCCACATCAATCTACTTGTTAGACAAAGCATTTCAGTATAGATGTAAGGGGGACACTTCCATATATATATAGGATGCCCCCAAGACTTGTTACTCAATGGATGCAAATAATGCTACGGGTGAATGATTTCACAATTAAGATTTCCTATACGTGAGATGTGTCACGCTTAGCAGTTTATCTCCCAAACAACATATCAGAGGATATGTTTATCCCACAGAAAATGGCTCCTAAGCCTCAGCGGAATGAAAACCAAGTGCGGAGGAATGAGTCACAAGATTCTTAGGGAAGCATTTGGGAATGAGAATCCTATCTCTAGCTTCACAGGACTGTCACCGCACATTAATCTGAAGACTACACAGAAAATGTCAGCTATGCAAAGACATCAATAACATTGTTTCCGAGCCAGAAAGCATCAATGTTGCTTCTATTTCAAATAAATGTTTGCCGGCATTGTCAAGAGGCTGCTTACAGCCTACTAATAAATAAAATATAAACATATAACAACGCATTCACGCCAAAATAAAAAGAAATATCTAAAAAAATATATATTTTTTTGAGCCAGGGAAGTGTAAATATGTAGAAATCAATAAAAAACTAGTGCAAAAGGATAGGGTTAATTCTAATGTTAATTCTACCATACATACAGGCATTATATCATTCATATAATTACATAATTATTGTAATTGGCATTACTAGGATGTAAGACATTGTAAATTATAGTTATATAGGTTGTAAGATTTATCAAGTAGAAAGGCGCATTGCACTGCAGGGGCCGCATGTCTGGTTTGTCCTTCATTGATTGAAATCATCACTGCTGATGTTGTGGTCCAAGGAAGGAATTAACAGTCGTGGTTACAAACACAAAAGAACAAGCCTAGGAATATACAGAAGGAACAACTTGGCTAAACCTGAAATAAATAAATAAAAAATAAGCCATGTTTGATAAGCAACAGTGGTAGCCTGCAGATCTGTAGATAAATTATGTTTAAGGGGCCAAAAAGATAAAAACAGGTTTTTCTCGGCGCTACTACATTATTCACACAGCATTGTATTTTTGCCACAAGACTCTTCCCTTTAAAAGGTGAATAACAATCATTAAACTGAGGTTAGAGCCCATTCCATTGTTTAATAAGAACAGTTACATCTATGATCGTCAGTTTAATGAAGCTTGAGCCAAACCACCAGAAAAAAAACATGGGGAGTTAAGCGTTCTTATAACTTGCAGATCTGAATGACCCAGAAACTTAAGATGAGTCCACAAGGTGATATGCTTTAAAGGGGCCGCTCATGAAATGCTTCTCAGAATTACAGAAAGTACAGACTGGAGAATTATATGCCCACATCTTAAAGCAACAGAGGATCTCGAGAAGGTGACAGTGAAGGATCTCTTCACAGTCTGTTGCAATATTTTCCAATATTTTCTTGGCTACATACGTACCCGCGCTCAGCATTTTTTGGTGTAATATTTATTAACACAAAATGGAAATATACATACTTGTTTTTTTAAGGTTTTGGTACATGTATTTTGCTTTTTATTACTTTCAAATAAAATGACATGTTTATTTAGTATATACTACAAGAAAAATGTAGGCTTTGGAAACAGGTGACAGGTCCATTTCCAGTGATAACAATCCAAGGACAAAACAAAACCAATGGGCCGTGGAAAAGTTCTTATCTGCTGTGTAAATAAATCTAGAAACTGTCATTCAATTTAAGACACCCCCCCATTGGGCCACTTAAAAGAGTTAAGAAAATTCCAATTCTAGTTCAGTGCCTTGTTTTTGGGCTTTTATTTGCGACTCCCATAAGGCACTGCTTCATTTGTATTACATCATAGTAAGAAAACTTGACATAAGACGACTCATACTTAATCTTAATGAACCGTCGGTAAATACAGCGGCTGTACTTTAGTCAAGAGCTATTGATACTAAAAAGAAAAAAAGTTTCTTTAGCAGCCATGACACCATAGCCCAAACCACTTATTAAAGTGGCCCTTTTCAAAGGCCACAATTTACATTTTAGGACACTAACCCTTGGCCCTTTCAAATGTTGCAAATCCAATTATAATCGCAGCCCTCAGTCACACAACAGTTTTTCTCATTCAGTGTTGATACAGCATGAAAACCCTCCCAATACTTACGATTAATAAAAGAGCATCATGAATGACTTCATATCTATTCTTTACCAGCTGCGCAGAACTCCGGTCCTTGGGGGCCAAAAACAGACCAGAAAATCTGTGTATCACTGGTAGCTGGGCTCGACCCCGGAGCTACGTATTCATAGTTTTTAAAACAGAAATCAATAGTCTACTGATTACCTAAAATTTAGCCATCAGCACCAGTACACACGCATGCACACGCATGCACACGCACGCTATATACAGCCCTTTGTACACTGTGTAATACACAAATAATCAATGCCCTCATTAAACTCGACTGCAACCTTACAAAGGGTAATCTGCCTTCAGCTCTTCCAGCAGTTTTATATGATTATTTTTAATAATACATTTCCATTTACCTGTTTTTCATTCGTCTGCATTCAGAGACCTCCTATGCAAGTTCGGCTTCAGCGGAGAAGTTAAATTAAAAAAAACATAACTAAATGCTCTTTTGAACACTCTCTCTAAATCGCCTACTCAGATGATGACTTTTTATTCTATACATTTATTTAAAAGGTTTAATCGTGTCTCCCTTTCTCATCTAATGATTGCAATCAGTAAAAAAAAAATCTTACTGTAAAAAGAGAAACAAGATCATCATATCTGTACGTTAACATATACAATATATTACAATATATACATTCAAAACTAGAACTGACAGACCGAGACAAACCGATACATTAGGTAAACAAGAACACATAAAAATGATTAACGTATCATGAGCAAACATTTGCATACTGCGATGATCTGACGTATTTTTATCCCCATGCAAATTGCAAAATATAAGAAAAATATATCTATAAATAGCCAATAGTATATATAGAAACTAAAACATAATTATCATCACAAAACCCACCAAATACTGGTAAAAAGGCACATCAGCCCTCATTCCTGAAAAAACGGTCTTTATGATTATCATGAGTTGCTGGCCAATTTAAACATGCATTATACAGGGCCAAC
Source organism: Spea multiplicata (assembly GCA_009364415.1). Lineage (NCBI taxonomy): Eukaryota > Metazoa > Chordata > Amphibia > Anura > Pelobatidae > Spea > Spea multiplicata. The sequence goes on from VKOC01000001.1 coordinate 9,097,865, forward strand.
CAAGCCCTTCTGCAGGAGAAGGCCTTCAGTGACATATAACGAGAGACAGAGAAACGAGTGAAAGGGCAAAAGAAGCAGGCCAACGAATAAAGGAAAAAGGGTATAGAGCGAGATGGATATAGAGATCCATACTGATTCTGTTTTTGTTTTCGTGGCTACCAACGACATGTAGACATCCATAGACAACCTAAGTGTAAAGTAAAGACTTCTGCTGTCTCGTAAGGACTTTTACGTCATCCAAAATGATCTAGTCTCTGTTCCCAAAGTGACAAATGTCTGTAGCACACAGAGCTATTTTCATCTGGCTATTAGATACCTGCAGGCTTCCGAAGAGAAGCAATCAAACGAGATTAAAGTCTCCGAAATAAGAATAAGAGTTAAATAACGAAGCTGGCTTACCTTCTTTGAGAGCTTTGTCCATGTTGTGGGAAATCACCACTCTTCGTAGCTGGCTGGGTTCATGCATATGTGTAGACGGCACAATCTGAAACAGAAAGGGTAAAAGCTTATCAAACAGGGCTCTACTGCGCAAGCAGACATCACAGCATAGAGAGTTAGTGAGTTAATTACCGTAACTTGTTGTTTTTTGGGGGGGGTTTTTGAACAGTTCAAAATTAGATTTGAATACTCTTTTCTCTCTCCAATGTATTGGTTAACCCACAATCATTTAAACTTGAATTCAACAATAATAAAAGTAACACCTCCATTCTACGTTGTCTGTTAACGGGCTGTGACTTAAACTAAGACTCCTGGCATTTTATTTATTTTTATTCATTGTGCCGTTTGTTGTTTTCTTAACACTTCCAGTACTTAGCATAATATAATGTTTTTTTTAGCAGCTGCATATTAGCCATTTATCTGCGGTGAAAGTTATTGCAGTGAATCTATTAGACAAACACCCTGACTCCACATAGTGTCCGTGGTAAACGATAGAAAGGCTCAGTGTTAATTACTTTACTAATGAAAGTCTATGGAGGAATAGACTTCATTAGCATTGCCATAAAGAATCAGCTCAGTGCAGTGATTGAGCAGAAAATGTCAACAAAAATATCACATGACTGACAACAATGGCCGCCAACAGGAAAAGTTTGTTGGAGCAAAATTAGAATAGGTATTTGTCAATGTCAGCCTACAGTACAGTATATTAAACCATATGTTTAATATTTTCCCATGAGACTATCCTTTTAACAGTGCTTACCATGACAGAAGTTAATGCCACCAATTGTGATTTATACAGTTGCTAGAAATTCGGCCAATTTAGAGATGATTTGTCCTCATTTTAATGTGATTTCTCTTTTATTTTTTGAACGTTGCATCTTTAAACCACAGAGTTGTACAGTGTAAGCCACAGAAAGAGAGAAAGCAGATTTGGTAACCATGATACCTTTATTGGCAAACTAACGTATTATAGATCGCAAACCTTTGAAACTATCTAGGGCTCTACTTCAGCAGTTTGGAGTTAATGTTTTATCACAGAACTGTGAAACATGCTACATCTCATTGACCTCCATTACAAAAGGACCAACTCTGGTAATTGCCAAGTTGTCTCTGCATAATGTACCTTTAACGAGGTAAATCCACCTTTTAAATATGCAGGATGCAGGGCATACTTCACACATCTCCTGACCCAAGGGGGGAGGCAGAGAGATAATAATGATTCACAATAAATACTGGGTTGTACATACCATGGATGCCATAGTGTTCCAAAACCACCAGGGCTGTTCCTCAAACATTCTATTTCAGAAAAAAATCTTTCACAAAAGATATAGACGAAGCGTGAGGTATCATAGAAAGGAAAAGAAGTGCCTCATCATATTAAATATGGCTCTGTCTAAATCCCAGTAATCACACGTATCCACTTATAGACCATCAGTATCTCTTAATGCCACTCTGGGCTAGGAAACATTGCACAGCTAAAGTCTACCTACCCTCAATACAGAAATCAGGACACACACTAGCAAGAAGTCAAAACGATTGATACATTATAGCCCTAGGAATATGAAAGTGATTGACACATTTCCCAAATGAGATGAGATTTACAGATTAAAATAACCAAATCTCACGTAGTACATATGCACCTTGCATCTATACCATTGGAGGAACTTTTTCAATGTTCTCAGGCCATGAAGGATCCACATTGCCTTCTCATCTTTGCTATAAAGCTTCTGATCATTGCTGGTTCTGGCAGCATTTTAAGGTGGCGAGGTGAGGAGAGATATCCGGACAGAAAACTATAACTCCCAACAGTCCTAGTTTTTTGCGGGACTGTCCTTGTACCGAGTATTTGACCCAAAGTCCCTCTTTTGCAGGCAGTGGAGATTAAGAGCCAACTAGAAGATCCTCTCATTTCCCTTGACCGGCCCAGGGGGCTGTAAAAACACAATGGAAGTCTGTGCCACTCTACTGTAGCAACCATGGGGCAACAGAAAGCCGTAGGGTGGCCACACCTCTGGCCCCCACCAACACTTTCCTATAACCTTCCCAACACAGGGGGTCCCCATTTGGCCACCTGGAATGCAGGCAGATACAGAAAACTGACAATAATTCCTGGTATATGAATATTCTTTAGAGCAAATAAAAACAACATCTATATTCCCAAGCAATTTATTTAGTTATGTTCCCTTAAAACATATCCAGAAACGTATAAATCCACTGTGAGATTTATGAACATTTTTGAAGTAAACAATGCTAAATTTTTTCAGGATCATGTTGTCCTATTTGGCCTTTGCGAACTTAGGGGAATTTGTTATAATTAAAGGATGTGAAAGATTTAGATCAAAAGGTTTAGTTTGTCCTTGTTAATAATATACACACCCAGAATAACCGCACGCGTAAAGCAACAGGAAATAACACAGACGTTTGTTTCTCTTGAACATCAAGAAAATGAGCAGTCACGTCTACCTCTACCAAGTACTTTCAGCTGTGTATCCACCGCACATTTGCTTATTATCAAAAATGTTATATTTCATATTATATACTTGACAGCAAACCTTAATTTAGCATCTACCTCGTTGAAAGCCATCACCCCCCCCTCCAAGTCTGTGTTCACAGTGGGAATTCTGCCCATCCAGTAGGTCCATACAGACCAAAATTACAAATATAACCAAAAGGTAGTCAAAAAAATACTTTACTTTCCAAACATATAAATTGGAACTGGGACCAAAATTTCTGTGTAAAAATCTCCTTTATTATAATCACATAGTATTCAATAATAAATACAATGGTAACGCTAACGACCACATATGCTCCAAGGACATCACCTGACACGTTTCGTCCAGTTACTGGAGTTAATTATAGGCTCTATGCAGCCTCGCTGTAATTGCTGGCACACCAGCAATTGTCTGGTGATGGATAGGGCTGAATATACTTAAACACACTGCCATTCTGTGGGTCCTGCAGTGTGTAGCTGGATAAGTCCACTGGCCTTAAAAGCACCAGCCCCGCTTACATTTATGGTTAGGCTTGCCACCTTGTGCCAACGTGTTCCATGGATACTCTGATAAAAACATGCCGCGGGCAGAATTTCTCAGTGATAAGGAAAGAGAGAAAAAAAGGAGACATGCAAATGAAAAGAGAGAAAGGAGAAGATTACATAGAAACAGAAGAAGGAGAAGATAAAACAAAAGGAAGAGAGGAGAGAGAGTAAAACAAGAACATTGAATGAAAGGGAGAGTCAACAAAAAATAGAAGAGAAAATTGAGGAGAGAAAAAAAAAGAGATAAAGAGGATAGAGAAAAGAAAGGAAGGAGAAGATTAAAGGGATGGAAAGACTAACAAAAACAGAGAACAGAAGACATTTTGACCCTGAGCAGCTGCAACAGAAAAACACACATGTTACATCTTAAGAAGGAGCAAAAGCTGCCAACAGTTTCAGGGCTCCGGACAACGACAGACATCTACTTCTTTCCACAGAATGTTCACTACTAGGACTGGGTGTCATCTCCACAGTCTACAAATCTCAAGCACACGTCAATACCTCAACTTTCCTCCCATGGATGGACGCTGAATGTCGCCCCTCCATTTGCTCTCCAGGGCCCTGCTAAACGCGGCGATCAGACTTTCTCCAAACCCCATGTATGGTGGACCTGCGCTCATTAGTAAAAATTACGGAAAGCGGTTCATAATATGCTCACCAGCTCTGCCCAGGGGCTCCCCACTTTTGACTCAATCCTCCCTCTTGTTTCTCCCCGTGTTTTTTTCTTTTTTGGGTATATAAGCTACAGACTGAAGAGTACCGATTGTGTCTCATAATGCCTTTCTAGTTAAACTTCTCCCCAAGGATTTAATAACGAAAAAATTCTCCTTTAAAGGGTAAAATGTATGACGTCTGCTCGTATAACTGGTTTCTATCACAGTTCCTCACAGTCCCAAGCGGCAAACGTTGTTTGCGTCACTAATGCCTAAAATAGCTATTGAACAGCACTCAACTACAGAAAAAAGCAATACTCGTTATGTTACTAATAATAGTACTACTAATAATACTAAAACAGATTAGTGATAGTAAAAGTATAATAAATGTATACACTGGTGAAATAAAGAAACCTCACAAGGGCTTTTACTATCTATGTAGACATCAAATTAAAGAAGAACACGTTAAAAGATACTCGCGTATCAATCGAAGGTTCAGCATCTATGACACAAAGCATTTTAGTAATAAGCAGTACCGTACTTTATTTTTGTTGGGAATAGCCAAGCATAAAACAAGCCTGTATGTTATCACCAAACCATCCTGTAGAGTTAAAAACAAATGATTTTGCTTTCGCGCGCTAGCTATAAACAGACTGCCTGCTACGCCAACTCCAGCATATTAAAGAACATTGCTGAGTGAGCAGCTTCATTAAGCAATATCATTATTTACTATCATACGGAGCCCGGTCTCCGAGCGTAAGCCTCCAGGCATTTCCGCAGCTGCACCTGCTCAGTCATGAATGCGAAGGGAACAGGGAAGCACAGCCGCTTTCTTAAATGGGTAGTAGGACATATTTGTGAATAAAATATATCAGCGAGATAAGCCATGGAAATGCATTATGGGGACACTTTAATGCATATGACAGCGGCAGGGTCCCTGGAAATTTTTAACGCGGCCCTCCTGCAGAATTCCTCTATACGCTTTCGCCTCTTTCCCCGCTCCCCGGCTTGCAGGAAACGCATTCAGCCAAACGCATGGAAAAGAGTTCTCTAACATGCATTCGAAATAAAATAATGTTGGGGACTAAACTGTTCTTTTAACTAATGCTACAAAAACTACCTCTGACTTCTGTTGCATCAAATGTTGGTGTCTCGGGTTAAAAAGGTATATAATAAACACACACAGCTCTACACAACGTATTGGGCTTGGTGCTCATGCAATCCCTGCAAAACCAATGCCAAAAGAGCCCATAATGTATATCATTACCTCCTATATGGGTCGATCGCGCCATTTCAAAGCAGTTCTTACTCTAGAATCAAGGCATTCCAAAGAACATTTTTTTATGAAAATTGCACGCGAGATGGAAAATATTAAACTTGCCTATTAATTAACAGTAGAACGCATTACTGATGCTTCCCAGTGCTGGATTTAATTATGGTTTTATCTCAGATATGCATGTGATTTGAAGGACACATATATCGCAACTCCAACGTGACAACAGAAACAGAGGTAGCCTAGAAATCGGAAGTGGCCTAAATTCCCATACAGGAATAGGAATTAGGATCAGGGTAAATTAGAATGGGGCAGCCCCACTTCATGGAAGAGCCATTCAAATCTATATTACTATACTGGTTCTTTTAAACAATTAAAGGAGATAAAAAACCAGGAGCACACAATCTTAAAAGCATAAAAGCCATACACATTCGGATTCCCAGGTTGCTGCCAGAATAATAATGACCAATAAGTACACAAAACAACGGAATCCCCAATACTTATGCCTGAAATAGGGGGTTTTATGAGTGTATTCTGGGTACGCGCTGAATTATTGTTTTGTTTATTGGTCATTGCAGCATCTACCAGATTATCTGAATGTTTATGCCTTTTATGTGTTTTATGCCGCGCGCTCCCCTTTCTGTAGATTTTTTCTGCTGTGCATACTTGCAGGTTCTGAGCAAACTTTAGGATTAAACAGCCCCTCCTGCCACACCGGTGCCTCATTAATGGTGTCCAGAGAAGGCTTTTAATAGTTTGAGTCTCTTTTGAGTTTAAATGCATTCAGCCCCACTGATTCAGCTCCTTGGTAAGCAATGTAGCCATGAAAAATTAGACAGGACTCACCGAACTTGGGGTAGTTTGACGTAGTGGCGGAAAAACCTATATATGGCCATATAGTGTGCCGGAATCCCCAATATTTATGTCTTACTAATTTTAAATGGTATTCGTTGGGTATGCGCTGCATAGATGGTGTTTATTAACTTGACTACGAGTCATTCTTCTAAGCAGCTATTTACCGTATTTGCTCGATAAGACGAGGATTTATAATCCGGGTCATTTTATAATTAGACCTCAAATAGGTCTGACTATGAGACTAAGATCCAGATCCCCACAAAGCTGCAGGGGACCTGGATCCTCCTGCCCCCCCAAAACCCCAACTTACCGGTGCTTCTGAGTCCCCAGATCTGCCTGTAGACAACTTATGCTGCAGCCGGAAGGAGGTGGCATTCTCTCTGACAGCCGGGGAAGGTCTGCGCGATGGACACAGACAACCCCCGCTGATAACCGCACCTCCTCCTGGCTGCAGCGGAAGTTGCCTACGCGAATCGGGCAGTCAGAACACACCGGGAGTCAGAAGCACCAGTAAGTTTGGAGGAGGGAGGGAGTGTTAAATGGGGGGCATAAGGCATTTATGTAGGCAGAGTGCTCTATGAAATGCCTTTTAACCCCCTTAATGCCACTCTGCCTCCTGAAATGCCTTTTACCTCCCTATATGTCACTGTGCCCCATAATATGCCTTTTAACCCCCTAAATGCCAGAATGGGATATAGGGGTATAAGGCATTTCTGGAGGCAGAGTGGCACATAGGGGTCAAAAAGCATACCATGGGGCACAGTGGCATATAGAGGGTTAAAGGCATATCATGGGCCACAGTGCCATATTGGAGTGGCAAGCCTGGGGGCAGATGTGCGTAACTGGGGGACAGGTTGGAAAATACAAGGAAATAAAAACAAAAAAAATATTTTTCTCAATCATAGCTTTTATTAAAAAAATAGTTTACATGAATTAACATTTACTGGTAAAACTTTTTTCCTTTGGGGTCGTCTTATATTCAGGCTTTTTCTTTTTTTCCTAAGTTAATATTCAGATTTTGGGGGGTCGTTTTATAATCAGGGTCATCTTATAATCGAGCAAATAAGGTATTTAATAATGTCTTTAATTACCTAATTCTTAGTGGAGGGGTTTTCCATCACACTTTTTCCCCATCATACCTAATTTGATTTGTGTGTATAATAAACTGACACTGACGGGTGAAATGAATAACACTGACGATCTTGTTATCATGGCTGGATTATACTATATTTGCTCGATTATAAGATGAGGTTTTTACCCTTATATTCGAGGTCGACTTATAGTGAGATCTCTATTTGAGGTCTCATAAGACTAAGATCCAGATCCCTCTCAGCCCTGCAGGGGACCTGGATCCGCTGCTGACGGCACTTCTGCCAGGGCTTCTATGATTGAGTGCCGGTGTGACATGACCTTCCGGTGCTCCACCACAGAAGCCCCGACGGAAGTGTTGGTACCCGGGACTT
>VKOC01000001.1:9108287-9228101 GCA_009364415.1 Spea multiplicata
ATATATATTATATACACCAGTACTTTGCTTCAGTAGAACATCCGGTGCTGGGTACAACATACTGTGAAGGTTGTGTTGGCCAGGCTCAGTTGGGGAAATCAGAGCTCTTCTTTGTAATTGGTCCATTGAGCAGCGGCGCAACCGGGAATCTTGCAGGGCAGTATTGTGGCAAAGCAACTGACCTAGACCTAGTCAGTCGTGGCTGTTGCCTATCGTTAGTAGAACAAGGTTTTTATTATATTGCTTTGCGGAAACAATACAAGTCAGCTTAGTTTTATTTTTCCTATTATCTATGTGAACCTCAAGAAACGTTTTCTGTTTATGCTTAGTAATGTAAGAGCTTTGTCTCAAAGAATTATTGGCAATATTTTGCAGACAAGACAAATGAAAATGTATTAGTAACAGTAGATCTTACGCATATGAGCTTATCAACAACACCCAAGTGCACCATTGTTTTACTCTTTTGAAAATACCAAACCCATCTTAGAATGAATCATTGCATTGAATAGTGCATTTCATATCATGATGAAAGGGATTACTTAATGTAAGAGCTTTGGGTGTTTGCCAAGATTTTATAGCATCTGGTTCGTGCAGTTTCTGTCTAAGAGATTAGGAACCTTTATAAGGTCACAAAAGAAGATGTACATCAGTGTGCCTAGTTGGGATGTTCATGCTATTGTCAGTGCGTTTATCATATTATTAGAAGAAAACACAGGATAAAAACAAAGTACAAACTGAAAGCAACAATAAGGTGTAAGGAAATCCTTGGCATTTTACTGTCGCTTCCCATTTAAAGAATTGACCTCTAAGCCTCCATCTTTACTTGGACCAATACAGCTATATCAATTTTCTTAACTTATAAGAAATATATATATATATATATATATATATATATATGTGGGCAGGGGCGGACTGAGACAATATTTATTTTTCAGTAAAATAACGTTTAAACTGTGTAAACAAATTTTAATTTGTGGCTTTTACACATCAGAAAAATATAACAATAATTATATATTAAATAATATCAGCAGCAATTGAAAAATTCAAGTAATTCTAATCATAAATATACAAATATAGAAATTGAATCTGAAAAATATCAAAGTAAATATATTTACTATGACATAACTGCCATCACTATATACTGAGACACAGACTAATATTCATGCCTCCTTTTGTGGATATTTAGAATGGGGAGAGCACACTCTACAAAAGAAAAATAGTACAAATATCACTAGAGCAACTTTTGGAAGGAATTGTAAAGTCCATGGTATTGGTAATAGCAAGTGTGACATATCTATGAATTATCTCTGGGGCGAGCACAAGAAAGAAAATAAAATCAAACTTCCACAACACAAGGAGGAGGACACTTATGGTTCTTCTCTTCGCTATACATCCTCTGGGCCAGCTTGGAAACTTTAGATGAAATGAGAAGATACAACTCTAGCATTGTGAAATTGGCCTAGTGTGCTTACTAGGGGCCAATATCTAATTTTGAGTAAATTGCAATCTTTCCTTGCCAGAGCCTTAGGGATAGAAAAATTATATTCTGAGCCAGACAATAACGGTGGTACAACATAACTACCATCACTAAATACTGAGCCAGACAGTTAAGGTGGTACAGCATTACTACAATTACTATTTACTGAGGCAGACACTGACGGTTGTACCACATCAGTGGTTAGCTCTCATCTCTTTCTAAACTCTCATCACTTTATTCTGAGCCAGGCACTGATGGTGGTACAGAATAACTCGCACCAGATATGTCCTGAAACAATTTGGCTGTGCCTTCTTTTTCCTTTGCAACATATACTGTGGCACACATGCGTGAACACAAATTTACAGATGCTAACACACACACATACATGTGCTTACACATACACTTATTCATACTATTCACATACTAACACACATCAACACTCATTCTAACACACATACTCCCTTTACACCACTTATATATATTCTGACAGGAAGGATGGTACAGTAGTGGATGGGCGGTATATACAGCCTACTTTGGCTAATTTAGTTTGCCCTTACACATAAAATTGAAGCCCCAGGGAAAGATTAGCACAATAAATAACTAAAACGTAAGTGTGAGGCTTATAAATTGTGTGATGGGTCCCCCAGAATAGCAGGGTGGACTGGTGCTCCAACAGCCTTTTAAATCCAGACCAGGATTTACAGGTGACTAACTACAACTCACCTGGTCTGATTAGGAGGGTTTAAAAAGACCAGCTTGGTGCAATTCACTTTCTCCTTCTTTTTCCAGCCAAGAAAGCTGCTGGACAAAAACCTCGCTGGATCTATTTTGTTTGGTTAGAGTTTTTTGTTAGGAGGTGGGGAAGCCACCCCAATCTAGAGAGAAACCCCCCCCCAGTGTTTAGTAAGTGCTCAGAGGAGCAAGGAATCATTTTGCTTATATTGTATTTTGGTTTTGCTGCTGATTTGAAGAAAATAAATATTTCAATTTTAGCTGGATCTGAAATAGAAGACAAGTGGTTTTGAAGGATCTCTAACAAACTCCTTGTTCAGTCACATTTTACACATTCATGCTCATGCTTAAACACAACACATACACATCCATGCTAACACAAACACTTATACACTCATGCTAATGCACACTCGATCTCACATCACTTACAGATACATGCTCACACAAAAATACTTACACATACACACCTATGCTCACACACATCTATGCTAACACACAGACACGTGCACATTCATGCTCATACATACCAACACTTTCACATACACATTTATGCTCACAAACACATATTCATACATATTGATGCTCACATACACTTATGCAAAGATATCCATGCTCACATACACTTATATGTAGACATGTCCACAAATTACATGTCTGGCTAATAGCATAAATGGCCAATCATCTTAATCAACTAAACTCCATATTTTAACTCTAAACTATATATTTAATGCGTGTCCCTTCCCCTTGTAAATACTGATTGGCCAAAGAAAAAAGTAAGGAAAAACTCCCACAGGTTGTTGGACCGATCAATAACAGCCATAACAATCAAAGAGACCACCCCACATTTTCTGGCTCCTTCTACCTATCAGTTATTGATATGTGCCCACCTATATACAGTCCCTGCCCCTTTATCTCATCAATGAGCACCAAAACAGCTTGTAATGGCGGGGGGTACACGTGGAGACAAATGGATGAATCATGACAGCTTTTTGCCACTTTTGTACTTAGTTTTCGTCAGTTTTGTCGGATATTGCCCTCATTAATTTTTAATTCATAAAAACGCACAAACAGGCAATTTTCTTTAAAAATAAAGTTTATTCACAAGTATTCTGTCTAATTGCACAATTGAACTGCTCCTGAGTGGTAATGTACCATAGGGCAAGCTATGAAATGTCTGTCTGTAGTTGATAAAGTCGTCCCCAGATTTGTTTGTATACATTTTTTATCAGCTGTTTTACAAAATTCACTGTGAACATATTACACATGTTAAAATTTAGTGAAATTGCCTTATCATGATAGGTTTACCTGATGCAATAATCTTGAATATAAGATATAATGAGATATTTTAAAAAATTCTGAATAAGGCAGTTTTTAGGTAATAAAATTAATGACCGGTGTGAGAAGGTTAAGTTATTTATATTTAATTAACTGTAGAAGAATAAAAAGATCTAGGTGAAACAGATTTGCTCTACAAAGACACTCTTTATTGCTATATAATAAAATCATAATTAAGATATGTAGTGTAGAGAACAAAAAAGAACATTAATGACATCACAAAGTCAGGGAACATTTTAACATAATCTGGGACAAAGAATACTTTTTAAAAACTTTTTAGAAATAGTCATGTTGTATTGAAAGACTGAAAGTTTGAAAAAGCAAAAAGGGTGTAAATGCTGTTATTTCATAAGTTCAATGGATAGTGTGTTTACTGATGTTGATATTGGTTTATTAAGTCGCATATGCAGTTAATATGATTGTCCCTCCTTTTAATGTTTCTGCTTTAAAACAATAAAAAACATTAAACACTGAATGGTCTGTGTTTAAAGAGTGTATGAAAACCATTTGCACCACTTGGTGTTATTGGTACGATAAATTGTGTATTCATTAGCAAGCCTAGCAATTGAGAAGTCAAGATTTCCAATTACCTTGGCATCTAGCTTTTAGCGCTTCTCATTGGAGTGAAAAAATGAAATACATATATTGAAAGAGGAAGCTGAACGCGATCGGGCATTTAAACATATAACAGTTTTCCGGCGTTCGCACCGGAAGCTGTAATATGAGATCAGGCAGCATGGGACGAAGTGCTGAGGAACGGCCCTTGGGCGGCGCGGTGCGTGCACGCCAGCCCCTTTAATTTCATTAGGCGCCGGCGGCTGGAGGAGGCGGCTTTCAATCCCGCTCGCAGGCGCCCAGCGGCTGTTTAGAATGTCGGTCTGCCGGCCGCCCGGCCCACTGGGAAATTTCCTGGTATCCCGGTGGGGAGTAATTGGTTCCTCACTAAATATGCATGGAATAGCTCACTCAGGGTTAAAGCAGGACCAACAGATAGATTGACCCACCAGTGGCTAAAGGCAGGACAGATGATAGATCCAAAAGGTATATCCATAATTTGTAAAGGAAAAGGACATCTTATAGTCATATCTATATACACACAATGTATTTGAAAATAAAAAATATATGAGACAAGGAGTCTCACATACAGCACTCAAAATGTCCCATTAGTACATGTATAAAGGAAGAAGATATGATATGCCGGAAATTATTATATTACCAACTTTTAATCAAGGAGATTATTAAATTACCAACTTTTAATCAAGGAGATGAAAATTTTATGAAAATGTGGAACACTATCTTAGAAAATTGTACCCAAGAATTAATGGGTTTAATAATTACTAGCCGCTGAAACACTTTTTTAAAACTTAACAAGGAAATGAAAGAAGAACACAATAAATTGAAACCTTTTTTTGAAACCAAAGATTTTTTAGAACTAAAAAAAATAATATGAGGAGTTGAGAGAAACAGTAAAACGAAAAAAATATACAGGGGTAAAAGGGATAAAGCACACTACGAAAATAAAAGGATTAGTTGTGTTTCTAGGTTTAATAATAACTGGACATATATTGACCTAAAACACAACACATAAACCTTTTGCATAAAATACATATAAGACAAAATTTAATGACAAATACTCTGATTATTCCAATTATAAAGGAGATAACACAAGTCAGATTTTCATATAAAAACATATAGGTTAGCAATTTTAATCCTAACTACACCCCTATCCAAAGCATAGCTATAGAGGTAGTGGGGGTTGTAATGTTTATAATTTGTTATATATTTATATATATATATTATATATATATATATATATGTTAATTGGCAGTTGGTCTTTGAACCATATACGTTAACAGTTTCAGTTAGGATTAAGAAACAGTTGACTAGATGCAGATTAGTACTCTCTGAGTTATTCCTTGGTAAAACACTAATTTGATTGGCTGCACAAGAACAATACATGGTATTAGAAGCTTGTTTCTTTCTGCAAAATGGATTTATATGGTGTGCCTATGCCAAAGATGGATTGGGACTCAATAAATTTACCAGATGCATGGAGGAGAGTTCGCCAACATGTACAGCTCATGTTGTCAACCACTTCCACTTCTGCATCTTCTTCTGCATCTACTTTGTCTTTATCTTCTTTCTTCCAACTTCTCCTTTCTTTTCTCCATTCTATCTTCTTTCTTCAAGCCTTATATATTATTCCTTTGTCCACATCTCTGCAGACATAACCCGGCAACTTTGGTGGCGCTGTGGTGTGTGAGCATGGATGTGTACTTGTGAGCGTGTGAGCATTGATGTGTACTTTTGTGTGTTTGAGCATGGGTGGGTACTTGTGTGTGAGCATGGATATGTACTTGTGTGTGAGAGCATGGATGTGTAAGTGTGTGTTTTTGTGAGCATGCATGCGCAAGTAGGATGATATGGAGTGTGTGTTAGTGAGTATGAGCAAGTATGTAAATTGTGCGTGTTTACATATGTTTAATGTTGCAAGGGGCAAATGATGGCACGGACTAGCTGCTGAAGTTGGGGGCCCCCGGGGCAATTTTCGCCCCAGGGCCCCATGGTTTCTAGTTATGTCCCTGCCTTATAGTTGCAGATTGGTGTTATGAATCTACATTTCATAGTGTCTACATAAACATAGTGTCTACATAGTTTATGTTATAATTATCTTCTTGTAGCTTAAACTTGCATAATATGTTCATATTACTTGCATAAATATCTTATTTGCAATAAAATTCTAAGATTTTGCTAACATAGTGATATAAAGTCAAGATTATAATCTTGAATATTATTACACCCTTGTTATTGACTTAATAACTCTCCCATATTTGTTTTTTCTCTCTTTGTGTTCTTGGTCCTGTGTCCGGTTGCCAGATGCTTCTTTTGATCCACATCTCCAGTTCTTTTGTCTTCATCTTAATTGGGGGTGTTTGACGTGCAAAGAAAGAGGACATTTTTTCTGTCAGAGAAACTATTTATATGCATTACTGTTTCGTGATTGGTGGATGAATTTGTGCTGTTGAAAAAAATGTTGCTGCTTTGGGAAAAGTGAAGAAAGAATAGAATAATATTCTCCCTGTGTCCTGTGCGCAGTGATATGATCATCTGTGATCAGCAGATAGACAAGTTAAGAAATGGATTTCTTTATACAAATGATCCCATAGATATAGTACATAAAGCAATAGAAGACACTAATAAATCTACCAAAAAACCATCTACATGCAAGGAAATTTCTCTAATGACAAGTTTAAATAACAGCAGTAATCTTGTCAACAAGATTATAAATAAAAATTGGCATCTGTTCCAACAACATAATGACCTTAGAAAATTGTCTTTCCTAGAAGCTAAAAAAAAAAAAAAAGGTAATAAGTTAATTGATATATCAAATGCATTTTACAGGTGTGTCCAATGTTTACCTTGCCGGTACTTTCAAGATAAAACAAAAATTACTTTCAAGTCCAACAAAATAATGTAGTATACAATATTAAAAAGGTTTTTATTTTGGAATTCCAAGAATATAATCTATATATTAATGTGTCCATTTTGTCACCAATATGTAGGACACACATCAAGACATTTATTTTTATGTTCTAACATTAGGAATATAAAAAAAGATTTTCAACATAGCTTTTCAGCACCCCTGCAACCCTGAATTAATTACATTACATAGGCATAGATAAAATCAATCAATTTTGGAAAGGTGAGACCTCTTGAGACAGAAATTGAGTCAGATCAAAATGAGCTGGGTTTTCAAGTTTTCTCAAACACACACACATAATTTTCTGTAATATTTGTTTGCTTATTTAGTTTGTTCTCTTCCAGATTCAACATCAAACATTAATATTCTAGATGTTTCTTGGTAGTTCATTTACAAAAATATATATTTTATCCTTTTAATGTATACTGCATAGTCCTATAAGTATATAACTATTTTTGATAAATTCTTGACCTCTGTATAATTTATTTATCTTAAGAATGAAATGGTGTATATGATCTATTATTGAATTTTAGAACAATTCATATATATATATATATATATACTATATATACATATATGATCGGTAAGTTAGGTATTGGGTAATTTACTATTATATTAGTATATATATTTATATTTTTTAATATGAATTATTCCTTTATATATGTTATGTCCATTTATATTTCATAATTTTGGATTCACTATACAATTTATTAATAGGTCTCCATGATAACTAATCCTGTACTGGATTAATCAGGTAATGCCCATACCTGCTGTAGATCTGGCTCCTGTCTGCTAGTGTCTGACAGTCCCTGACATTAATCCAGACCTCACAGGCAGCACACCTTAAAACAGAAGTGGAGCAGGTCAGACTGATAAAATCAAGTAATCAGTACCCTCTACCACTCTGGGGCCCTAGAGCAATTGCTCCGTGTGCCACTGTTTAATCAGGTCCAGACTGGATTGGCCTCTAAACAAAAGTAGACATTTTATTTATTTATTTTTATCACTTTTTTTTTTTTTTTTTTTTTTTTTACAAATGACACCCTTTTTTTCCTTTGTCCGATGTTCCCCACTATCAGCTTCATTACCGGGAACTTCTTCAAGGGGCGGAGCCTCTGTGCACACCATCTCCTCTGACTGGAGGAACAGAGAAGGAGCTGTCCGTGTGCATCATGGGGGGTGGTGTGGTCGTGGCCTGTTTTATGCAAAATTATGCTAATATTTAAATACACAATTTAGACAAAACACATCTAACAATACAACAATAAATGTAATTGATATTGTAATATATGCCACAGTTAGGGGAGTGGTTTATCCAAAGGGAGATACAGATATTGCGTTTGTGACTTGAATCACTAATAATGGACGATGCAATCCGTGTCCACAACAGGGGGTGTGCACCATGGCTCCGCCCTATTGCAGAAATGCTCCAGGAGGCCAGAATATTGCAGATTTATTCGCAGAGAAAATAATTTCAGAAACGCTTAAATTTCTCCGCAAATAACTCTTTATCCATGAGCAAGAGGAGACAAGAGAAGAAGTGGAGCTGCGGAAAAGGAGACATGGACATAGTAAATGGTCGGCGGAGAGGGTAAGGAGACATTGAGAGGGATCGTGAGAGAGTGTGAATGAGAGCGTGAGAGCGTGATAGCACGAGAGTGTTTGGTGGTACAGCAGATTTGAGGTGTGTGTAAAAAATGACCTCGATTATGAGACAAGGTCCTTTTTAGATGATGTGCTAATAACATAATCAAGCAAACACAGTAATTTCCCCCATGAGACATCAGTAAGGTCTATTAAACTTCCAAAAATTTCAAATTATGAATTTCTTAGTGTCAACTATTACTTAATTTACTAATTATTCAACTTATAATGAGATTCTATTAAATATGTAAGTATTGGTTATTTATGTTACATTGCAAAATTAGGATCATCCATGTTAAATGGATCTGCAGTGTGTATACCAGATGGAAAATGTCTAACTCTAAAAATATAATGCAGAAAAACACAATTGTATTTGCTAGTGAAAAATTAATATTTAAAAGAAACTATTTTCAAAAAGGCACTATAACCACTTTTCTGAATGCGCTGTGGGTAATTGTAACAGATATATCCGTTTATGGCTTGGGAACTCATTGTCAGTACCTGTCAGTCCAAAAGAAGTGCAATGTAATTGAAAAAAGTGCTTTCATTGGATTTTTAAGATATGTGAGCCATAGTCAATGCCACTTTGACCTTCCGGTATCATATCTAGAGAGCACTAGT
Source organism: Spea multiplicata (assembly GCA_009364415.1). Classification (NCBI taxonomy): domain Eukaryota; kingdom Metazoa; phylum Chordata; class Amphibia; order Anura; family Pelobatidae; genus Spea; species Spea multiplicata. The sequence continues at coordinate 9,117,578 of VKOC01000001.1, forward strand.
AGAGATTAAGATGGACAATTCAGCAATGATCTCCTAAATCAACCACCAAGGCTGAACCAATCCACCTCTGCACAGAGAGCTTAAGGTCGGCATAATAATTCTAAAGATCTTATCAGTGGGGAAAGATTCAGGTCACCGAGCAATCAAAGAATCAGATGTTCCAAGAGAAAGGAAAAAAAATGAAATTGCCACAACACCTGCATGTCATAATGGCAACCTGTGATTCAGATTCCACATAGCAATATGTCATCATTTTACAATTGCAATAAGAAGAAATATATTTCGTATAAAAATGAAATTTTTACATAGTTCCAGGAATTGTTATAATGGGATTTTAATATGAAATTGTAATAGTGGTTACTCATATTTGTGCTATGTGCAATATTTTCATTGAAAATCCTTTTTCAAAGGAGGAATATATTTTTAAGCTATGCTTTCTAAGCAACCAATTTATCATTGTGGCTATTATAACATTGAAAAGCGAAAAGTGTAAAGTTATGTTTAGCCTAGTGGAGTTTATATTCTATTTCAATTTTAATAATTCTAGTCTTATTTATATTTGTTAGTTTTAATTATTCTAATGACTTTTCCATTAGATATATGCAGTATATAAAAAACGTTTTTTAATGCCACTCCTGTTGAATTTCTGATCATTACCGCCTGCACCCGCAATGTATGTGTTCCACTCCCGCAACACATGTGTCCAATCCCGCCCGCTCCCGCAACATATGTGTCTAATCCCCCCCGCAATATGTGTCCAATCCCGCCCGCTCCCGCAACATATGTGTCTAATCCCCCCCGCAATATGTGTCCAATCCCGCCCGCTCCCGCAACATATGTGATCAATTCCGCCCACATCCTTACCTGATCTCCAGATTTCTCGCGCACTCCCGCAAGGCTGCCTTCGCGCTGCCACACAGCGGCTCTTCTCTTGTTCCGCACAGGAACCCAGCGGAGTCACGGGAAGCAGGGCGGAGAGACATGAACAAGTAGTTACAGTTGTGACCACTGCAACCCCTGTAGTTATGCCACTGATTGTAACATAATTTTGAGACAAAGTTTCTGGTTTTAGATGAAAAACATCATAAGTTTCTGTTATTTAACAATTAATCCTTACATCAGCATGCACTTAATCACACTACTAATCGCTGAGTACTACAACGTCCATGCCCAATTTTAGACACACATACCCTCTGCTTAGAGGGGGTTTACTTATGGACTATGCCCCAAAAAATAATGTAATCACCCCCACGTGATTAATAAAACATTGCCTGCATGACATTTGGCTTTGTCAGCGCACCACTATGTCTTAGCTGTACCTGCCCATCATTATGCCAACATAGCGATTTTATTTTTAGTATTCAGCCAACTTTATTTATATATAAATAATGTAAATAATTTCTTACCTAGTACCTAGAGAGGGTCTTTAGAGCAAGAGGCAGAAAGTTTTAGAGTGTACTCTAAAACTGATAATACTCTGTATTAGGAAATCAGTTTCAATGCAAGTACAGTATTCTAATACAAAAATTAATTATACATAGCTATTATAAAGTTGCACATGTTATTAATTTTGCGTAAATTGGTATTCACCCTTATTAAATTATAATTTTTTTTACTGTTTGTCAGTTTTTATTTGCAGATAATTATTTACTTATTTATGATGGTATTTCGAGAGCTTTGCCCAACACATAACAGATGAATGTTTCATTGCATTTGCATAAAGTATTCAATTTTGTGGGATTTTTTTTAATTGATTTCTTATAAGTACTTGGATGCCAAGTTCTAATGTGGAATGCAATAATTATAAGAAATTGGATTAAATATGTTGAAAAGTTTGAAGGAAAAAAAGCCTTTTGCAATCACATATTCATTATGAGGATAATATTCATTATTAATATTAATGAGCAAACTAATGCCATGACAGCTTTTAGCAGAACTAAATTAATTTATTAAAACTACCTATAGCTTGTTTTCTAGCGTCATCGTTTTGGAGATAAAACAATTTAAATGCCACTTCATGGAAGATGAGATTAGTGGCAGCCTGTTTTTTTTTTTGTTTGTTTTTTTTTTATATTGTTTTTAATAATCTGCTGAAAAAGTGTCCACTGTAATAAACTAACAGTGCTGATCTTTGATTAGTTCATTGTGAGTTTCTTCTTCCTTTATTTCTGCACATGGATGTTTATGCTGGAGGCAACCAGATTAATGGAAATTTAAATGAAATTAGAAATATGGAATTCTCTCTCGGTGGGACCAATTCCTAGAGGCGGCATCTGTTACAACATTTTCCAGATTCACACTTAAGATGTCATCATGTGCAGGAATTATGGGCTGGCATTCCATAATCACTTAAATAATATCTGAGCACCCATGACACTGGAAACACGGAATATGTCTCTTTTACATCAGAATTAGATGAATTAATCTGATCCATTATATATAAAAGAACAAAATGTTTTGTGTGCTTCTGCTATTTAAATATGGATGTAACATGTAACACCTTACACAACGAGTTTAAAAGGACTATGTTTCAGATGTTTAAAATGAACTGATTTTTTCCCTCGGTATTATATGTATGCACAGGCACATCAATTATTTTTTACTTGAAAGATATCTAGTCTTGCTGAAAATTATGCCCATTATACAACTTTTAAGCATGCTATTAACATTTGAACAAAGAATCCAGTAGTGAATTGCATTTTAATGTCTGTGGTTCCAGTTTTAATAAAATTCAACATTTTATTGTTAGAATAATTCATTTGCATATAAACCTTTTAACAGTGTAATTTTTTATCGAGTAGTTTGGAATTCTTATCTCATTAGCCTGTTTTTTTTTACATTTTTTGTATTTAATAAATACTATCCAAGCTCACATTATGGATAACCAATGAACACTAATACTTATTATGCTGATCTCTTGCTGAAAGTAAATGAACTAGCATTTTCAAGCTATGGAGATCATCAGGAAGCATCGTAAAGGGAAGAGGGACATATACTTTTACTTAAAGTAGGCATTTAGATTTCTAAACATGCAGTTGTGATGTGTATTTATAAAACAAAACAGCTTCACGTTCTACCGGCTAGAATAAATAGTGATTGTGTTGTTGCAAAGCTAAATGTCCTATACAGAGAGCATTTGTTATCTTCATGGGTGTATCATCTACCCTTTATTCCTTATTCCTAAAAAGGGTAAGTTTCCGATCCATTCCCCCTCCCCAGTACGAGAGAGTTGGAAACCTTGCTCTTTTGCATTCTTGATGTCATCTGCTGCTTGGTACTGGGATATGATGTTGCAGTTGAGGGGGTCCTACGGAAACCTGCTATGGGCCTAGAACAGCTTGGGCCCAGAATAGCTGCTTCTGTTGCTCCACATTGATGACAGACCTGTTTTTTCCCCACTAATGTACATAGAGCTTCATTAATTGGCTTTATATATAGTAAGAATGAAAAAAATATATAATGTATAGTTTTAATATCTGAGTGTACATGTTTTCATCTTTAATATGTGTATCATATGGTCATTTAACAACAGAAATTGATGAATTTATTTGGGAAAATAGTAAAATTGTCTGATTTACCATCAGGAAGGCTTAACAGTTCCAACCACATTGGAGTTTCCATTCCTTTTAAAAATTGGAAAAAAGTATAGTTAAAATGATACAATTTATTGGCTAACTGAGAGTTTAAGTGTGAGCTTTCAAGACCAAGTTGTTAGGTCCCTTCCTCTGGCATTAAACCTAATTACTAAAAGATTAATGCCTGTGGAAGGGACCTAACAACTTGGTCTCGAAAGCTCGCAATTAAACTCTCAGTTAGCCAATAAATGGTATCTTTCTAACTATACTTTTCTCCTATTTTCTCAACAACTAACACAGTACAAACTTTTATCATTTTAAAATTTGCACGTTCTGCTACTCTACATAAGAACATAATAACATTGCTATAACTCCATGTCAACAAGAGAAATATTCTTATGTCTTTTGTTTGAAATGTCATATAAGCCATGTGCTAATACAAAGCAAAAAAAACCCCAATGTTTTATAACTTGATAATTCAGATGAGTCTTATTTTTTCATTGATTGAAGGATAGGTTGTTTATTTCCTAGGGGATTTTTTTGCATTGTTCTTCTGTCCTTCTGTGTACTCATATATAAATAGAAGAATTGGAAATAAGCAGGAAAATACAGCAGCACTAGAACTTTGCCTTTGATGAATTGAAGATCTCTGCAAGATCCCTAGGTGATGACTCACAAGTCTTTGACAAAATATACAATTTCATATTTTCCAAGGACGGAAAAAGAATATCATAAAATGTCTCAATATATTTGTAAAAACAAGGATGTCATTCATCGTTACATGTAACATTAATTCACTTTTTAATGTGCAAATTATATTGTTATTAAGGCATCAACTACAGGCAGGTCAGAAATATCAGAAGGTAAACCATCTATATAGCTGAATACCCTTATGGCAATGTTTAGGTTACTTGTGACATGTGCTTTGTGTTGATTAAATGAGTGGTACATACAGTATATGAACCTTGTCATTGATTCCTATCATCTATAGGCAATAGATGGTATTAATGAGGACCTATAACTTCCTGAAAAAATATTTTCAGGATTCAAATGTTATAATTGAGTAGTCAATAGTGGCCAAAAGTGATATGCATTATAATGAATAATACATATTTCGCTCTTTTCTACTGTTTAAATGAAGTCATAAAAAATGTGGGCATATCTGCCCAGAATATATGGGGCTGAAAAGTGAAGTAAGTTCACTAAAAACCTCTAGGGGCTACAGAGAACTATAAGTATCTTTAAGTTTGATTTGGGTGTAAGCCTTGCTGTTTCTATAGCCACGCACATAATAGTTAACTCATTCAGGATGCAGGGCATACTAGCGCATTCTATAATTTTGTTCAGTAAGGATGCAAGGCATACTAGTATGTCTTGTTGTTAAGTGCCCTACAGTGTTGCGGCGATCGGCAGTGGGACGGCAGATGTCGGCTAGTGCAGCTTCAGTCCATCTAGGGTCTTTCTGATTTTAACCATTCACATGCACAGAAACCTTCAATAGAAATTTTGCTTTCATCTGTGTTCTCCACCTTTCTCCAGCTGGACATAGACTGGAGAACATTACTGTGACAAAAAACAACAACATTTCAACACCATTTTTAACTCTTTATCAGTGGAACATTTCCACAGCATCCTCTTTTTCATAGTGAATGCTCCAGTGACCTCCTTGTCAGCGTGTCAAAGCGACATTTACCCGGTGCCAATACGCTCCCACTTCCCAAAACGAATCTTGGTTCTGATTAGTTCTTTACCTTGTCGTCTGAACCCAGTTTGTGTTGCCCCTTTAAATAGTTTAGTTGCTGCTATACTTTTTGTTTATTTGTTTGTGAACCAAACTTTGGCAGACCATGTCTGAGATGTGTCCCCATGTACTGAACTTTGGCTTAATCTTGATTGTTTTAATTCAGTCACATTGGATGCTGTGCGAGCATGAACTGCCTTTTAAAAATGATGCCACAGCATCTGAATCGGATTAAAGTCAGGACCTTCATTTTAGTTCTTTTGAGACATTCAGAGATGGCCTTGATGTGTGTTGTCCTGTCATTGTCCTGCTACATTACTCAACTGTGCTTAAGCTTAAGGTCAAGAACTGATGGCTAGCCATTCTCTTTCAGGATTTTCTCATAGCAGCATTCATGATTCTATCAATTAGGGGAAGTCGCCAAGTCGCCTGTAACAGCAAAACAACTCCAGACCATCAAACTACTACCACTCTGTTTGACTGGTGGCATGATATTCTTATTGAAACATGCTGTGTTAGCTTTATGCCAGATTTAACGAGACCCATTTCTTCCAAAAAGTTCCAACTTTGACTCATCAGTCCACAGAATATTATTCCAAAAGTCTTAATAAGAGTTAATTAATATGTATTTTTTTGGAAAATGTGAGACCAGCTTTTGTGTTCTTTTTGGTTTTCATCTCTCCTATGGATGCTGTATTTTCACAGTCTCTTTCTTATTGTAGAACTAAAGTTAGGTTTGCAGTTCTTTACATGTTAGTCAGGGTTCTTTTGTGACAATGTGTTCTTGGAGGTAATTTTGGTAGGCCGGCCACTCCTGGGAAAGTTCACCAATGTTCCAATTTTTCTCTATTTGCAGAAAATAACTCTGAACATTGTTTTCTAGAGTTCCAGAAACATACACGTGGCTTTGTAACCCTTTCCAGACTGATAGTTATCAATTACTTTATTTCCCAGCATTCCTTGAATTTCTTTAAATTGTGGCATCATGTGCTGCTTTTTCAGACCTTTTAGCCTTTACATTGCAAGATAAATTCTATTTAATTGATTTTTAGATTAATCGGGGCTGGTAGTAATCATGCCTTGGTATGTCTAGTGAAATTGAACTCAATTATCAATTAAATTTGATTGGGTTGGATAGCTTTTTTCTTCTACACATTAAATTATCATTTAAAACTGCATTTTGTGTTTACTCAGATTATATTTGTCTAATATTAATTTAGTTTGATGATCTAAAAACATTTAAGTGTGACAAATATGCAAGATATAAGAAATTTTAATGGGACAATACTTTTTCACAGCACTGCATATCCTCAAGTATGTAACAGAGTGAAATAGCTATATACGGTATTTTGAGGAGTTGCTTTCTTGATTCTCACGAATTTTGAACTTTTTGCTTTTGTTACTATGTTTTCTTGAAACATAATCAAGTGTAAAATTCTCCAAAACCTTAGAATGTCTACTTCCTTCAGCAAAACCAATATCCATTTCCAAAAAGAGGACGCACGCAATGTAAAGGTCAAAAATACTATCATACCCCCTGCAGATCAGAAATCCAAATGGGACACAGTCCCACATGCTATCTCACATGCTAACGTACTCTTTTACTCTCTCATTTCTCATTCCCTCACTCTCTCACACCTTCTCTAAGGCTCTCTGTCAATGTCTCCCTACCTTCTGCGTGCCTTCACTTTTCCTTTAGTCTGCTTCTTACATTATTCTGGCATGGTGTAGTGCTTCTGAAACAGTGAAAAGCCTTGCTGCACACTACAGGGACATCATCTTTTCCATTTCTCTAATTGGAAGAAAGGGAGTAGACCGAGTCTCTGTAGTGTCACAGAACTCATACATCAGAACATGATAACTAGCGGACCACAGGAGGAGACAGAAGAAAGAAGACACAGAGAATATGAAGTACAGCAAAAAACATGGAGAAGCAGAGACACAGTGAAGGTAGGGAGACATTGACAGAGAGTTCTGTCAAGTAAGTGAGAGAGAACATGTGAGAGGGGGTGTGAAAGGGTCCTACTGATTGATGGAAATAGGGAAATTTGCTTAGAAATTAAATTTGTATGAATCTGACTCTATAAGACATCACTGTGAAAATAATTATTTTCTGACAAAGAAATGTTCCTCAACCTCAGCAATTAAATTACAATTTGATGAAGCATATAAAAACAGCACAGGATATTTTTTTTCTAAGATAAATAGCTCACACAGCTTCTGTGTTTAATGCTAAGGGCGACACTAAGACGTGGCTACGTGTGAAGAACTAACTAAAAAAAAATACTTCTTACATTTTATAAATGCAGTTTCATTTAAATGTTTAACTTAAAACGTATGCATATACAATCCTATTAATACCTTAATCAGCCCATTGTTAGTGGTAAAAAGAACACTAAATATATTCCATGATCAATGACCTTAAACGGGAAAAATAATGAGAATTACATTCACTTGATCCAGCAATCCAAGAACTGCTGTGCTTCTTGTAATCTAAATCTCCCAATTATTTATGATTAATTTCAGCACCAAAATTAATATTATTTTAGTTAAGCTTTGCATATCCTATGTATATACCACTTAATAAAATGTAACGCATTTTTACATTGGCCAGCATAGATAAATCCTATATTGCAGAGATTTTCCTCTGTCCCTGAATGAGCATCAACAAAGATGGTATTTTCTGAAAACACGAAAAGTAAAATACAAAATGAAAAGGATTATTTTTATGACTATAAATAATTGCAACATTTTAAATGAGTGAGGCAGTGAAGCATGCTTTAATTTATAAGTTATAAAGAAAAATGATTAATGTTTAGGGTTTTTTATCTGAGCAATTAAACCCTTTCTAGAAGGAATTCTTAGAGTGTGTTATTTAACAAAGACCAACATTAATAATGTCAGCTTTCTTGTTAAACACTTAATAAACCGGATTTTCTTTGTTATGGTGTCAACAGTCTCCTATAAAAATCTAGTAATAACAAAACTAGGTACTGAAAAACAGAAAAATACAAATATTTTATTTTATTAAAACACTCATGTTTACATCAGTTTGACGGCATATAATAACCATTTTTTCTGACGTAATGTAATGTAAAGATCATAAACAATTCTTGGTCTTGTCTTATATTCAGCATAGCCACATGCATATCTCATGCTTGCTGAAATTCCCTCCTTTCTTGTTCTAACATTTCTCCTCCTTTCAAATAAACTTCCCTCATGGAGGGAACTCTACACTATAATCTATGTTAAAACAAGAACACAGATCTGTAAAGTGGCATACATACTTTCCTCTTACGGCTACTAATGGCTCACTATGACATCACTGGCATCAAAAGGGATCTTGAGCCATACTGCACGGAGGACATTGCGAAACAATCAGAAATAATAAATGCATAGATAAATAAAATAAAATGTTTTTTGTGTGTGAAAAAAGTACCTCTTAACCCAGAGAACCTTCACCCAGCAATCTCTGGGTCAAACCCGGAGAGTTCCCAGGTATGGTCATTTTCAGCTGTAGCACTTACAGTGCAGCATCTTACAGTACAGCAAGATTGCAAAAAAGTATTTTTAATAATTAAGTATATGTTTTTTGTTTATTTTCACTAATAATTATTATACATGATGTATTTCTATGGTTTTAAACGAAAGCCCTACTTGGTATATATATAGTGATACCTGGGAACTCTCCAGGTTTGACCCCGGAGATTGCCGGGTGAAGCACCATTTCTCCTGTTCTCGGGGTCAAGACCCGAATCCTCCGCTCATTTTCCTTTTAAATGGAGTTATTTCCCGCTGCCGTAAGCAGGAACGCCCCCAACCTCATCGGGAACGCCCCTGATATCAGCAGGACCTCCCACCGACATTACGGGACCGCCCAGGGGGCAGTCCTGGCTGTGTCCCTCAAAGGAAAGGCTCCGGGTAGCCGGAGCCCAGAAGTTCCCAGGTGTGTATATAGTTTGTATGGGTTCATCAAATGTAAAAAAAGGGAATCAAGGTGTAACAAATAACCAAAAATGCTGGTCCTTGGGTTATAAAAAACCTGGGACTGAGGGGTTAAATTGTTTTCCTTTTTGCTTGTTTCTGTAGCTTCAGCAAATGTGCGCAACCTTGATGGAAAGAATAAACAAAAATGCTAAATTTTCATGTATTAAGAAATTTTATTTTCTAAGACACATTATTAAATGTTAACTCCACTCTTGTTCTAACACAGCACCTTAACGTAGTTTCAAAGGATTTCGTGAAACTTTTATGCCAGGTGCCATGGAAACGCATTAGGAACATTCATTGTTGCATTAGGCCAGTTTTACTTACAGGGGAACACATATATTTTTTTGCATAATATAATCTTTTCAGACAGCTGCATAATATCAGCTTTTCTAACCCTGGCGTTTTAGCTCAATCTACTAGACAAAAACTCTGACTCCTTATCATACTGCCTTGCAGTAAACAATAAACTTGCTTAGTCTTGATTATCCAGCTAGACACTGTAACAAGTAAAAGTCTAAGAAAAAAGTACTTCATTGGATAGAAAAGACTACCTCAGCATTGCCGTAAACTGCTTAAACAAGCAAAGTCACCCAAAAGATTACGGGTGATAGGAAAAGGCTGGCAGCATCGGGAGAAAAGGCATCAGATTGACTCAGTAATATAGGGTTTCAAAAACATAAGGCAGAAAATATGCCCAGTGGACACTATCCTACACACTTCCACTAAAAGGAATTGCACAGAAAACATATACAGCAAGCATAGTAAGGCTCAATGTAGGCTTTAATGCTGATTTTTAGTTGTTCATACCCTAGACATCCTGGTGGCTATGTATGGCGTTGCAGTAGCCCAAAATGTTTTTAGCAATTGAGGGACAATTGTCCATCTGCTCACTTTACCAGCCCTCTCCTGGTGACTGACAATACGGTCGCCTCTAAGTCTGCAGATAAGGCAAGCTTATGAAAACAAAATAACAGAATATCTGCATCACTGTATACAGAAATGAGCCTCAGACAATACGATGAGACACGGGACAATGGAAATGATTTTGCTTCTGCCTTTAGAGACTCTAAATTTTCTAACCAAACCAGCAGAGAAAACTTACTTCTGACCCACTGTACGGATGTTAACCAAGCCTGAATTGCTTACCTTAGGGAAAAAATTACCATCGGTATCAGAAATGAGATAGACTATAATAAAAAGGTAGTTCTGAAATTTTAAAGTACAAGCTGTTAAGGGATATTGTTAATATATCTGGCTTTTACAAAAGAAGCTAATTGTTAAATTTTAAATGTTAAGGGACACTTTCTATTAAAAGTGATTTACTATATAAACTACTTTGGTCAGAGGATGTGAAAAAAGGTCTCTGTGAATTAGCACACACGACAAAAGCTTTCAGGGAGATAAGTGGACAAACATGCGGAAGCAGAAGTGGTCGGCAGAAAAGGTAGGGAAACATTTAGAGAGTTAGAGAGAGAGTGAACGACAATCATCTATTTAATCTCTTTAATGTTCTCACTTCTATTTGCGATCTTCGTCCTCATTTCCGCAAACAGAACCTGCAGCGAAGTTCCTTCAAAATGGCAGCCCTTTGAGTGACATTCTCTAATCCGATCCTCCAATCGGGGAGAGGATGTCACTGAAAGCACTAGAATTTTATCCTAAGATGAACTTCCACCAAAATAGCAGCACTTAACTGACGTTCTCACCTCTGATTGGAGGATAGATATATGTGCGTTTTACATTTGTTTGTATATGTAGTTATTTCCTGTTATATTACACATATTACAAGAGCTGATAAAGTGTGAGCCATTAACTATTAACTGTAGTTTTACTATTTTATATAGGTACATGTATTGATTTACTGTTATATTATACAACACATTAATATTAAATATGTCTTTCAATGTCACTTACATTCATAATAAATAAATTTTTCTAAATTGAAACAAATGTATGGTAACAAATAGCCTTTCTACCTGCAGCCTACATTCACTCTTGTCAGAATGATTAATTATGTACTTGATTACTCTGTGTGAGGTAATGTTTCCTGTAGTTTTTTCCTAAATGTATTTTAAAGTATAATTCCATGCTTTCAATTATGAAACAAGGTGATTAATGTATTCTGTTCTCTGCTTATATATGTTTTTATATGTATTGCTTTGCCACAGAATTCCATTTCCTTACAATGTTATGATGGTTTCATTATTTAGCACTCTAAAATTCTAAAGTACATTTAAAATATGTTTTATATAAAAGTATGTTTTCCCACAACAAAGAGGGAACTTGACATTAAGTGCTGTCCACAATACTGTCCACAATGGCGGACTGGGCCCTGGACTTCTGCCAGTCAGGGGGGCCCAAGGGGTGCCGAGCGGTCATTTTCAGCAACCGCTCGGCGCCCTTCTGTCTCCTCTGCTCCCTGCCCCCGCCTGCCTCAGTGCTGCCCCTACTGCAGTGTTGCCGGCGCTCAGCAGTGAAGCCGTGCACACCGCGGCCGAGCAGCAAGACCTTGCAAGACCTTACCTTGCTTTGCATCCCCACCACAAGACTGCACGGTAAGTGACCTACCAAGTACCCCCCTCACATTTTTGTAAATATTTTATTATAAATGACACTCTGCTACAATGTAAAGAAGTGAGTGTACAGCCTGTATAACAGTGTAAATTTGCTGTCCCCTCAAAACAACTCAACACGCAGCCATTAATGTCTAAACCTTGGCAACAAAAGTGAGTATATCCCTAAGTGGAAATGTCCAAATTAGGCCCAAAGTGTCAATATTTTGTGTGGCCACCATTATTTTCCAGCACTGCCTTAACCCTCTTTGGCTTAAGGCAGTGTTATTTCTTTGGTCCATATGAACATGATGGCATCACGCAGTTTTCTCGCCTGCACATCCATGATGCAAATCTCCCGTTCCACCACATCCCAAAGGTGCTCTATTGGATTGAGATCTGATGACTGTGGAGGCCATTGGAGTACAGTGAATTCATTTTCATGTTCAAGAAAACCAACTTGAGATGATATGATCTTTGTGACATGGTGCATAATACTGCTGGAAGTAGCCATCAGAAGATGGGTACACTGTGGTCATAAAGGGATGGACATGATCAGCAACAATACTCAGGTAGGCTGTCTCATTTCAATAATGCTCAATAGGTACTAAGAGGCCCAAAGATCAGCCGTTTATGAAATTCTCAGACCAGCCTGTCTGGCACCAACAACCATGCCATGTTCAGAGTCTCTTAAATCCCCCTTCTTCCCCATTCTGATTGATGCTCAGTTTGAACTTCAGCAAGCTGTCTTGACTGGGTCTACATGCTAAAGTCCATCGAGTTGCTGCCATGTGATTGGCTGAATAGCTATTTGTGGTAACAAGCAATTGAACAGGTGAACAGATGTACCTAATACATTTCACCAGTGAGTGTGTGTATTATATAAATATATATATATATATTATATATATAGTTGTGTAGAAATAATAATGAGCTTGCTATGTTAGATGAAGTTGCTGCATCAGTTAGTTTAACTTAATTAAACAAATCATAAATCTTACCTAGAATCTGGAAATTGTTTTTTTTTTAAATGTAACCAAATCCTTAAATTTTAAGAGATAGTTATTACAACTGTGAAATAAACCTTACAATTTTTTTTAATGTTGTTTAGATTGTGAAATGTTTAATCTTATTGTTTCTTTCCAGCTGCCAGTGTCTTGTCTAGATAGATTTTGTATATTTTCTGTTTATAGGAAAGCATAATGATATTATAGGATTATAATTTTGTTACAGAGCATTTAAAGATTCCTGCTGATATCAATATACCTCCTGCTGGTGTAAAACAACTTTTCAATGCTTTTATATATTTTTAAGATGTTTTGTTATTCAGACATCAAATATTATGAAGACTATTAAATTGTTAAGAGAAAAGGTAGATGTAAGATTATATATATATTGGTGGAGAAATAATTGAAAGGAAGCATATAGAGGAAAATGGATGAGCGGAAGAGGCAAGTGGAAAATAAATATTTGAGAGGGAGGGAGGGAGAGGATGAATTAATGGGACACGGAAAGAGAATGACAATTGAGATGGATGATAAAGATGACTATGTAGAAAACTTCTTAATCATGAAAAAGGAGTAGTTGGAAATTAAGATAATACTCTACACAGAATAGGTGGGAATTCTGATCTGCATTTATACATTTTTTTTCTCTTTGTATGTGTCCCTGATGTGTCCATATTCATGTTTTGTGTATTAAGTAGACTTGTGCACATGGATTCAAAATGATTTCGAAATATTTTTTAATTTGTTTTTGGTCCATTCATTTTCAGACAACAAATTTCATTCTCTGCCCCCTTGGCTAGGGAGAAATCCGTAATTTTTTATTCTGAAATTAAATATGTCACTCTCACTGTAAAAGATTCTAACACATTTAACATCTCTTCTAACCTTAAGAATATGATAAAGGACCATATGAAATTATTAGTATAGGCAATAGTCAAAGATATGTAATCACTGGGCATAAATAAATGATAATTAAGATATATTAATATGTTTCAATGATAGGCTTCAAGGTTTCCTTGACTTTAATTATGGAATGAAGGATTTGCTGAACATACAGTCTATAGATAGGATGGTAACTTGTTAATGCAGGGTATAGTTGTAACTGTAAAAGGGCATTACAGTAGGCTTACAGTGACCACCTAAAATAGGGTTTGGGCGTGTAAGACCTAAGTGAACATGTTTGAACACCTAATTAGGTGAAGACCAATAGACTGACATCATTTCAAATTGTATATAAGCTTGGTGTTAGAGAGGCATGGGAGGAGAGGTAAAGGAGAGATGTACTTGCCATCCACGGACACTTCACGTCCCAACACTCCCTCCATCCATCCTCAGGAATGCAAAGGACAGATGTCATGAACTAAATTCCTCTCCAAGGTTTTGTAAGACTTGTTCCGTATTATTTTTGTTATCTTCTTTTTATATTCTTCTTTTATTTTTGTTCGTATTAAATGTTTTACCTTGGTTTGCATCTAAGTGACTCTGCCTATTTTTGATGCACATACATATTTATGTGTTGTTCCTGATCGAAGTTTGTGTTTGGCCTATATTTTCTTACACTCACTCACTCTCTGTGATGCTCTGTCTGTTTTTTCTCCAGTGATCCTCTCTCTCGGTGATCCATTGCATTACTTTGATATTTTAGCGCACTTCCACATCAGGATGGAGCTTGGTCTTGTTGGAGGTTGGTCCGTGGTGTGCACAAAGACTTTGCTCTGATGCGGAAGTGCTCCAAAAGGCCAGAATTACACAGACAGGTCTACTAAGAAAAAGAAGCGCAGAAATGCTTCTGTTTCTTCATGGATCAGTCAAGTGGATTTATGTTTACTACATTGTTGAACAATTTAATATCTTTTTTTTCTGCAAGTGTAATGGTCTTGTTTTAATTAGTGATCTATCAATGAACAAAAGGTTGTTGGAATTTTCTTATCCCAATTAGCTGTAATCAGCATTCGCTGTGTCAAGACCATGCTCCACTGTAGCTTTTCTTTGATCTAATTGGTGGTTATGTGTCACACCACAGACAGATTGCAGTGTGATAATCCCTTCGCAACAAAGGATGTACGAGCTTATGATGCAATGTATTTGTGACAATGCCTGAACATGTACGGACTACTTCAAAATTGCTGCAATCAAAGATGGTGGCTGGCTAAAACAGAGCTGAGAAGGGGATCAGCAAATGCTTCCTAAGCATAATCGGTGTTGCTGAAATGCTTATATTGAGACATCCAGCAACACAAACACTTCCAGATTGCCATGTGATTGCCCCGTAGAGCATACAAAAGCACCAAATGAACATAGTTAAAAAATACAAGTGTAGTAACATGTAATGATAATTCTCTAGGGAGGTTACTATCAGGGGAACCATCCAGTTCCCAACCAAAATTCCATAACCTTGTAACATCCACCCGTTGCAGTCTGGAATTATCTTCACTCTGTGCTGCTCATTTTCCATTTCCAATCACTAGTGGCCGCCCTTGCCACTCTGAAGCACTCAGACTTGATTATCATGTCCAGCTGCACCTTATTACCTGGGTTCCACTACCGTTGTAAACCTGCCCAGTCTGGGCCTTGACATTAACGTTATAGGACCGCCAATTCTGGTTCCTGATCTGTTCCTGTTTTGGTTCCTGATCTATTCCTGTTTTGGTTCCTGATCTGTTCCTGAGTTGCGGCCAGCATCCCACAAGTGGACTCGAAAGCTGAGTGCCCTGCAAGTGGGCTTTCTGCCATGTGCCCTGCAAGGGGGCTTACCTGTTATGTGCGCCCCATCCAGAGGGCTACTTTCTGTGCTCCCCGCCAGCGGACTTCCAGCCAAGAGACTTTCCATATATATATGTTGTTTTACAATCATCTGCAATACAGATATTAACTGCATATTCTGTCTTTGATTTATTTCCTGAGCCTGTCTGGAATAACCCCAAGCCATCATGCATCGTGGGGTACAGATGGAGCCCCTTGTATCCCCTGCACCTGGGCTCCTATCAGACGTGTTCACCCGGTTCGTGACAAACCTAAAAATAAATAAATAAAATGTGGGTTTTTTTGAGCAAGTCCTACAATTTGTGCTGTATCTTTCCAAAAATAAATGCATGGAAAAAGTTAAAATACCAGCATGTGAAATATCCATGGGATGTCTATTTTTCAAAAATATATGGTTTTATTGGGTAAATTGATTTGTCCAACTTCCTAAATGTCCCAAATCGGATAAAGGGTAGAATAACCAGATGTCAAAATTCCAAAAGACAAAAAATGCGGATTTCCAAAATGTAGCCTTTTAGCCCCCAAACTACCCGACCAAACCCATGCACAAGTGGTATCACTGTGCTCAGGAGGTGTTGCTGAACACATTTTGGGGTGGTATTTTTTAGTGGCATGTACCAGGAGCTGTAAATTTATACCTAAAATACAATGTGTGTGGGAAAAAAGACACAACAAAATACTACCACAAACATTGACAAAGGCTATGGTATAATTAGTAGAAAGAGTTAAAATACCAGCATTTGGGGGGTAAATAGGATGTCCGAAATAGGACATGAGCCCAGGATGATCATATCTGAAATAAAATGTTTTTTGAAATAGTGATATGTTCCTTGTACTTATTGCACAATAACGTGTAAAAAAATATGGGTATTTCTAAAATTAGGGCAAATATTAGCCCTTTCAGCAGGTTTTTTCATAGTTTTTTTTGTAGATAAGTAAAATAATTTTCAAATCCAAAACAGAAAAACTTTTTTCGACCATATATCAAGCCTTTAGTTTTCTAGGACCCTAGGCAGTCTCTTAGTTATATTTACTGAGTTGAGGGGTCAACTGAATTAGGCTAAGTTAAGGATTAACTCAACCAACCGCATTTGCCTTCAGTCATATATGTTTGGGAGTGCATGCAATTTTAAATTTTGCATGTAAGGTGGATGACAGTTTGTATGTCTTAGCTTACAACTCGCAACATTTAAAGCAAAAACCACCCCGTACTGCATATATACTAAAGTTTACCAAAAATATAAATACTTGGGGAGTAAACTTTGGATAAACAAAATATAAAAATCATAAGCACCAGATTTGTTAGCTTCTCAATTTTATGTGTAAATGAAAATGCTGCTAGAGGCAAAAGAGGGGGTTATCAGATGTGTTTTTTCTCACTGAGATCACATAAGTGAGCATAAAACCATTTATTACACTTCTCAGTGTTATTACAATTCAGTGTGAATTACCATATGGTCTGTTAAGTTTTCTTTAAAGTTCAGTTGCAATTTGAAAAGTAAAAAGGTAGATGATGTTGACCATTGCATCTTGTAAATGATTCAAGCCACTCCTTATAGATGAGGCTCAGGTTTGTTTTATATTTTCAGACATGGACTGACCTGCCAGATCAGTCTGATCTTTCATATGTAATGGCGTGAGAGACATATTAAACATTAAGGTTATGTGTTTTCAGTTAATCTTGTAACAAACACATTTGAGTCTTTATCTCCTCAGACCACTAGAGGGTTTTACCACCTGGCTTCTCATCTGGACCACTTGCGTAATACTATTTTGGTACAATGAGAGTAGATGATGGGTTGCTTAATTGTGAGATATTTAAATCTCTCCTAAGGACCTTCAATTTTAAAACAATCTTAAATATAAGAACATAGCTTTCCAAACGCCATGGATGAATTCATAGAAATAGGACAATTCATTTTCTAATATCTTTAATTTGTGTAAATGTACATATAGCTTTTGATTCAAAAAAAGTATTTTTTTAAATTGAAAAATAGCATTTACTATGTTGCAGATAAATTAATGCATTCTTTCCTTTGTTCCAAAATTACCTTTTCATTTTGGGCAGCACATGACCTGAGTAAATAGGCATCTAAGGATTATAAATGCTCACTGAATTTCATTAGAGACAAATAAAAAATGGTACATTGAGTACAATTACATAAACTTAGAGCAGATGGGTACTTTAAGACAGTGCTCATTCAGATGGTTTGTTAGTTCAGCCAAAAACATAAGCAGGATTGATTATTGATCATGACAATTGTTTCCCCATTGGATAGTTCTTGGCAAAAGATTTTTGCATTGGATAACTGCCATTGCTTTAAACTATTTTTTGAAGTTTACACTAATTATACAAAACATAAACATGAAATAACCCTGAGATATGGATTCATACTATAACATTTAAATGTTTATTACTACAAAATGTATAGAAAATAAATTTAACTATGAAGGACTTTATGATACAATTTCGATTTAACATCTTACTTTTAAATAACTCTTAAATTGTCTGTGCACAAAATATTTTATTCTACATACATCATGCAAGGGTCACATAAAATAATATACTGCAGTGCTACATTTTTTGTACGTAACTGCTTCATGAGAATGCTAAATAATATAGAATTGGCTCATCTAGTCTAAAATTTTGACCTTGACCTTACTGTATAAATCAAAAGAGAGAGCGCCTAGAGTCTTGAAAACATGTAAAATAACATAAGGAGCAGTTGGGATTTCACAAATTTAAATTTGATATACCCATAAAAGTCCAAGAGAGGATGGAGTCTTTAGTGGAAGTTAATACTTTTTATTGAACCAATACAGAAAAAAAAATGTAATGCCACATACGGTTTTAGGATCTCAGAAGTCTCTTATTCATATGTAAAATATTTTGCTAAAATTGAAACACTTATGATCCCGATATTAAACTAGTTCATTACTGAGAAACAAAATCACAATTGGTCCAAGGATATTACAAAGGCATTAAAAGACAATGATATAAGAATACAAAAGTCTGTTTTTACAGGACTGCCCAAATTTTCTGGTACATTTCCGCTGCCCTGGGTACCTGCCCCTCTGCCTCCACTGATCTCTCTTGACAAGCCCAAGGTACTGTAAAACCAATGGTGGTCTGTGCTGTTGCAACCCAGACCTCCATTGAAGCTCCCATGTGGCCACACAAGCTGAAGCTGAGCATTGCGAGTGTTACCCCCGTACACTGATACAGTGAAATGAAATGATGGGGGATATGATATTAGTTACTCATGTATTATTAAGCAATATTGTTATTGTATTTATTATTATTCACAAGGCCTGACTGGCCCACCGGGAAACCAGGAAATTTCCAGGTGGGCCGGCAGGCCACATTCAAAGTGACCACCCGGCTGCAAAGTTAAAAGCAGCCGTTGTGCACCTATAAGAGGCGGTCTTACAGCCGCACGTGACGTTCAAGGGGGCGGGCTCACAGAAGGTGTTCTTCTTGGCAAGGAGCAGGTCATCCTATCGGAGGAGAGCAGGAAAAAAGAAAAAAACAAAAATGTAAGTATTACCAAAACAAACAAACCAAAAGGGGTGGGCGCGTCAATACACACGGGAGGGGGTTAGCTAGGACATCACATTGTCAGGCATCACCCAGAGTCCCACAGACCGCAAGGTGTGGCCTGGCTTGACTTAAACTCACTGTGTCGTCACGTAGTTCTGTTATAGACCGAACCCTGCCTCTCTCATCTGGCCTCGTCATCAGGCTTTAAAAGATCAGCCTCACCTCCAGCCCGGTATCTGGTTGTTGTTTTTGCTTCTGGATGTGCTTGGAT
Organism: Spea multiplicata; assembly: GCA_009364415.1. Classification (NCBI taxonomy): domain Eukaryota; kingdom Metazoa; phylum Chordata; class Amphibia; order Anura; family Pelobatidae; genus Spea; species Spea multiplicata. The sequence continues at coordinate 9,137,018 of VKOC01000001.1, forward strand.
TATATGCCTGATTTCCTGGACTTTGACCTCTGCTTTGATACGTTGTTTGTGAACCCTCTCTGCCGGCCCTGACCTCTGCTTACGTTTGACTCTGCTTCTGGATATCCTCTGTCTGTACCGCATACCTGTTTTGCCCCCGTGCACACTCTCACTGATCAAGTGATCTCCCGCAACTGGGCTCCAGCTCCTGTTAAGTCCTGACACATAAATCAATACACAAGGTTGTGGCGGGGGACATTAATTAATAGTAAAGGGGGCCTGGCTGGGGCATCAATACACAAGGGGCCAAAAATATAAAATGGACAGTTAATGACAAAGCAGTGTAGAAAATACATTTTTTTGCTTCAGTCTTGCAGAGCCTGTCCTGGTGTGTGTCTGGGTGTCAGTGTGGCATACGCCATCCTGGTGTGTATGTCTAGGTGTCGTTGTGGCAGAGCCTGTGTGTGTCATTATGGCAGAGCCTGTCCTGGTGTGTGTGTCTGGGTGTCGGTGTGGCAGAGCCTGTCCTCGTGTCTGTGTGTTTTGGTGTCGGTGTGGCAGAGCTTTTCTTGGTTTGTGTGAATGGGTGTCGTGTGGGCAGAAGCCTGTCCTGGCATGTGGATGTCTGGGTTTTGGTGTGGCAGAGCCTGCCTGCTGGCGCGTGGTGGTCTGGGTGTCGGTGTGGCAGGAGCCTGTCCTGTGGTGTGTGTGGTGTCTGGAGTCGGTGTGCAGAGCTGTCCTTGTGTGTTGGTGTTTGCATGTCGGCGTGGCTGAGATGCTGCCCTGGCGCGTGTGTCTGGTGTCGGTGTGGCAGAGCCTGTCCTGGTGTGTGTGTCTAGGAGTCGGGTGTGGGCAGAGCCTGTCCTGGTGTGTGTGTCTAGGAGTCGGTGTGGCAGAGCCTGTCCTTGTGTGTGTGTTTGCATTTCGGCGTGGCAGAGCCTGTCCTGGTGTGTGTGTCTCGGTGTCGGTGTGCAAGAGCCTGTCCTTTATCAGCACACATCGATGCCGAGGAGTTAACATTCTGTCCATTCCCAGGTACGTATATGGACCTTTTAACACTTTTGGTTCCTGGGATTTTAATAATAATGTGGTATTCTGTTATCATAAAGAAACAAGTTAATATAGTTCTAAAAAGTATGATTAAAGCTATTTGGATGGTAAATAGCGTGGCTCAGATGGGGGTGTGGCGTGTGGGTACATGAGCTCAACCACACGATACAAAACATGGGGCTGGTGTCTATATATTTCCAGGGCTGCTTTTCATTCCCAGTCCAGCCCTGATTATTCATAAGCATGATCAATTTAGAACTTTGAAAAATAGAGAAACAAGCTCAGTACAAACTAGTAAATAGTATAGCGGGTTGAAAGATATTTCGAGAAAGATGAGCATATTCTGCTTGAGTGATATTTACAAAAAACAAGACATTATTCACCAAATAGAATTTGATGTCAGATAAAAACCATTCCAGCCCGCTTAATCTGCCCAGTTTTCCTGATGTAAGGGGATTAAAAGTGCACAGCACAAATTCACGCCTGCTGAAATAAGTTTATTCATCTATCCCTCTATCAGTACAGTATATAGAAAGCAGCTATCCACCAAAGAGGAGAATGAAGGTTCAAATTGTTACCATTTAAAAAAGTAGAATTGCACTAATTGTAACAACCTCTTAAGGCATGTACTTATTTTATTTTGTATTGTGTAAATCCATACAGAATAAAATTGTAATTTCTCTCTTACCCATAGCGTTCTAAATAATACTTTACCCCTATATCCTTGCTCTTATCTCCAAATATAATCTAACCATCCTCTTTGTTCTGGCCATGATTAGCACCATTATTACCGTATTTGCTCAATTATAAGACGACCCCCTAAAATCTGGATATTAATTTAGGAAAAAAAAAAGAAAAAGCCTGAATATAAGACGACCCTATAGAAAAAAAAGTTTTACCAGTAAATGTTAATTCATGTAAGCTATATAAACTATATAGCTATGATTGAGAATACTATTTTGTTTTAAATTCCTTTTACTTTCCAACCTGCCCCCCCAGTTATGCACATCTGCCCCAGGCTTGTCACTCTGCCCCATAAATGCCTTAAACCCCCCTATTTGCCACTGTGCCCCATGATATGCTTTTTAACCCTCTAAATGCCGACTGGTGCCCCGATGATATGCCTTTTTAACGACCTCTATATGGCCGGAACTGTGCCGCCATGATATGCTTGATTGGAACAGCCGCCTATGTGGCCACTCTGCCTGCCCAGAAATGCCTTATACCCTATATCCATTCTGGCATTTAGGGGGTTAAAATGCATATTATGGGGGCAAGAAGGATTTGGGGGGGCCCCAAAAAAAAAAAGATGAATAAAAGGGGAAAATAATGTTTTTTTATTAATAGGCATTTCCGAGGGCGAGTGGCGTAGTAGGAGGGTTAAAAAGGGCATTTGGCTGGAGGCAGAGTGGCATTAAGGGGTTTAAAAGGCATATCATAGAGCCTACAGAAATGTGTTATGCCCCCCCATTTAACACCCCTCCCCAAAAAAAATTACCGGTGCTTCTGACTCCCGGTGTGTTGTCCGGGCAGCGTGTAGATGTCTACACGATTCACGTAGGCAACTTCCGCTGTAGGCGGAAGGAGGTGCGGTTAGCAGCGGGGGTGGTCTGTGTCCATCGCGCAGACCTTCCCCGGCTGTCAGAGAGAATTCCCCGGTGAGGGGAACTCTGATCTCTGACAGGCTGACCGCGCGCCTGCACTCTCTGCGTGTTGCGGTGCCAGCATTTGATGGCGAGTGAAGGCGGCACACCGACTGTCTAAATGGGGAAGGACGGACGCCTCGCCGCTGCCAACGACCGGCAGGACTGCCGGCAACGAGGTAAGGTATTAGGATAAGGGGAGAAGTGGGCAGAGGAGGGGGGCAGTGAGAGAGGGGCAGGGGGGATGAGGTGAGAAGGGAGAGTGGGGGGGCGCCAAAGAGGAGTAGTCTGCACAGGCGGCCAGAACACCTGTAAGTGCGCGGCTGCTGTATATTGATGATAATATATATATAATATAGTATATGATATATAATTATATAGTAGTAATAGCTGTAGTGATATACACATACACACTATATGGACACAAATATTGGGACACACCTCTTAATTATTGAATTCAGATGTTCCAATCAGACCCATTGCAACAGTTGTATAAAACCAATCACCTAGCCATCCAGTCTGTACTTAAAAGCATTCGTGAAGAGCTCAGTGAATTCAAGAGTGGTACTGTGATAAGATGCAGTAAGAAAGTTTGTGATATTTTGTCCCTGCTAGCTATTCCCAGCCAACATTACATTAAACCATCACCTTCTTGTACCTATCCCTAACTTTCCCAATTAATATAATAATTATATTTGAATAAATGGTCACAGAAATGAGACAAATATAATTTTCAAAGTTACCACATGGTGCTACAATTATATTATAATGGTATTATATTATTATAATATATTGTGTGTAATATTTATCTTAACCGGAAATAATCTCCTAACAATGTTAATTTATTGTTGATCAAACAAATCAAACAAATGTTAAGAAAAAGAAAAGCGTATGTTAATGTCTCTTTTTTTTAATTAAAACAAATGATCATCAATACGAATTGGAAAGCTAACCTTTACCTGTATAAATTTTAACATGATACTCTGCACAAGATGGCAAGGCGAACAGCATCCTTATATTATAGTTATATTATTCACCAGTTAAAGGTCAATTCTGCAATTAAATCATCTTCACCAAAAAAAACAAAAACACAGCCACAAAGGTCACTTACATCTACCAAAGGACTGACACTCTATTAAAAACAACAAAAAAACAGCTCAGGCAGCAGCAGGGAATAATAATTTTAAAAAAGTATGATGATTTCCATATATTACTCAATAGTAGAGATAACATACTAAAGAAGAGTTTTGCCCAGATAGGAACAGGGCTATCTTTAAAATGGTGAAAAAGCTGGTCCATGAGAGATAATGAGAAGGATGAGAGATGGAACAAAGGTGAAAGATAAAGAGAGATAGAGTTAGAGATGATGAGAGATAGAGAAAACAGAAACATAAAGAGAAATGGATAGATAAGATAAAGAGAAATTAGATAGATGAGGATAGTAGAGAGATGGGAAAGAAAGGATGAGATCATGAGGGGGGCGGTGATACAAGGGAGAGATAAAGAGAAAGAGAAGAGCGAAAAAGTGAAAGTGTAGGAGAAATGAGATAAGCAACCATTGTTTGATTCCATGTATTTGCATGTATTTGAGGCTGACATATTTACTTTTATTTTTAAAATGTATAGTGTGGGGCAGGACAATATCTTTGGCAAGCCCTGCGTCTTGCCAGACTCGCATAATTCATTTACCATGTGAATTGCGGTTGGGCAAGTGGCACACACTTGGCTGACCAGTCACCCACTACCAGCAAGCACGCCTGGTCCATACATCTATGCTGCTAGTGAGTGAGGTGGGGGGGTGTCCAATCAATATTAAAGATGACCCTGGTTAGGACTAGCAACAATAATAATAATAATAATAATAAATTATTATCAATTATTTAATACTAAGTTATAAAATAAGCAATGTAATTAATTCTTTATATAATATAAATTATAATTATATAATTATAATTTATTTTTCTGCTTTTATTTTATGAAATGGCAAAATGTAGGAATCACTATAGGAAATGGAAACTGTAGGTATGGTTATCCTACTACAATATCATGTCCCATAAAGGTCAAAAAGCTCTTCAAACAAAGTGTTTGCCCTTCAGAGTTGTTACTTCAGCTACACCAAGTCTTTTCTTCCCTTGACATTTCAACAAACAGGGCTGATCTTGAGCTTGAGTTGGCACTGCGTTGCCCTTCAATATTTATTTTCATACGGATACGAAAACACATAGTCAGGATTGACTAATTCTTATCAGTACCAACAAAGTTAAAAGAATATAAATGAGAGTTTGCATATAACTGCATTTATATCACTTGAATGTATACACATGCACTGCTGTTGTTCAGTTCTCAGATGTTTGCAGTAAAATCAACAATGAATGATTCTATATTTTTTGGATTTTAATAATCAGTGTCTGCATTTATAAAACAAATCGTTATTTTATGTGACTAGATTATGTGTACTTCAAGGATCACTATGCAACTCTACGAATCCAGAATGCACTGTATAAGTTAACTAAATTATGAAAGCTTCTAAAGAGAAAAAAAAAAACATTTTTATACATAATATTGTACTATTAAAAGTAAGTAAAAATACAAGAGGTCATTGACGCCAATTAGGTTCCTTGTCAATTGTGACAGTCATGTAGGATTGGTGGTGGAAGGGAGGTATGTTTCTCCTAGATTCCTTTCCTATGTGGAGTAACACCTGAGTCTTCCACCTGCTGGGTGATAAATTAAGTGAATTAGAGGGTGGATATAATAGGGAAGCCAGGAGGGCAGGTAGCTCTCTCTAGCTGAGGACACTGAAAGCCTGACTGTGGGAGAGACCTGTGAGTAAAGGTTGCTGGACATGTTATGTTATGTTAAGTTGGCAGAGAGAAGCTCTCCAGCTGGTAGTGAGGGACATCTGTTGTATAGTAAGTGCCGGACAGGCAAGGTATTTCTTTTGTTACTGTGTTATATTTCTTTTGTCCTTGCAACCTTTCAAATAAACCTGACCCTGTGTCAGTTTGCACGAACTGCTGTTTGCCTGGTTTGATTGAAGACAGCGCTTGTCCTTTGACCTCAGCGAGGGGCGATCCCAGACCTACCTCACATCAACTAGTGCATTTCATTGTGTCGAAGACGCTTTGAAATACCCCACATCTGAATTTTGATTTAGCATCAGATGGCAAATGGAAGATCATTCATTGCCATCTCATTTATGAATTGTTGGGACTAAATAGAGGAATTGGCTAATTTAAACCTCTAGTCACTATGTCAGTTTCATTTTTAGTCTCAGGTTTCTTTTGGACGCATCTGAGCATAATCCACAATTAGAAAACTACTTTTCACTGGTATTTAGTTGAAATCTTAATGTGTCAATTTAACACCTGCCGTGATGCATGAAGCAAACAATGCTAATAGATGGACCAGAGAAATCTATGTATGTAACACGGCAATCACCGAATCAGCAAGAAAGACAGAAACACAAGCGAAATGCACTTTCTTCATAAAGAATAATTTGATCATGTTTGTCCACAGTGTTCAATGTTGTGGTTTATGCAGCATGTTTTTCGAATATAGTTATTACTATAGGGCATGCAATAGCAAACAAATATTGTATGAACATTATAAGACTATGATGCACTAAGATAATTGTCATACCAGAGCAAATAGAAACTAGAGAAACTTGTAAGAACTTACTGCACTTGAGCTGAGCTAAAGAAAGAAAACTCAGCATCAATTATCCCAGATTACGCAATAACCCAAAAACTATACTCTCAATAACCATTTAACAAACCACACATCTACACAGTTAAGAGAACAACTCACTGTCAATTGACAATTATAGTGATAGACCTTAAGCAGTAGAACAGTGATTTATTTTATTAACTGTGTAGACATGTGGTTTGTTAAATGGCAATTGTGGGTATATTTATTGGGGTTACTGAGGAGTCCGGGATAGTTTAGGATTAAGCACTTTATGCTAAAACGTAAAGTTGCAGCTTCTTCAACTTTTTCTATTTGTGATGTTACTTGTGATTATTACATTTCCATTCATTTGAATTATTGGATCCTGAGTTTTCTTCCTTCAGCTCAGCACAAGTGCAGTAAATTCCTACTAGGATCTACGTTTATGCCAGTTTTACTTACATTTGCACTTGGTGACTGACATTATATGGTGTGTTATGGCAGCCTCGGTGTTTAAGCATTTGAAATATATACTGTCAGATAGAAATTTTACCGGTGACTCTGGTGCACTCGAGCACCTGCTATCCAAGGGGGGTGACAAATGCCTCCATTCTCTTATCATCCCTTAACCTGATCCCTTGCTTAGTGGGAAGGATAAAAACCTTCAGAGTGCCCAAGAGCCCATTCAGTGGCTACTCCATCTCATGCCTGGCGATATGGAGGGTTCAATAAAATAAAATACACAATAAAATAAAAACACTAGGGGGAATAAAGCCCACCTATGCCCCACCATCCCTCAACCACTACCAGTTGGGATTGGAGTTAAAGGGAAAATAGCTTTTTAGGAGGGATGTAGACAACCTATGCCTCTCCTCCTCCTACCACTTTATGGAGGGAGGAGGTTAGCAGTAGTAAAATAATAACAATATATCCTTTTTTTAATATGCCATTAAATAGGAACAAATAATTAGACTAAAAACCAGGAAACCATTACACTGAATGGTGTTTCAGTCTATGGCACTGGAAAATGTGATAACAATATATAGATCATGTGATTACCGTATTTTCATTGTATGGATAGACATTGTTTTATTGCAATTCGCTCATCCATAGAAATGTTTGCAACTAAAAAAAGATGTCCCAGTTACAGATGTGCTTGCTTCATTTCCCTTAGGCACATGATTGGAGAGCTGGAATAAGCTAAACAAAATATCACAAAGAACTATAACAATGCTTCTAAAAACTTCACGATACTTGGAGTACTAATTATAAAACTGTATTCATGTCTCATTGGAGACACAACTATACAGGGCTTTTTAACAGTAAAACAGTTCATGTCAATCTTAACATTTGAATATTCAAATCTCAACTCAAGGGAATCTATTTCTAGTCCGAATACAAAAAAATCTACTTTTTTTTTTTTTTAGCTCTCAGTGCCAGTTCAGAATACAAAATGAATTTCATTCTGAGAATGCTCACCAATTTTCCATGACAGGTATCAAATAAAATCTATGTTTTTTGACAAAGCAGTAAGATTAGCTTATCGCAAAGTCGATTATAGGGAATGAAATAGGTTCCGCTTGTAAAGCTATTACTGTTTCAAATTTAACTTAAAAATACAAATATTGATATCAAGTTTGTTTTGCCTTATAATTGCGGCCTTCATCACGGTAGGGCTACAAAAATTCAGCAAACAGCCCTATGACTACTGAATGGCATCCATCCTTATCAGTTGGGGCTTTAGTTATGGTTTTGACACCACAGATGATGATGGTATTTTATTTGACAGTAGACAGATTATGAAATAGATTTACTAGACTAGCTTATTGCAATATCAAGTAGAGCAAGAATTGAACAATTTGAAGGAAGGAGTAAATTTTAGTGGTCAAAAAGCGACTGTGTGAAATGAACACATTCAAGGACTGGATACTCATTGAAGAGGTATGTGAAACTATTGGTACCTCTTCAATGAGTATCACATACCTCTTCAATGAGGATCCAGTCCTTGAAGAGGTATGTGAAGAGGTATGTGAAACTATTGGTACCAATCTTCACCACATCCCTCTTAGGTTTATGGGTCTATGCAGCCACCTAGACTTACTAGTGAAAAAAATTAGTTCTAAGACTGGATAGTCGATAAAGAAGTAAACAAAAATATAGGTACTGATCTTCACAAATAACAGCTACATCCTCTTCAGGTTGAGCCCTCGGGTTTATAGGCCTACCTGGTAACTACACGATTTGATGCGGCCAAATTTTCAAGTGCCCTGCTTGTGCGTGCCATGTGGCTTGTGGCTCTTGACCCCGTCCCCCTTGAAGGCGGATGCACAAGTCACTGGAGTTCTCTGTGTATCAGTCAGTTCAGTGGAGGAGAGCACAGAGCAGGTGGGAAGTCTGACTACTTAAGCGGTAACAATGTTCACTGTAGTATTCACAATAATTAATAATGTAAAAATGCTGGATAACAATGCTATAGTACTTACACTAGGTGTCTTATTTCCTATTTTGATGAATTTCCATGGGACACTTCCAAATTTTGTGTACTGTCATGCTTGTGCAGGCAGCTATGATCATGGGCCGGTTGGGTAGATTCTTTGATCTCATATGATCAGCATAGACCCTAAGCACAGTTTCCACATGGCAGGGAGATCAAGAGGACAATGTGAAGGGGTAGATTTTTATCCTTCAGTTGTAAGAATAAAATATATATCATATATATAATATATAACTATATAAAGGTCATCATTGCCAAATCTATGAAGATTTAACAGTTCAAAAATTAGAGTTATCAACACAAAACAAATTGTAAACTTAACCTAATACAAAAAATGGTAATAATGTAAAAAAAAAACTCTGATGAAAATGCTTATACTCTCTCTTGTTTTTGAAGACATAAAGGTTTTATTCCAGTTATTTGAAACAGTACTATGTCTTGGCATGACACTGCATCATTAATACTCCTGATACAGATCCACATAGTTTGTTATAAAATGAGTGAATTCAGTTTTATCTGATGCCCTTGTTCTCAAGTGAAAGGATCACAATAGTTCATGAAGAAATGAAGTACACTGTGTTTGTGCATTACATCTGTCATCTGTTAGACAGAAGTGTGGAAGGGGAGTTTATTTAAGATACTATTAAAACTTGGTCACTATAAAGATAGGTGCAATGTATATTAAAAGTAATATTTACAGTGTTATCTCTACCAGTAAATGAACTAAATGTGTAACACATAAACATTTCACTGGTTTATAGGCTTATTCTTCTACATGAAGCATTTTACCTTGAAATCGTTCCTGTCCGATTTTATAAAGTAGTCAGAAAATATTATTATTAATTACATTACAACTGTATGATTCTGACATTTTCTGTTTTCTGGTTAAGGTGGTGAGTTTAAAATTATGTTAGTTTACGTTAGATTACAAGGTAGCTAGAATCAGCAGGAATTTACAGATTTTCAACTGTATACAATGTCTCACTGCACTTTAAAGCAATTTAGTTAAACTTGACTCCTCTGGAGTCATTCAAGTCTATTAGTTAAGATGACTATGCAGATCAGTAGTTGCCCCTGTCTTAATAGTCAGCAGTCAAGTTGGTTGTTGAGTTGGGCAGCGATATTCAGTTTAAAGGTCTTCTGGGTCAACTTCCCTACTCATATGGAGTCAAGTTTTTTCTGTCAAGTTGAAGGACTTTAACACTTCAACTGATGTTTAATTTATGTGAAAAGATGCGTTACCATCCATGCTGTTTACAGAACTTTGCTGAGAGCTAACATTAGACAACATGCTCATTCTCAGGCAATTTACTTAGAAGTCAAGTAGTCGGTAACACAAGGTGCAACATTTATATTCTTATAAGATTTTTGACAGTTGATGCAATTTCTTGCAACTTATTGGGAGCTGATCTCCAACACAACTTACGGCAATTTATGGCATGGGTCTCAAACTGACCCATGTTAAGAAAATAAAAAAAAGTGAAAATGAAAAACAAATGAAAAAAACAAAGAAAAATGCAGTCGTCCACTGACAATAAAATATTATGAGATGCGTACAAACTTATTTTTTAATGAAAATTGCCTATTTCTTGCATTCCATTTCAGTGCGTGTAAGGAAAGGTATGCATTCTACAAACAAGCAGGGATTATATTATAATTTGGAGCAGTTTCTATTGAACGCTCTGTGTGCACTACATGCCCTTCTCTTGTATTTTTTTTTCCATGGCGCAGGACACTGTTCCCTCTCCTCACCGCTCCCTGTCAGCATGGTCTCTGGGGGAGAGAGAATGTGTGCATGTATTTTTGGACAACACATTTCTGAAATAAAAAAGCCAGAATTTTCTTCGAACCGAAAGGTCAGAAAACGGAATTTGAATCTGTCAGGACTAATTATCTCTACCGTAAGCACATATTGTGAGGCAAGTAATGAGCACTTACCACCACACTCCTTTTTTGTGCTTTCTTTCTTTTTTTGCTTTCTTTCCCACCTCCTGGCTATAGAAATCCAAGTACACTATATATAGACAAAATCAAGCACCTAGCCATGCAGTCTGCATTTACCATGATTTGTGAAAAATGGGTTATTCTGAAGAGCTATCTTTGCAATAAGCAGGGGCGTCGCCAGGGGGGGGTCAGAGGGGGCCATGGCCCCCCCTACATTATGCTGTGCCCCCCAGTGTGCCCCCCCAATTGAAACGCTATACTAATGAACACTAAGCTCCAATTGCAGCCGATGCGGCTGACAGTTTAAAAGTGGCTGTAAAACTGCCTCCGCTGGCTGCTTAATGGATTGCTGGCATGCCAATCACTGACTGAGGCTCTTCGTCCCGCCCTTTGAAGGGCGGGCTCTTATGGAACAGTTGCTTGTCACTGCCTGACAGGGAGAAGAGCAGTCTGCTGTTACAGTGGAAGAATGAAGGCCAGCAAAAAAGTATTTTATTTTAAATAAATAGTGGAGGTGACAGAAGGAGGGACATTAACAAGGTGGGGGCTGCATTGGGAAAAGTAAATAATACACAAAGATGGTGGCTGGGGACATAATTACACATCAGGGTGGTTAGAAGGATGTCACATATATCAATACACAAACGGGGGGGTTAATACACATGGGTATGGGGGCCATTATATTAACCAGTACAAGGGGTTGGTGCATCAATACACAAGGGAGGGGGGCTGGCTGGGGGCATCAAATAAATCAATACACAAGGGAGGGGGGGTGGACTGGGGGCCATCAAAATAAAATAAATAAGCACAAGGGAGGGGGCATGGCTGGGAGGCATCAATAAATCAATCAAAACAAGGGAGGTAGGGCTGGCTGGGCGCATCAAATAAATCTTATTAATACACAAGGGTGTATTGCAAAAATGCACAAAGGGGGGTGGCTGGGGGGAACAAATACAAAAGGGGCAATACACACAGGCATTTATTTTATATGGTTATCCCATCCTGATGTGGGGGTCCATGTGGCAGCAGAACCTGCCCTGGGGTGTGTGTTTGGGTGTCAGTGGGGCAGAGCCTGCCCTGGGGTATGTGTTTGGTCATCTGTTTCCTGGCACTTTACTTGCTGTAGAGGGTTAAATAGAACTTTGTAATTTTTATTTATCCAGATTTTGTGGTCACTTCAGAGGACAAAACTTTCTAGGCCTAGAAATCAGTGAGAGGAAAAGTAAAGGTTTTGTGTTATTTACTCTTATTTCAGTCTGAATATATTATTTAAAGTTAGATGTTGGTTCAGAGTTTGTAAAACTCAATTCTTGATTACAGTATACAGGACGCTATTCCCCTTTGGTTTCACAGACCAAGTGGTACTCAGCTTAGTTATATGCAGCCGTATGCATTTTGTCATCTGTGATGAGGCGTTCATTTGTTCGTTTGGTGACGCAGCGCTAAGATGATTGTGATGCATTAATGGCTAAAAGTTTTGTTGAAGTTTCCATTATGTCTAATCTCCTTAATTTATTTGGGCCTTTTTTGATTTCTGGGATTTTAATAATGTGATAAAAAAGAATGATTTATAGTTGTTTGGATGTCAAATAGTGTGTCAAATTCTGTTGATCTGTATCTGCTATGTTTCCATACATTATTTATGTATACCTGCAAATACAGGTTTTTTTTTATCTCATTCAGTTGCATGTGCTGTTTCCATGTGTTGTTTATTTGATCTATACCTGAACTACAGGGTGTAAGTAAAAGAGCGGTATGGTTTAGTGAATGAGGGGACAAAGGGACTCTGGAGCTGATTACATGGGAGAGGACCTCTCAATGTCACGGTGCAGTCAGAAGGAGGGAACACTGCACTGACTCTCACAGTCTTCCCCTGATCTGTAGTCAGTGTGTCAAATATATTGGCAGCAGGGTCTAATATTAATATATATCGGAAGCTGGGGCTAATATTAATATATATTGGCTGCAGGGCCTATTATCAATAAATATTGGCTGCAGGGGCTAATATTTATATATATTGGCTGCAGGGACTAATAATATATATCGGCAGTAGGGGCTAATATTAATATATGTTGGCAGCAAGGTATAATTTTTATGTATATCGGCAGCAGGGTATAATATAAGTACGTATGCGCAGCAGGGGCTAATATTAATATATATATCCGCAGCAGGGGTTAATATTAATATATATATCAGAAGCAGGGTGTAATATTTCTATATATCTGCAGCAGGGTCTAATATTTATATATATTGTCAGCAGGGGCTAATATTAAAGAATGAAAAATAACTGTCACTTTAGCTGTTATTTTGAAATCATATTTTAATCAGTCTTTACTTCAAAGAGATAAATACATATTGTGTAGTTAAAAATGCACGTCTAACGTGTGTATGTATGTGTATATATATATATAGTGTATATGTACCGTTTTATAATTGGCCCCCCTACTTTGGTCCCTGGCCCCCCATGTGCCCCCCCTAAATATGAAAGCTGGAGACGCCACTGGACGTCCTCATTTACTAAAGCTTGATCTTTCAATTGCCAGTGAACAGAGTTATCTGGTAAGGACTCTATACCGTCTTCGTTGTAGAAATCTTAAAACGTATGCTTCCAGACCATTACAGTTAAACTTTTACACTTTTATTAGCACATTGACCTGACATCACCACAATGTGGACACAAGTCCTGTTATTTGAACTATATCCACCAGGAATAGGACACGGCCACCTCTTCAATGGAAGGTGTCATTTATTCCAGCATTACACGGGTGAAGGTTTTGTCCCCAGAGACCTATAACAAGCCTTGATGTTTGATCTATCTTGGAATGGACTGTTGGCCACTAAGTATGGAATTTATACAATATAACCATTTATAGCGGCATAGTTTAGGAAGTGCATAGTCGTACGCTAAAGTCAGAACATACAAAATAACAGTGATTAGCTCCAATGAAAACTGTAGTGATATAACCCGTATTTAACACAGTCTTCATATTACTATTAAAAATAGGCCTGGCTTGTTAATTTTCCTGCAATGGGGGCATTCTGCACAGAAACTGGCCCGGGGCGATTTTTAGATTTTTTTAGGAACAGTACAACCCTGCCTTGCCTCTGGCTTTATCCCTCCTCAGTTATTATTTTCGCTCAGCCCTTGCTTGCTCATCGTAGTAATTTATCTATATCTCTCACCATTAAAGCCCTTTCTATGCTGCTTTCCTCCTTTATGCCCCCCCCCGTAATCCTTCTACACCTTACTCTTTCCACGGTTTCACTTCACTGTTCTCTTTAACCCTTTACTCCCTATGTAATTACCTTCTCCCATTCTTTATGTTCCAGGAACATTGGGTCATTTAACTGATATCCAATACAAATTAACTCTTTATTGACTATAATTTAGAAAGCTATTCAAGATTGCTAAATAATCTGTTATGATGGGATATCAGCCAGTGGCAGCGCAAGGACTTAACCACATCATATATCACACAGGTTATATATATATACTTGCTCAGATGTTCTTCCAGATTGATGTTTCTTATCTTCAGGTAGATCAAACACAGAACCATCACCAGATTTCTCATCAAATAGACTGGGTACCCCTCTCCTGGAACAAACAAATGTTATTACTAAAACCATTAACAATATGTGTCATACTAATGGCTGAGCAATAAGACCCCAACAATTATTTCACATCGTTCTAAGTGTTGTTACATTTTCTACTAGCAGAAAGTGTTATCATATTTAATATTTGGCAGCATTAGTTAAAATGAAAAGCATCCTTAACTATTCATAGGCTGCTGAACTTCTTTTTATTGTAATTTAGGTGATTTCATTAGCTCTGGTATAGTCTATATTAATATTATCAATTCTTAATTTCTGTCAATAATAAGTAAATAATCTGCTGGCTCTCTATAGATAAAACTATAATAAAAATAGTTATAAACAGGAGCAAATTGTGCATATTCTACTTTAGTAAATATTCAACGTGGAATAATTTACTGTGCGCCTATTCATGTAGTTAGCGCACTGGCAGCTTAAGACACCTCTGGCTGGATGAGGGTGATGGAGTTGTAAGAGCTGGGGTTAAACAGGTTGCCAAACGCTTCACTGCAAGGATCAAATGTGCTACCTAATGAGATTTATTTGAGCTTCAGTGAGCAAAATGTTAGTCGCCTTCTTAAGGCCAAACGCTGAAAACCTTCCCAGCTTTTGTCCGAAATGGCAAGCACTTTGCTCCCCTTTTAACAAATGCAAGGAGGCCTTTCCAAGTCCTGATGAGTGATGTGGATTTTAAAGGCAACCACAGGTCATACAGAACTAATCAAGCGAAAACAATACCCCAAATTTGCCTGAAAGACCCCAAGTATCTGAGGACTTTATAAAAAAGAATTAGGAATCGACAAACACACAGGCAGCGCCAAAGGATCAAATCTTTAAGGTGACATTGTGTGGCTGGATTCAATTATTTATTCATTGTTAATTTATTTATTTATGTATGTGCAAATATCCTGCAGGTGCTGGAGACCCTCTGAAAAGAGGTTTTAGAGCGAGAGTTAAAACGATGGGCCATTTAACTCAGTCTTTATCTTAAGGCGATCTAAACACTGCCATTTAGAAAGCATACAGAAAAGTACAAAAACATATGTGTTTAAATAACCGCCCAGGAACCAGGAGGAAAGCCATTAGGGTTTTAGATGCTTGGGGGGAAATAAATGACTAGGTCAATATAGGATAATTATTATGCAGCAGGTCCTGAGTGGATTTTATAAACAGAAGTCATAATAACTATCTGACTGATAAAAAAAAATAAATAGAACAATATTTTTGTCTTAGCATCAATAAATTGCTTCTGGCACGAAAACCAGCCCTAAGTTTATAGGTGATTAGTTTTTAAAACAAACTGGTCTTTTGACTTTTTTTTTTTATAAATTAGGATGGTCTAATGTAACTGGTACCCGGGGTTTGTATAAAACCGGAATATGTGCTTGTTGTAAGGGAAACAGTTCGAGTTATAATATTTCTCTACAAAGCCAGTAAATCTGCAATAAAAGTCAGTATTATACCAACTACGAGCCTTGAACTGCCATCGTTCAAGTCAACCATATTTTTCAACAATGTTAAAGTGATGTGCTGACCTTAAAGTATGTAATCCAGGTGTGTCAGAAAGCTGAAACAAACCTGCAACCTGCAACTCCCATCAGTAAACACCATACATCAATCATAGTGTTGTCTGTGGTGCCTTGTGTTAGTAATAACTTGCACCACTAAGGCCAACAAGACCTAAAAGCCCCCCCCCCGCAATGAAGCATCCTATGTTTGCTTCACACACCGGATTCTCCCCTGCTTCTGAAAAGTGTTTCTACGCAAAAGTTATTATACCCCAACCGCGTCATATAACATGTCAGTAAACATGCAGTCAGGGTGTATGTCCCCCTTTCTGAGTGATGCAGTCCTATGCATACATTAACATAAAAAATCACTGGAACCTGGGGTCTGTCCACAATGATAATCAAGGGCTGTATAATCATATACAAGGGCTGTATATGTGTGAGGGGGGGGGGTGGAGGGGGGCAATCATTTATTAAATGCATTCATACATTCTGTAGTTTTAAATGTAATCAGTTACATTTTAAATAAATTACCAAAATTATGATTCCTTTAATGGTACAAAATACATCTCAGAAGAAAATAAGTATTTTGGCCGGTTACGATCTTTTTACTAGAAAAAAATATTTTTTACAGGTCCACATAATAATGCCTTTCCTAAGACTGCTACTGTGCTGCTTTTCCAAGGGAATTCACTTACTGCACAAAATGCCAACAAGGGATGAGTCTGGCTGATACTGACCCAGGACAGTGAACCTCAGTGGGGATTCCATGTAGAATCCGACCCTGAAGGACAATGAACACAAGACCTTCGCCGTGGGACAGGAAGATCCTGAAACCGATCAGATGATTTCCTCACTAAGCTCTGCTACTGGAAGCCCCTGCTGTTCACATCGCTAAGATCAGCCTCTAGGAAAAACCACCAGCACACACTAACACTTCATATCAGTCATCACTGCTGCTCTGACCAAAGTACCAAACAACTAAATGAACCTCGTCTGTAGCTTATGGCTCTTTATGAGAATACATGCTGCTAAATAAAGTTATGACGGAAAATCAAATGGCATTAAATTGCTATAAAATACCTACTTAACCTTTTCAGTGCCAGATGGTTGGCAATTTCCAATTTTAGGAACTCTGTGTGTTTTCCTGGTGTACCTACATTCTATATGCGATAAGCTTTCTTACTTCTATATTACAGCATTCTTCTTTGGAGAAGGAATATTGTTGGAGAAGGTTCTTGGTATATATATTCCTGGCTTTTAAGCTAATAGCCTCATTCTATAACTTAATTATTCAGGACTTTTCAAAATGAATGTAATTTTTATCCAGCAACAGCTGCATTCAATATAAATTTACACCTGAAATGTTATCTGTTTAATACAGACATTATATCAAGTAGTCATTACAATACAGGTTCTAAAACATCTTTCTTATATTTCTCAAATTATCATCTTAGATTTTTAAAACCTAAAATTATTATTTATTGTTTCATATAGTGCCATCAGGTACTGTAGCGCTGTACAATGGGTGGACAGGACATAACAGGTAGAATACAACATAAAAACTTCACTTATAGAAACAACAGGTGAGAAGGGCCCTGCTCAAATTATCTTACAATCTAGAGGAATACCATGTGTTCTAAAGTGTACACTAAGTTCATTTTACAGTGCTGTGAAAAAGTATTTGCCCCGTTTCCGATTTCTTTTTTGTTTGTTTGTCACATTTGACTGTTTCAGATCATCTATCTATTTTTAATATAAGATAAAACAATGTGAGTAAACACAAAATATGCAGTTTTGGAATTATTGTTTCATTTATTGAAGGTAAAGAGTTAATCAGAACCTATATCACCCAAGTAATTTATGCCTAAACCTAATAACTGGTTGTGTCACCCTTGGTGGAAACAACTGCAATCAAAAGTTTTCTCAAAATGAAAAGTAACTAGCAATGAGTCTAAGTAACTAGCAATGAGTCTTTTACATCAATGTGCAGGAATTTTGGCCACTTTTCTTGGCAGAATTGTTTTTGAGCATAAGCTGCACTTTTAAGGTCATGCCACAGCATCTAAATCAGGTTCATGTTAAGACATTAACTCGGCCACTCCAAACCTTAACTTTGTTGCTTTGAGCCATTCAGAGGTGGACTGGCTTGTGTGCTTCAGATCATTGTCCTCCTGCATTAGCCAACTGCGCTGAAGCTTTTGGTCACCAACTGTTCGCTGGACAGTCTCACATTTAGGATTTTCTGGTAAAGAGAATCATTTATAGTTCCATCAATTATAGCAAGTCTCCCAGACCATCACACTACCACCACGTTTGACCGTTGGTATGATGTGGAATGCTGTGTTAGCTTTAAGCCAGATGTAACATCTTCAGGTCTTCCAAAAATTGCCACTTTTGACTCATCAGTCCACAAAATATTATTCCATTCCTATACGTCCACAAAATATTATTCTATTCTCCAACGTCTTGGGGGTCATCAAGATGTATTTTGGAAAATGTGAGATGAGCCTTTGTGATCTTTTGGTCAGCAGTGATTTTCACCTTGCAACTCTCCTATGGATGCCATTTTTGAAAACAGTCTTTCTTCTTATTATGAACACTGACGTCAGAGACAAGTGAGGCCTGCAGCTCTTTACATGTTAGTCTGGGTTATTTTGTGAGCTTGTGGATAAGTCTTCAATGCACTCGAATTTTGGAAGGTTCATCACTGATCCACGTTTTCTCCATTTGAAGATGATGGCTCTCACCATGGTTTGCCCATGGAGTCCCAGAGCCCTACAAATGGCTTTGTAACCTTTTCCAGACCAATAGAGGTCAATGACTTTGTTTCTCATTTGTTCTTAAATTTCTCTAGATCGTGGCATCATGTGCTGCTTTTTGAGACCTTTTAGCCTACTTTACTTGATGTTTAGATTCAACAGGGCTGGCAGTAATCACGCTTGGGTGTGTCTAGTGAAATTGAACCTAATAATCAATCAAATTTGGTTAATTGGTTGATTTTGTAACTGTTTTTCACATAGAGCTAGGTAGGGCTGGATAGCTTTTCCCTTTTATACATGAAATCAACATTTGACAGCTGTATATTCGTGTTTACTCTGATTATCTTTGTCTAATGTTAAATTTTGTTTGATGATCTGAAACACTTAAGTGTGACAAAAAAGCAAAAATAGAAGATATTGGAAAGGGGGAAATCATTTTTCACAGCACTGTACAGTAGATCAGTAAAATAGCTTTAAAAACATCAATATTTTCTTTTTTTATAGGTAAAACCCCTTTGTCTAAACTGACAATCCAATCCAGTTGGCAATGACTTTATCACTTTAGGACCCGTGACATGCTGAAGTAAGATATAGCGGAAAAACCAAAGTGAAAAGAGAGAATTTGGGCTTCCCCTATTAGCAAAAGTCATAAGGAGATGGCAGACATGTATATTGCTATTGACAATGAATCTTACTGGAGACAATTTTCAAAGCTTGGCAATGGGCAGACATGTTAGGATTATTGGGTTTTTCTTCTTATGCAAGGTAAAAAAAAAAATAATGCGATGCAAACTTTTACATTTAAAATGGCATTGTTCTCTCGCGTAATCTGGCCACCATCCGAGTGGTGATCTGGTTATTAGAAAGGAGAAGAATGGAAGACATTGGCAGGGATTGGAGCTGGGGGATGAATGTGGAAATGTAGAATGGATGTTTCTTTTTCTGTCTTTCAGCTGACCGTTGTTTCTGTCTGTTTTTTAGAACTGATCCAAAGGGACAGGGAAAGTCAATGTGTGGAGCTCTAAGGAAGAACCCTCTCTACAGCTGCAGCTCAGAGGATTAGAGAGCTTCATCCACAACGCAACATTACACAAGTAGCCTTTGAACAAAAGTCATGGATACTATTAATGATATGGTAATCCTTCATCTAGCTACCTCCCAGTAGTGATTATACTGACATGGGAAGAATATCTAAGTCGTGGATGCACCCCACAAACAACAGTGTTCCTATTGTTTACTCAAAGCCTTGGTAGGGCTAACTTTTAGCAGTATCTATAACGTCACCTTCCTCCTCTCTGTATAGAATGGACGAAGTCTGGATTTGTTTGCAAGTTCCCACACACATGTTTTGCCATTTAAAAAAAATCACATCCCTGACGACGAAGGATTCATGCCTATGTGAAAGCAAGACCACACAAAGGTTACTTCTGTAGGTCTGGAGGAAGATGTTTTAATTGGATTGAACACAATGCATGAAGAGCTTTTTTGAATAAACTATGCACACATCAGAATATTATTTGATATGGGTTTCTGTATCATCATACAATGTATACAAAAATTACTGGACTTTGTATTCTAATATTAATTCCATACCCTACCATTTAGAACCTTTGGTGTCACATACCATACCGTTTTGTGACCCTGCTGTTAACGTGAGCTAGAAATAAGGGAGTAAAGGAGGTGAGGGAAGAGCTAAAATAGTGAGAGGATAAGGCAGCTAAGGAGTGAGTATGTATGTATGTTTTTATGTTAGAGTGATTGTGTAAGGATACGTGTGTTAGCATGTTATTGTCAATTTGTGTATGATAGAGAGAGAGTGTGTGTGCAAATATTTGAGCCAATGCATGTGGCTTATATATATATATATATATTTATATATATATATATAAATATATATATATATATAAATCTGTTGTGTTATTGATTAACACTCTTTAGGGATCAAGTTTGCTACATAGGTTGTATATTTGCTTGTAAAAGACTTTTCTCTACTATGGTGTCTGTGTTTCTTTGTCCCCCTATTGAGGAATTTGGGCATAACATCTAAAGGTAAAACTACATGTGTCTAACAATGTTCTGGTGTACCTTACCTTTCTATGGTTAAATAAAATTGTATATACATATAATATACAACATGGTAATAACATTTGCATAACAAACAAACATTTTTCCTCCAAAATTATCTACTATGACATAACGTCCAGCATTTACCATTAGCTTTAAGGAAGATACATTTACTGAAATTTATAGCAGGAATTCATAGAATGGCAGAATTTGCACCAAAGATAGACACCAAATTGACATCAATTACCGAGAATCAAACATGGCCATGAAATGGGGATATTGGACATTTCCATCTTCATCAAGGGGGATTCTGTCAAGTAGCTGCTCAAAGTCTTCATCAGTAATCTCCACGCCAAACCTGAAACACAAGTTAGCTGCAGTCATTCAAGGAGTTCGTTTGGGTCCCCAGCGCCCACAATAGCCCCAGCATATGGCTGCCATTAACTCTTTGTCACTGCCTCACCCCTCGCAAACATGAGCAGCCTTGTGAATATCAGAGGTTAATCAGGTTTTTCAGTGAAAGAATTCGTAGGCTAGAAAGTTTGCCGAGGACTCGGCCAGAAGTTGGAATACGGGCATCGAAAGCCCATATCGGATTGTCCTCCGTGAAACCTTATTCATTAGACTAAAACACTGGTATTACTTAAACAAGCTAGGTGCTTCAAAAGCCTTTTCAACCATATTGTTTAGCATGAAAGGCAATTTACCAAAAAAAATGGCTTTTCATAAAATTAAAAAAGTGAATCTGATCTTTGGATAAGCATTTCATAAAGCTTTAAATAGGAATTTTGCATGCGGACCTTTTGCCAGTATCTGTTGTGCTTCTATCCCTCCAGCACAATTTAGGCATAATCCTTAAAACACTAGCATAAATCACAACGACTTAAGATATAAAGATGAACAAGGCATTCATTCATTATCTTGAGAATCTGATCATGAACAGCTGACTTTTGGAGAAGAAGGTTGTGTAAAAAAAAAAAGGGAATGGGAATTGCAGTGGATTTTATTCTTGTGCCAACACTAAAGAATATAATTCCATAAAAAAAAACCCATTCAGCTGTTTCTGTGGACTCTTCTTCACTTTGACAGATTTATGTAAATAAAAAAGACATTTCGGATTTATAGAAAAATAGGCCTTTTCATCTCTTCAGAAATAAATCTCATTCTCATCACAAAAATTGTTGGCTGTTTCCAAAAAAAGTATATATTATGCCGATGTATGCTCATTATCATATAAAAGGGATGTCTCATTCCTATATTGTCCTTAGAAATGCATAATAAAATATGCAAAAAGACTGAATTTGGTTATGGTAACCTATACAACAGTTTTAGTGCCACCTGGGGTGTTGTCAATCACTCCATGTCTACAACTTAAAGGGTTAAAGGTTATATACGCCATAATTTGTTCAACAACTCCGGTGCGCTGAATGTCATCACACGACGGCAGGTGGCTATTGTCTGGAACAGTTTAATAAGAGTTTCTAATAATAAGTGTAACTAAACATTTAGATTTTAAAAGCTGTGAACCTACATAGGAACGTTATATATGAGCTGACCCAAAGCCTCTTGAAGTATTAACCCTTCAACTGGTTATGAGAAAGATTTTCTTATACTTGGTGGCAGCCACATGGTTCTAATAATGATCTGTATAATAACATCACTTGTCTGAAGTTAAAGATACCTGTTGATGAAGACTGGCGTCTGGAAAGGTACATATGTATATATATATATATATATATAATATATAATATATATATATATATATACATGCACTGACCCCTAGCAATCCTCCACTATACTATATAGTATTAAATACTTGTACAAAATGTGACAGCAGGAAATGTTTATTATACCCAACATTACTTTCTAGCATGTTAGAAAATACATACGTTAATACATACTATATTCTACGAGAGTACCGGAATGTGCTCCATAGGTATCAGTGAATTGCATTGGTGACAGTGCTTCTGAAGGGGCAAGTAATACATTAAAGGGCTACTCTACCAATTCTAAGCTCATTGCAGAATACCGTATATCAGACGCAAAATCTTCCTAAAAACCTATTTCCTAAAAACCTATTCTCACTGAACATATTTCCATACTTCACAACTGGACTACCAGGGGTCTTCTGTTTTTAAACACATACTCCCACTACCCTCAGCCGGAAAATAAGGTAGTAAGAATTAGTGGTAAACTCAATTAAAGAGTCAAAGCTTTGTTGCCAGCACATGTTAGTTATGTTAGGATTTATCAGCTCGGCCACCCATATAAAATGAAACAATTTCGGCGGCCATAAAACGTGTAAAGTCCACCAATGTTACACACAGTTGAAAGATACTCCTCTTTATGTTCTTGACATGGCAAAGGTGTCTCTATGTCTTGGCTGGTGCATCCAAATTAGAATATGTGACAGACTTTTTTCTTGTCCATAAAAAAAAGCTAATTTGAATGACCAAGACACCCCCAGAAGAAAAAAAACTTTCATTTTTCTGTCAGTCCTTCATACTTTAACAATGGGTGTTAAGGATGAGATCTGAATGGGAGACAGTGATGGAACATTGAGACAATGGCAGGATTAAGCAACAATAGTGGGAATCAAAGTGCCCTTGGTTCTGAGATGCAGGCAGGGATCAGACGGAGGGGGTAGAATATATATAGATAGATAGATATAGAGATATACCGTATATATAGATATATATGCACACACATATAGATAAGGTGGCTGTTATGCCAGATGGCTCCAATACTTAAATCAGAAATATTTAAATTAGTAAATACATGATTGACATACAGTGTTTTCTTGCAGGATTTGTCTAAAAGCGTGATTCTTGTTCCAAACATATAATGTATACTTTACACATATCTGGGTTCTTAGTATTTAACCCTTATCATAGTTGTGCCCTCTAGCCTGTATTGTATAATATAGATTATAATTTATATACATAAGAACATAAAACTGCAGGCTGTCAATAAAAATATATATTTTACATTTTTTTATTATTTAGGTTTCAAGAGCATTTTAATGTTTGAAAAGGACGGTACAGTTTGTTTACAGGGTAGTAAGCTTGGGCTTGTGTATGTGGAGCAGCAGCAATTGCTTCTGTAAAAAGTATAATAGTATAAGATCAAAGGACTTACTAGAGATAATAATAAGACCCCTAGGTATTTAGGACATTGTTCATTTTGCAGTGAAAATCCCCATATATCACTTATCTAAAAGTCTCTCCAAACTGTTCTCTCTAGTCAAATTGCTATTAGGATTTTTTACAGAATATGGTACTCCTTCACGGTATATGTACACGTTCTGCACAGTACAGGTTATGTTCAGGTCCAGTCAAAAGGCTGGGTGGTCTTGTGGTGTGCGTACTACTCCTTTTAGAATGTAAGCTCATGAGCTCATAAAGGTCATCATAAGCCTTAAGTCGCGATTGGAAGCTCACGAGCAGGGACCTCAGCCCGTGTCGTATCTGTACTTGGTTTCCGGTACCTGTTAACCACCCCATGTAAGAATTGCACAGTGCTGTGGAATATGCTACTGCTTAATAAATAAAGGTTAATCATGATAATAATACATAGCTGTGGCAGTTAATATTTTTGTTATTGGTCCCTGATTAGGCTGACATGTCCATTATAGCTGTCCACGAGCTTCATTAGGCAACCAGTGTGTTACGGTGCGGTAGAGACTGTAGTCTTGTTTTGTTGTTGTCTATAAATGGGGACATAACACTATCTAATATAATTACATTTCAGTAACGCTGCTGCCTGGCTCTTCTCATTTCCATACCCAAATCTTGCCTACCTTTTCACTTCCATGCGACCGGTTTTCCTCCCCTGAAGCCAGCTGTACCACCTAATGTATCCAGCAGTTATATAGCATATTTCCTTACATTACGCAATACACTAATATTATATAGAATTCTATACAAAGTGGAGATGAGTGTAAGTAATTACGCGCAGGTCACTCACGGAAGTGTATAAACGAAGATGTCCTGGCATGTAAATCATATGTTTACACAACACGATGTAAACATTTAGTTACAACAACCTTCACTATTCTAAATCAACACAATTTCCCTGTGTGTGTGTGTTTGTGAATAAGTTTGTGAATAAGTCCTTGCTGTGAGGTTTGGAATTGAGATGAATAGGGGAGTAACGGGTAACAACGTCACAATGTTAAACACACGCTGACTTTCTGTTTAGCAAGGCATGCCCTCGGCATTCACCCGGCGGACTGCGTAAACACCCAGACAATAGATTAGTTACAAAAATATAAGGATTAATAACAAACAAAAAAATCAGATCACAAAGAGGAGTCATCGGTTTGTTCTCGAGACAATAAGACCACCAGTACTGTTTGGTCTGGGGACTTCAGCTCATTCCTATTCCATGTCCCCAGAGGCTAATAAATTCTCACCAAAATCTGGTATTGACTTAATGAGCAAAGTAAAGACGTATGGCATCGTCTGAAACGCAAACAGCCGTTTGGGAGCCGCTTACAAGTCATTTTGTGACATTGTCTCGAATCCGCTGCACAATACGCTCTTGTTTATTAGCTTTTATTTATATAGGACTGAGAGATACGGCAACATGTTTGGAGTTTTATGTACATGATGACATTTAGACCAACAGAGGCAGAAAGTAGGAAGAGTCCAGATCTCATGAGTTACTCACTAGTACAGCTTTTACCACTTCTGATGGAAGGCTGTTCCGCTCATCCACCACACTACCTTTTACCAGTAAAAACTTCCTTACATTGCCTCTAAGCCTCTGACCCTCTAATTCTAGACCATCATCTCTAATTTTAGATTATGTAGAGTAAACACTGTTTTATTATGGAATACTTTCAGCGTTGGCTTTACTTTGTTATCTCATTATTTTGGATAAAGAATGTGTTTCTAAAGTAATTTGTACGAATCAATGCATTAGACAATCGGCACAGGAATATTTATTCTAGTGAGTTGATGAATAAAAATTACCTAGGTTAAGCTAATTTTTCATAGTTTTCATTTAAGTGACTTGTGCACCAATATAAAATACCTAATGTGAAGGATACAGTGGCAGAGGTGATTTAGTTTTATTTGTTTCTCCATACTGAGTCAGCACATGAAACTTAATATATTTGTTTAATTGATGTAAAAAGCACCTAGGTAAAGACATAGAAAACCTTTACAATGCAAAATATCAGGGCGAGTTCTATATTAAACCCGCATATAAATTTATAGTAAGCAAAAGGGTGTACCTGCTTTCTATAGCGGCTCGGAATTCCTGCTGGCTTATGACATTTCTGTTGAATTTATCTATTTTTCTAAATGAAAGAAAGCAAAAATAAAAAAGTGTACAAGCATAAAAACTCAATATAAAACAGACAGTAAAATCTCACATAGAACACATTTACATCTCCCTTGACACTAATGGCATCAGAAATCTTGGGGCCCAGTACAAACCTACCTGCCCTGTCCCACCGCCTGGGCCCATGCTTTCAATGGTCCCTCATCCATGGAAAGAGGCTAGAAGGCCCCAATCATCAGAAAAGGGGCCATTGTGGCCTCAATACTCACAAGGCCACAGGGGGAAGGCCACAATGGCCATTAGGGATTAGGGAGGTGGTGAGACATTGAGAGAGAGTGTGAATGGGAGTGTGCGAGAGTGAATGAGAGCACAAGATAGTGTGAGAGAGCATAAATAAGAATGTGAGTGAGGGTGAGTGACTAGTCCCTAAGCTTAATCGGCTATGCGGCAGTGCAGCAGATCTAAGGGCTGAATAAAAAATTACCTTGATTATAGGATGAGGTTGTTTTTTTAGATTAATTTTTCTCAAACAAACCCTGTTTTATAATCAAGCAAATACGGTAATATGAATAAATACATACTCGAATGTTGCCAGCAATGCCAAGAAATCTGCCTGGAAGAGGTTTGTCAGTGTGGCTTCCACCGCTGTGAGAGAAGATGAGGGGCTGATCGCACCTTCCCGATGAAATCTGCAGACGTGGATATGTTAAATGGTATTAAGCCCGTAGTTATGTCACAGTATAGACAGAATATTACATGAATTACATAAATATTAGCTGCTGATCAAAGCTATGGAGCTCTGACAAACTTTGAGACGCAGTTCTCAAGGTCATCAAAGTAGCAACAGTAAGACATTGCATTTTATTCACTACAGTCACTTATCTTTTACTTAAACATAGACATGTGTGTTAATGCTTTAGTTAAGAACCAGGAAGTATAATAACATTTTGTGTACCCCCCCCCCAACTCAGTGTAGGAGCTCTTTTTTTTTCACCATGAGTACAGGTAATACGCATAGCGGGGAACTTTTGGGCTCCAGCTACCCGGAGGTGACCTTTGCGGGACGAGGCCAGGACTGCCTGCTGACTTCAGTGGGCTGATGTTAGGTGCGTTCCCATCGCCATCAATGGGCGTACCAGCATTGCGGGAATCACCCCTATTTACAGGTGAAATGTGTGGGGAGTGGGGTGTATGAAGACCCTGCTTCCGTAACCCGGAGGATTCGGGTGTTGAGTTCCTAAGTATGGTAATATGTCTTGTTTAGGATGGGCTCTCTACAATCAGTCCTAATAAATCTTCAGTTTATTTTACATGAGTCGAGGTTCTCATGCAAACAAAGCACTGGGGACCAGATGTTCCTTTGCATACACAGTATTAGATAGCATCTTTCAATACACAAGGAACCCCAAGCCCCAAGGGGGAAGTTAGGAGGTCAGGTTATTATAACTGCTCTCAGGGGTAATACGAGAACAAAGGTACACAAGCAAAGACTGTGCTACCGGTCTGATTCATTTATGATTCATTTACAGTCGACTGATGTTGTATACCTAATGCAAAGACCATTGAATTATTCTACAGAGTGGTTAAACTGCCCTTCACATGCTGCAGTCAATAAAACAATATATATCAGTGTTTTTACTTTTAATGGAGATCTAAAAATCCTTCACACCAGAGTTTTATAATTTAGCCTTCTAAATTAAAAGATTTTTCTCTTTATTTATTAATCTTCCCAACCATAGTTGGGTCTAGATTTTTCAGTACAACTGATGAATGATTATGAATAATTATACATAAACAAAGAAACATAATTCTTCCGATCACAAGTTTGTTAATGATCATGATACATTGTAGTTAATAGTTATATATATTTAGAGAGAATCCGTGCCTTACCCTACACACACTGAGGACCCCCTTATACCAATGGGGGCCCTAATCAGCTGCTCTTTTTGCTATCCCTACTGAAAACCAAAATATTCCTGGGTAAGGATTGGAAAAAGTTCATGACTTATTTTTAGTTGATGTTTAAAAATCAACTAAAAAGAATAGGATGCTGTTATATTTATTATATATAGTTTTTCTGAAAGATTGGGCTATATAAAACAATAAATAATAATAATAATAAAAGTGGTCACAATTCTTAACAGATACTTTCTACAAATGGGCATTTAATGTTGTAGTCGTTAGTGCCACCTAGTGGATAATCATGGACTTACTGTCAGCGGATTAAAATTGTATACATGAATATGTCATTACTCACAGAAGAAAAGATGATATTTCAAAATAAGAAAAGGAATTCAATTCAATTAAGAAAAGCCAACAATGCAGACTCTATAAGAAACATTTTAACATGCACCAGACATGGGATTAAAGAATTGGAAGCAGCCAGCAGTATAGCATTGCTCGGTCCAATTCACTACCCAGGGTATAATCATCTGGCACTTTCAATAACATTGAGGTTGCTGTAATAATGTTGTTTCAAATCATGTTGTACTCACTTTACGATTAAAGGCCTTTTTTACATAACAGGAGAAGAAACAAAACAGAGACACTACATGGGTCTGAAGATGAGCACTGAGAGGTGGTCCTTCAGGAAATGTGGGCAAGAAGCTATACCTTTACAAAAATGCATATTACTGGTAATCACCCTCACTCTGGTTGACATATTTCACTCTTACCTGTGTTTTGGGTTAGAGAGTATCTTATGTGTGATCCCTTTATCACTGCGATCCTGAAAGTTTCTTAGCAGGTCAATGTAGCTGATGCCTGATAAACTATCCCCTAGACCACACCGTGCCAGAAAGAGGTTAAAATGCTCGTCTTTGAGGTTTAGTCCAAATTTCTCCAATACTTCAATAAAATCACCCTTTTCAACCTAAAAAAATGCACAAAAAATATTTGAAATGCTTGGTGCCCCAAGAATCATGTACTATTAGTACCTACCTTGCTCCTTATCGTGTTAGTAAATGCAGAGCACAGGCTTTGGGCAACAGTACATTATTTCAGATCTACAATTATTGAAGTACCTGGTCTACAAAGGTTCATCTGCCCATTTTTAAAATTAAAAAAAGAATATGGAATATTTATTACGTGTTTGTGCTTTTTTATTAATAGGGGAATGAGGGCTTTGAGAGGTGGCATGTTAGCGGGGACCAGAGAATTGTTTATAAATGCTGGCAAGCTTATCTGGTATCTTTTTTATAGTATACATGGATCCATACACTTATCAGCTGCTCTATTTGTTTATAAGGCAGTGCCACCCCTACTGAAAACCAAAATATTCCAGGGTAAGGATTGCAAAAAGTTTAAGAGTTATTTTTAGTTGATGTTTAAATATCAACTAAAAAGAACAGGGTGCTGTTTTATTTAGCTGTTTTTCTGAAAGATTGGCTATATAAAACAATAAATAATAATAACAAAAGTGCTCACAATTCTTAACAGTTACATTCTACAAATGGGCATTTAATGTATTTTCAGACAATGCGTATCGGTCATTCATCTGATTAAGATGATTCCTTCCTCTCTTATAGTCTCTATATGTTTAATCTCAAACCAGAGGATTCCATCTTTAATGTAACTATCGCATAAGGGATCGAACCACATCAGCTGCACCTCTTATCTGTTCCTTCCACCTTCTTTGCATCTCCATAATCTTTTTTAAGGAAACATAATTTCTGCCTTAAATATATATTTGCTATCAGTAATTGTATGCTTTTTTTCTGAATGCTAAATGACCACCTCCTTCTCAGCTTACGCAAAAGCTACACAGAGATATTTACCGTATTTACCCGAATATAGGCCGCACTTTTTCCCCCCACTTTAAGTCTTTAAAGTGGGGGTGCGGCCTATATTCCGGGTCTAGCGCAGGAATGCGGAATTCGTATCGCCCGACGCACAGGACATACAGTTTCGGGCGCCTGGCAGGCAGCAGGGTTAGGATACAGATCCCCCGCAGCGCTGCAGGGGACCGGCATCATACTCTCTGAAACGCTGAGACAGCCTCCCCTGCCTCCCCTGCCAGCACTTTCCACGGGGGGAGTGCCGGCAAGGGAGATTGTCTAAGAGCATCGCACAGACATTCACCGGCTGTGGCGATGCGCGTAAACAACCTCCGCTGACAGCACGTTTGCTTGATGTGCTTTAACAATATCCCTTGCCAGCACTTCCCACGGCGGAAGTTCCGGCACCGGAGGTTGTCTACGCGTATTGCCTAGATGTCCCCCGCCGGCCCCCCAAGACACCCGGGAGTCTGCTTTGGTAAGTCGGGGGGCACATTTTGGGGGCAGAGTGGCAGCATATTCGGGGGGTGGGCAGAGTGGCAGCATATCTCGGGGGGCGGCAGAGTGGCAACATATCTTGGGGGCGGGCAGAGTGGCAGCATGTCTTGGGTAGGGCAGTGTGGCAGCATATCTATTCTATGTTTTTTTTACTAAGAACAAATTTTCTTTACAAAAGCACCTAACTTTTAGGGGGCCTATATTCAGGTGCAGCCAATAATCGAGCCAATACAGCATATTATACACACACATCATTCAAAACAAAGTACTCCTAGTTAAATGTTCCTAAAAAAGCGGTTTTGCACACCTTGCCAATTCTTTGTGGGTCGCGTTTTTCAAATTCTTCTTTCATGTTCCGGAATCCCTCTCTGAATTTATCTTTCAACCATTTTTCAATGCTAAGTGAGACTTTCCTTTCCAGTTCTGCTTTTGACATTTGTCTGGATTCACCTGTGTAAAGAAATGGATTAGGAAACGTGCTTGCCTTTTCTATATCTCATAGAAGTTTCCAGTGTGAAAATTCTCTCCAGTGTGTGGTATGATCCATATGGACTTACATCACTTTTGAATGCCCGATAGATGTGGTATTTTGCCAAGGCCTAGGGTGACATGTAGCAGGAGTGGACACTCCTATCCCTTTTTACCAGGGTATATTAAGCTATGGTGATCGGGCTCCCTATGGGCTTGTTGGAGAGCCCTGACTAGCCTATTTACACTCTGGAGGTCTGTATGTGAAGCAGCACAGAACCCTGTAGTATGCCTCCTTTCTCTGCTAATTTTTCCTGGGGATGAGCACCACAGAAGCATGATTCAGTATATGACATCATGTCCTGACACTCTGGACTAAGTGATGTGCAGCATAAGAAAGAAGACACATGACATCATGTCCAGACACTAAGGGATGTGCAGCATAAGAAGGAGGAACCCCTTTGGCCAAGTAGGCACAACCCAGGAGAGCCGCTAAAGGTGCTGCCTTGGGTCAGACTTAGGGCAGCATCCTTTATATATCAATGAGTGACACTAGACTAACACAATAATGGGAAAGAGCTCTCACTTTCATGAGACATTTCACATTATTGTGAATCTAGTATAGAGAAGCTGGGCTATCTTTAGGCATGGGCAAGCAGGGCTCAAGGTAATGATGTTAATCCTTATTTAATATCCTTCTGTCACATGTCAAGGATTGTTTTTTTATTAACTAGGTTTCAAGCTGTAAATTATGGTGAATGTTAACACAATAATAAAATGTTTCATATGGCAACATTAAAAAAAACCGAATCATTTCAACATTACCCTTTTTGCCAACATTGTCTGAAGAATGGGTTTGAATTTCTTTTCCTAGCTTTTTTAGAAGGGTTTGTGCCTTGATTGCTCCTGTTCCATCCACATCATACCTATATCAGAATAAAAAACTGATGTATTAAAGATATCTTTCCAGTGATGACATTATTATTATTAATATAGTTTTATTGTTTTATATAGCACCATCATATTCCACAGCGCTGTAAAATGAAGTCATTTTTGACAATATGTGGACAAATGGGGTTCATTTACAAGATTAAAAGAGGCAGATAAGTGGAATATAGCATCCTTATACAAATATATTGAAAGCCAGTAGTGATAACACTCTAGGGACCTGTCCATCAATTGGAGTGTCCAGAGAATAATATGTAATAGAGGTAGGACACTCAAATATAATGGATTACTTAAAAAAGAACTGTGCAATTTTATCCAAATATTCAAAGCTAAAAAATATATGTACAGTCAAAGGAAAAAGTCAAGAATATTTTTTTAACATTGTGATTTTCAACCTACTATTTATCTGGGGAAGTTCATTGCAACTTGTTGGCTTCTGAAAAATGTGTTGGCGAGAAAGACTAAAGAATAAATTGTAGTTTGGGAACAGTTGGAGGTTCCAGGGTTAATAAATAAGATACTTTGCCAGGCCAGCAGAAGAACCCATGTGAAAATAGAGTCTTTAATTCATGTCTTAGTAGAGAGGCATGTGAATATAATGCATATCTCTGGATGTGAAATCTACCTGTTCCAGAGCTTATCAAACTCTGTGTCCTCCATATGGAAACCAATTTGCTCCAATATGTTTCTCAGTTCAGGTGGTAAAATCCCTGCAGCCCCATCTGGTTTCTTCTGTGAAACTACGTCTGCAAAATCCAAAAACCTATAGATGGGGAAAAAATATGTAGCTTTGATTCAGGAGTGTTTACGGAAACATAGGCATTGTAGAAGTCTGATTGATGTGTAGCTACAGTTCTTCAGGATATTGTAGTAATGCTTCATTTGCACATAAACAATGTGTTTTATACTTTTTGGTTGTGTGTGCTATAATGGATCATTCATTCACACAACGGCTCTCTGGATCCAGTCCTAGGCTCCTTAACTGTAATTTTTTCCAATAAAAGTGGAAAAATGTGTGCGTATACATTTCATACAATGTGCACTACAAGAAGTGGAGCATGCTGGAATTATTACTAATCTAATCCACTATGTCAACTGTTCCCATTCAGATAACATCAATATTCCAGATTTGCAGTAAATTTGAGAACTAAGTTGTCTTTCTATGCATTCACTACCAGCAGAGGGCAGATTAGTCCCCTCATCACTGAAATGTGTGGACAGAGAGAGATCATATTAAGAATATAGGTAGCTGTTACCTTTGTTTTGTCTTGAGCTGCGCATGAACCTGTGATGCAGTCATCTGGGCTTGATTCTCTGATCTCCTGTTAATGGGGTCCAGCCAGGTGGGACGCCCTGAAGGTATGGGATCGCGTATGACTGAGTAGAGCTCGTCAAACGTTATTATTGACTTTTCATTTAGCTTGAACCTGTCAACATCAAGAGAGAGATACATTGTAACACCCATACAGTCTCCGTGTATGACAATTGACAGAAAGAACACGAAACATAACAGATCTAATTAAGTTGCTAAATGAAAACAATCTAATCCCAGGCCAGGCATCCGTGAAATGTCCTTTACTGTGGCCCACAAACTACAGGGATATGAATATATTGGCACATTTGAAAATAGAAATGTAATGTTATATAAATGTTGACAATAATAATAATAAAAGTAATTACTTAGAAAATGCATAAAGCTATCAAGTATCCAAGACAAGACCAAGGACTAATTAAGGTCTTAACATCTGGAAAAAACGGGCAGAAGACATAGCTTAGTTATTAGTTATTAGTTACTAATCACAAAGTACAGCGACAAAGTACAACGCTATAAGGCAGAGCTTGGCACTGGACATCGAAAGAGCTCTGAGATACTCGGTCACGTTCTGTTCCCTTCCCAGTGCTGTTCAGGTCACGTACCTCAGAAGGAGTTGCTGGAAATTCCTAGAACTTATAAGCCTTCCAAGGAATTTGGATAACATCATTAGCAGTACATCCCTGAAAGACAGAAGAGGACCTCAGTCACCGACCCAGTTCCTTTCAATGTGTTTAAATACATATGGTGAAAACATTTATTCTGTACCTGTTAACTTGTCCCTTGCCCTCAGGATCATTGTTTTTAAACAGCTGCCTGAGACTGTAATAGCCACCGGACTTCACTTTTTCACGCAAAACATGCTCCAGCTGCAAAGAACAATGTTATTTTAGTTTGATCGAGGAATTTTTATACAAGAGTAAAAGTCTAGAAGGTCATATGAAACAAAATTCCACATACACAATCTGTGTATTCTGATGATATCATAGTACCTATTTTAAAACAGATGTATAAAATGTTTATTAATTATAGATACTTTAGAGTATGATATCAGGCCAATAAAGAAAAACCACACAGATCAGAGGTACCAAAAATATATGTGGTTCTGCATCTTTTTTTTTCTATGCTGGCCCAATAAAAGGTTTCATGATTGAAAGCAGAATACTAAATCTGGTAAAGAACTTGGTGCACAAACCAAATTCATCTGCTGGCTTTCCCACTAAAAACCTGGACATGGTATGGGGGATTATGATCATTCATTCTTATCCTTGCTGGCAAACCTCATAAATGTGATGGACAGGATAAAATTAAAAGAACTTCTTATGTGGGGAGTGAGGGTCTTTCTTACCTTAAGGGCGAACGATTGTAGGATAAAACAAAGCAATCTGTCAGTGAAAGCTGAAGTATAGGGAAAGTGTAGAGTAATAAAAAGCTATACTTAACTATTGTTATCCATTTAAACAAAAATGAACTGAACAGCTCAGTGTGTCCTTACCTCATCCACCTCGATCCTGCTCAGGGTTCCTGGCTTTGACACAGAACTGGATCTGCTGCTGGCAGCACTCACTCGGCTCTCAGCACGGCTTCCGATGTCAGCTCTCCGACCTTGTACACACATACAAAAATAAGGAAGTATAGTACCAGGAAAAGTGCCATAGGAGTATATGGAGCAGATAATATAAGGACACGCTAGAGAAACTCATTCCTCGAGTCTCACTCCGACTGGCCCCATGACATTCACCATAAGGTAGATTTCCAATTTCCTTCTTTAGATCCAAGGTTATGGGTGGCCAGGCAATCACCATCAATCAGAATGGCCACACATCACAGTATCACGATTAATGATACCGTGCTAACAATTACAATTGATACAATTAAAAGAAACAGTCTACCCTACCTAAAATGAAATATTTTGTTGTGTCTTATCTATGATACACTACATATAGCTTACCCATGCCCATTCACTGAAGCAGAAACTTGTTTTCCAACCCACAAGAAATAAGTGAAGTAGGTCCATCTAATCAAGCCCTCATCATTTATCTCAGAAACACTTCCATTGAAACCTTCAATCTTGGTTACCTCTTGTTTTCTTTGGGAGGTAGGGCTTACCCGTTTATGTCTACAGGCAGTGCTTCTATCCCTCGTGTAATGGGAGCATGATAATGCAGGTAGAATGGTGGAAAGTTGCACCCTGGTGGGGTATCACACTTGATGTAGCACCAGGTGCAGGAAAGCACATGTGATGTTAGAAAAGGCCTAAAGGGTCCAGGAGCCTTTGTGCAAAAATCACCACCGCACAGTACTTATCCACTAAAGACTGGCAGAAGCAGACAAACCAGGCATATATGGGGGAGGCAGGATGTAGAAAACTGGGGCAGAGTCAGGTACCAGAGCAACAGTCCAAGCAGAGAAGAACCAGATAATATATAATGTAAATTAAATCAGGTGTCAAAAGCCATAGATTTAATGACCAACAAAAGTCAGGAGCAGGCTGGGTCAACACCAGAAAAAACAGCGCACCCAAAACAGAGGTGAGGATGGTCAGGAAAACAGAGGTTGTACACATGAAGTTCAGCATAATCAGGGAAGGGACATAGGGCAAGAGCTAGGGCAGCAGGGACAGGGAACAACACGTTGCCCAGACATGACTTGTCAAACAACTGAGCAGCATCCTCTGGGTGTCAGAGATCTAAATAGGCAGGAGTACATCACATGGGTAATGGAGCTGTTAAAAAAGATGGGGCTCTTTTAAGAGCTTTCCTAACTCATGAAGAAGGAATCTTGTGCCCCCTGCCCGAAACCGCAGCCAAATACAGAAGAGGAGTGATCTGCCACAGCTGGAGCTTTCTCCACCGCAGAGGGACTGCTGCTTGCTGCACAGGACCAATGCTTGCCTGCCAAGGATCAGTGAATTAACCCCATGAGAAACTGCTACCTGATGCCACGTGGGAAACCACAGAGCAGTCGCTCTCTTTGAGATAGGTACCAACAGATCTCCACATGGGACCATGAGCATTATGGGACTAGCTTTGTACGTGAATAAAAAAAACCAGAGGAATAAATGCACATGGATACATTGCGGTTGCTGGCTATCATGCATAAAAACGTGGTATTCCTGTTGGTGGCATTAAGCCCGGGGGAAAGCTCCAGCCAAGTGGCCCAGTAATAAAACAGCCTAAAAACCCTGGCAAAGATGGCACAGGTTGTCTGGGGACATAGTTGGCACGGGTAGGTTAGAGAATCTTATTTTGGGTTGAAATGCTAAGAAGTCCCACTAATTCAGCTCCTTAGTAAGCCATATTGCCATGAAAAATTCGATAAGACTCGCCAAACTTAGGGTACTTTGCCGTAGTGGTGTGCTAAACAATTTATGGTCAAATAGTGTGACAGAATCCCCAATATTTATTCTTTAGGTGTTTTTTTGTATGGCATTCGCTGGGTATGCGCTGAATTCTTGCTTTGGTTTTTTGTACCTATTGGTCATTATTCTAGCAGCAACCTAGGAATCTGAATGTTTATACCTTTTATGCTTTTTTTAGGTTTTGCACTCCCCTATATTTTGTAGGCTGTTTTGGGGAAAAGATGGCACAGGCAAGCTGTTTGGGGCCTATCCACCCATTCCCTTCAGAATCAAATTCAAACTTCTGACCCTGACCTACAGACCCCTACTATGCAAATACACCCCTAACCACCGTTCTAACAACCTGTATCTCTCTTGTTCCATCCTCCTTCAGGATTTCATTCCAGCTGTGCCCCTTCTCTGGAATTCCCTTCCTTGTTCTGTCAGACTTGGACGCGACTTTGAAAAGCTCTTTCAAGACCCACTTTGTTGGGAAGCGTACAGCCTTTCTTCCTAACACTCTCATCCAGCATCCTAAACAAGCCATCTGTACAACAAACAACCTCCACAGATCATCCAGACTTGACCAACTCACCCCCATTTAAACAGTCCTCTCCTACTGTTTCACTCCCCCCCAACCACCAACTAGATTGTAAGTCCCGAAGAGCAGGGTCTTCTCCTTTTGTACCAGTTTGTTGTTTGTGATGTTAAAATATTCTACCAACAGCACTACAGAATCTGCTGGCACTATATAAATAACTGTAATGTAATAAGCTGTTTAGGGGCAAAGGTGGCAGTCAGAAGCTGTTTGGATGCAAAGCTGGCACAGTAGGAAATGTTGCTTGGTGAAGTCGGGGGGCCTGGGGCAATTTTCACATCGAGGCACTGTGGTTTCTAGTTATGCCACTGCTTAGAACTATGCATTTTAGAAGCAGATGATGGAAGAGATAAAGCCAACATTTTCAAGAGCTTTTTTCTGCCGAATATTGGCCTAATGACATGATTCTAGGTACCATCACCCAGTTTTTTCCTTCTTTGCATGTTCAATGTACCATAACCGATGTTACTTAAAAACACATTGATGTAAGAAAGCAGCCACCAATACTTTTAAAGCAGGTACCTCACCCCATCCACATTCCTTACACTAAATAATACTTTTCCTTTTTGATACATCTTTCCTTCTGAAGGAACATTCAGTTGGTTGTTCTGCTGATAAGGCCAATTTTAAAACAAAACACAGGAATCATGTTTTATGACCCTGAGCACACAGAATGCTTTTCTTTGTGTTTCTTCGCAAGCTACAGGATACATTGAAATGCTTAAAGAAACCACAAGTGCATTAATTGGAAATATGCTTTGTGTGAAACCAAAACTAACGCAAATGAGTGTTCTTTAAAAAAAAAAAAGCAGGAAAAAATGTCACTTCATATATTCCACGTCACTCAAACAAGATGCCTTGACATTGTACAGGAGGGGAAACTATACAGTGCCTATGTGACCTCTGCCCTAGTGAAATACAGGTCAAGCCATGGGATGACAACCCCAGAGGCTATTGTAAGTGGTATAAAAAGCCACCATTAGCCTGCGCTGCATTGACTGGTTGCCCAGACACTCATGCCTAACAGATCCAAGCTGGTTCTTTCTTAACAACAAAACCTATTGTGCACATGTGAAATAACTACATTATTGTCCCGATTATAGGCTGCACCCATATAGAAAAAATACATATCAGTATAAGGTGGCACCTTAAAAAGACTATAAAGTACGAGAATACAATACTTTCTTTAGAACCTTTTTAAGGTCCCTTTTAACTCGTGATTGCAGGGTTGGCCAGAGGAGACTCAACTGTTCTCCTTGTCAGTTTCGTAGACATGGCAGGAGGTGGAGGTCATGTCTGCCGCACTAGCACAGAGCGAGCAGAACATGACAGTAATCATTTTACCAGCTCGCATTGCCAGGGGGGCAATTTTTGGACGTGTGCGCTCTCTAAAAATGCTATGTGCGCGCGCACAAGCGCACAGTTTAGAGGGAACACTGTCCCCATCCTGAATATCTAATCCTAATAATCTAATCTTGACCGATAGATATAATCGGGACAATATGGTATATTGATACACATATTAGAAGAATCTGCAAAAAGAAAATGTGTTTTTTTATGGATAAATACTACTGATTTTTCGCAAATTGCAAGACACTGGATCTCAAAACTGCTCTTTGTCATAAAGGATTAGCAAAGTATGGTCATTTACAGCTCTTTGTGAAATCAATGGCAAACTGTTACAATTATATTGAATTCAAAATCATGAATCATGCTACTACAAGCATTTTCGATCCCACCCAACATAACTAATGTTATGTGATGGCATATTGCATTACACGTATTTATGTAGTGCCAGCAGATTCCGTATCGCTGTTACAATGTTTTTATGACTTTCTAGATACGAGGACCCCAAAGCTTATGATACGTTACATCCTTTGTGTGTTGGCTCACTAGGTATCGCCTTCAGTTAAAGACACCATCTTCTGTTGGACCACTATGATTATATCAATATTCTTCATTTGAGAAATAAGTAGTCACAAATACTTGGAGATCAATCATGCAATAACACAATGGGAACCACTGCTGTAATAAATCCTTCATTATTGCGCATATGTGAAGTGTCCTACAGGGCTGTTTGCTTTACTTCTGTTGTATGGGATTGCACCATGTTCAGGGCACAATTGGAGGGTTAGAAATATATAGAGGGGTCACAAGAGGGATGTGATGTCTAAAATCGTATTTGTGATGTCGTGGTATGTATTAACAAAACTACTAGCATACACAATTAGATGAATCTGCCATACCATGGAATAGGATGTTTTCAGTCCGACGACACCACTTGGGATGTGGCAATTCATTTAGTTGTTTTTGTAAAAGCCCAACAAATACAATATGCATAGGATCCACCATATTTTTAAACACAATTTTGCAAAAACAAAAAGCACTTTTTAATACTTTTGTGATTGAGACAGCATAACCTTTATACATAACCATCAATGGTTTGTTCTTCCCCTTCCATCCATTCTGACCCCATGCACAGGTTGAGGTAGGGAGGAACGGAATATGACATCATATCCAGGCACATTGTTTCTCAATACTTCCAAGAAGACTTTAGGCACTAGAAGGGAAAACTTGGTGATAAAACAGATCTCTTGATCTGTCAATCAGCCGTTCATGAGATGAGGTCCCCTTCATCCAGAAAGAGAGTATGTTCTTCCAGCAGAAAATACATTTAAACAATTGTCTTAGTTAATTTAGCATCTGTGCTAGTGAGGTGGCATTATTGCAACTGTATTGTTTGGACAGGAGTGTCAGAGCATGCATGCATTTATATAAATATGTTAATGCATGCATGGTTATGGAAGTGTTAGTGTGTATGGGTGCATGTCTGTGCATACATATGAATCTGTGTGCGTCTGTGAGTATTGGTGTCCATGTGCTTATGTATCAGTTTCTTTGTGGGCATCATATTTATAAGCACAAATATAAGGAACCTTATTACAGCATGAACCATTTTTTGTGTTTAAGTGGCAGCTTTTAATTTTCACCTTTGGTCTTAACATAGGCATGAATCGCAAAATGGGGATTTTTGGTTGACCTACCAAAGATGGGTAGCCTTGTCTTGCTGGAGTCTGAAGCAACTGTCACTTGCACCCCTTCGGGGATTTGATGCTTTAGTGGAGCCAGATGGAGGCTTTTGTCGCTGTAAGAAGATGATGCTGTATGAAGATTATGTCTGAAATGGCCTTCTTCCTCCTCATCGAGGTATGTTCCACCTGTCCTAGATCCTCGAAGAGATAGGGTGTCTGGGTCACCTAGGCGGGACAAGGGATGCTCAATGACAGGAAGCCGCGGGAGTGACGATCCTGGGGCCACAAGAAGACGACCAGACATTGTCTCAGTCTAAAGTAACTCCTGAGTCCCAGAACTCAAGGTTTGGCTGAAAGCCTGAAAAGATATGAAGTTTTCTGTTACTTTGATTGTAAAAGCTAAACAGCTACATACCAATTTTATGGGCACTTAATACAGTCGGAAGGAAATGGGATTTTGTTCCTGCAGGAGTTTCCGTGAATATCACAATTTCTCCTGTTCTGTGTGATCAATAACGTCTCCAAAACTAGTACAGAAACGGCAAAAATCTACTTAGTGACTTCACAATGCAAGTAGTAATTTAATGTAGTTCCTAGCATTGTCCATTGTCTGCATCTTGACATAAACATCATGCCATGTGATGAAGATGTCGCATGGCATGTGATGTAATTGGCCCTATAAAACTAT
Organism: Spea multiplicata; assembly: GCA_009364415.1. Lineage (NCBI taxonomy): Eukaryota > Metazoa > Chordata > Amphibia > Anura > Pelobatidae > Spea > Spea multiplicata. Next base: position 9,177,671 of record VKOC01000001.1, read on the forward strand.
GGAAATGCAGTTTTTCAGGTGAGATGTGTTGTCCTTGAAGGTTTTTGCCTATCTGTAATAAGTAATAACTATTTTTTCCAATCACTAATGGCAGTGTTGCCAAATTGCAAATAATTGTCGGTGAAAGCTTCTACAAACACAGTCATAAAGGTAGTGTTACCATTCTTGAAGAGTATGGGGCTGCATAGGGCCACTGTTTATCTATCTTAATTTATGATTAATTCTCTTGCCTTTGACAAGCAACCTCCACCACCAGATCACTAAGGGGGATAATTTCCTTTAGTTTAGGAAAGATAATTCATATATGTTCCTTACTAGTAAACTCCAGTGGGGCAATCAAAATCTAGGAGGGCCAACCATGAAGCCAACATTGGACAATTTCCAATCCAACTTAAACACACAACAATTACGCCATAAATTGTTCAATTTACGTATATTAAGCGCAGTATAAGCTGGTTTATATAAAATGAAAAAAAATATATTAACAATGTCATATATTTTACATTGATTCAAATGAAAATCAATCTCATTGAAACTAAAATCAACAATATTAATGTTTAAATACAGACTGTGACTTCTCAAGCCAAACCAGGCTTCCAAATAATGCCAAGATACAAATTCTAGTCGATCCCACTTTCCCCAGCATAGAAGAAAGGCGTTACTTTGTAAAGTATTAAGCATGGAAGAAAATCAGTTATTCTGCAAAGTTTCCAATACTTCGTGGAACGAAAAGGTAAGAATTTACTTACGGTGTGTGTCTGAAGTTGCAAATCTTTTATAATCCCAGATTATTTGGGTTTAGACGCTTGGTAGTCTGTAGAGGACTGCTTGCTGTAATGGTGTTTGCCTTATTGAATGGAGGCAGGTTGCCACAGGCAACTGTGAGAGTTCCAAGATCTCCAGCCAATGCATTGTGTTGTCAGTCTGTTTTTCCAATCACAGCCAGCACTGCAAGTTTTTTAAAGTGACAATAATGTCCCCTTCACAACACAGGTGCTGCCGAGTCTATTCACACTTTTGGTAAAGGGCTCTTTAATGGCCAGTAATGTATCGCAGACGTCAGAGTCAAGGTCTCACTTAGGTCTGGGGTCGCAAGTCCTGCATCAAGTGTAGAATGATTGCTCACACGGGAAATTCAATAAATGGTGTAGCAGAGTTATTTATCAGATTACGTTATTGTATACGGGGCTCTAACTAGGGTTGCCGTATTGGCCATTTTTTGCAGGACATATTTCGCATGTTGTGGACCTGCACATCTGATCTGATCAGAGCAATATAAAGTTATGGAAGGGAATGAACTAGGATTTGGACAGCAAAAAAAAATGCGATATGGTCTTCAACAGTTCTAAAAACACAGCACATTACATGGAGAAATTAAAATCATCTAAAGGGGAACATTCATGACAAAAAGACAAGTAGTTGTGGAAGTATTTATAGAAGTCGTCGCTGTTAATATGTGCAGTGTTTTTCCACCCGGTGTAACCAACATGAGCAGCATTTTCTGGGCTGCAGGTCTGTGCCCTATGAACAGGGCCAGATCACCCTGCTGGTTCATGAGATTCATGTTTTTGTAACATTAAATGTATATATACAGCATATGTCTAACAGAGGAAGAGGTTTGCGTGTACTTACACCCCAAATGTGGCTGTAAGATATGTCGAAAAATCTCATTGTAAGATATTAAATGCACGATGGAGCGTTAGAAGAGCCAAAATGGCCCTGCATTATGTAAAATTAATACATTACCTTTTCATTTATTATTTAGTGATAAATGTATGGGGCGTTGTAGGTACTCTCATTCAACAACATCATTACTAGATTAATGTATGTACAGTATGTACAGTGCCTTGTTTCATTGACGTGGTAATGTAGAAATCTGTTTCACAAATGTAGCAAGGTCTCCATTCCATAAATGCATTGTGACCAAGCAAAGTGTTATTGTGTAAATATACGGTACATATATATATATATACATATACATATATACATATATTTATACTGTATTATATATATATATATATATATATATATATAATCACATTCCCTTGGTTTTAGAAAACGGCAAATAATGTCTTACCTTAAGAACTGCAAACAAGTGCTGCTAATGTAAATCACTGATTGATCTTGGTAAACAATGGCATGAAGTCATGAAATTCTTCTGCTGAACCCTATTGTTAGTTCTTCATAATTCTGCTTCAGTTATGGTTGTCTCTTTGTTATACACGGATCACATAATCCTCCTGTGTTTGACTAATATATTAGTACTAATAGTCAGCCCGAAAATTCATTCTTCAAGAGCCGACAAGGCATAGAATGGCACTTTAAAACTGGCAGTGATTTAAAAGATGCTTCTATATGAAAATGAAAGGTGTATTTTACTTGTCAAGGAAAAGAAAACATCAAAGAAGCATTCCAGAAAAAATATACTAGATGAAATAATTTTATTTGCCATTCACATTATTATATACATTTATGTACACTATACCTGTCCCGACTTAATGTTATTCATAATTGTTCATGACTGTTGGATGGAGGCAGCCTTACTTCAATTGACCACTCACGTATTCTAATATACTGGTAGCATTTGTAAAATGCTAGTTGTAGGCTTATCTTTGGGTTTACCATTTGTTCAGAATGTAAAACCCTGGGAGCGTACCAGAGCTAGGATTGATGGAGAACTATACTCGGTGAAAGGTGACTTGAAGTGAAATGTGGTGGGGTGACTTGAAGTGAAAAGGTGAGATGCATTGCAACTGCGGAGAAAAGCATGGTGTGAGGGCAGACATGGACATTGAATAGGGTATTATAATCATACCTGGGAACTCTCCAGGTTTGACCCGGAAAACTCCAGAAGGCTTACTTCTCTGGCTCTCCGGATCAACACCCGAATCATCTGAGAGTAGGGTCTTGACACGCCCCACTCCATTTCCCCTTTAAATGGGGGTGTTTCCTGAAGGCCCACTGATGTCAGCGAGAACGCCCACTGACATCACCGGGAGCGCCCCTGACATCAGCGGGACCACCCACTGCTATCAGTGGGCAGTCCTGGCTGCCTCCCGCAAGAGTAGGCTCTGGGTAGCCGGACCCCACAAGTTCCCAGGTATGATTATAATACAGAGGGGATCAACTGCATTTGAGTTTGCAAGATTGCCTACATACTCAAAAAGGTTGGGAACCATTGGCCAGAACAGGCCTCTTCAGATAGGTGACCAAGACAGCAACATAAGATAATGAACTGTTGGGACCTCCATTTCCAGGTTTACTCTTGTGTAACACACACGACAGTGATGACTGACCTGGAATGAAAGGTACGGATTGCACAGAGGACATCGGCTCACATACACTACCTGTCCTTCAGGCTTGGCCCTCATTGCATCAGTACAATGCTGTAGGTTGTAGCACTGCTCGATGGGGCAGTTACAAGGGAGATCTCCATAGACTATGTGCCTTTAAGACATAGAGTGCCGGGATATGACATTAGCGAGGACGGTGGCTGTGGAGGGGGTGGCTGGGGCATAGCCCTGGGTAAATACATGTCGATTGACAACTAAAATATCACGATGTCTTACATCTTTGTGTCTACACCATTTTGCATTTCCTCCACATTATTTCTTTTTTCTTGTGATGACGTCTCCTTGTGAGTAAATGGTCATTGGACTCTGGCCAGCTGCCATTTTTGCTAAACACAGCCCTGAAACTAACTCCCATCCAATTCCAGGCACAGACCATGTTTTTTTCTGCTGGGTACATTATGGTTACTTGCTTGTGCTACGTATATTTGATTGTCTACATAATGTGATAAGAGAGAATTTAAGTGGATTCACATTTCTTTCCTAGCTTAGATTGCCGGGTTTGTTTGGCTCTTGTTTGTATTTGTCTAGCAGGTGGACTGATGCTGCCATGGTTTCCCTTGTGAAGGTAACAATTATACTCTGTCCTGTCCAAACAAAATTCAATAGGTAACGCCTGGAGGCAATTACCTGTAAGTAGAAAAGGTATGCATTAGCATCAAAGAGAATGAGCATTATACCTCTTTAAACAGAACTTTTACAATTTCAATTGTGGATCCTGTAATACAAACACCACTATTCCAATTAAACATTATTTTCAACAGAACAAATAAATATTTTCAAACATATAATTACATGACTATACACAAATGAAACAACATTAATCTGCTCATACTCAGTTGACTAAAATATATTTCTGATATAATGTGACAAATAAGGTTAGAAGGTTGATTTGGTGGCTAATAATAGTTTATTGGTATAAAATTTAAACATTGTAATATACTATAGGCTTAAAAGGACCATATAATGAGTGCTTCGCTAAGCTGCAGCTCACCTCCTCTTCCCACTAGACCCCCTTTACATTGACTAAACTAGGGATGCAGCTGACTGGTGGTAAGGATATGACATGGTAGGAGATGTGTTCAGCGAACACAGTGTCTGCGTGGTAACTAGCAGTCTGGAAACGGCCCTGCATACGGACAATGGCGGTAATTTATAAATATAATGCAAGAACACAATAGGCATAATGTTGTTGGCGCTATAAAAATACGTGGAACTTTTGTTCCACATCTGGGATACCTTTGTATCACTCCATAATTTTATGTTCTGAAGAGAAAGTTGTGTTGGCTGTGGATTTACACTCACGAGTATACATAGTGATTTCCGTTGAGATGGATCCAAACTCCTACTGCCATAGAGCATCTCTTGTCCTGTGTCTGCATTCTGCTTGTTAAGGGATCCTGACATAGTAACCCTGAGTCTTGCTCTTTCCTTACAAGTAGAGAGCCAAGCAGTTTCCACTCTTACTGACCAAAGCATGTGACTGGAAAAGGAGCTGACTGATTATATCACGTGAACAGTGAAAAGATTCCTCTGCCATAGTTGATCATACTTCAAAAGCTGTTCAGCTATGTGTTCTTGTCTCTATGAAGACCCCTGCTGCAGGTGAAGGACCCGATACATCAAGAGGGCCCTCATGTGAGCATCTAAATCACCCAACACAACAAGCACTGTGTTCAAGCTGTACAGTGCACATAAATGTATAAATGGAAGCTGCAAGTATGTCTCATTTGCCCCATTGTAAATCTGTCCCTGCTTGCCCGCAGCACCTGGGAGCCTAAATGCTACTAAACAAAGAATGGCTTTTAAGCATAACCAAGAAATGTCTGTGAAAGTAAAATGTTGCTGGTAGGGCAGTAACAGGGTTAGGTCCTTCGTATCCAAGTTTTATTTATTCCGCAAGTACGTGACTTGGCAATAAATACAGGTGGGTGCTTGTAACTTGGAAAGGCTCCATCTTTAAAAACAGCAGAAATTTTCGGGGGAAACAATATAACCATTTTACACTGCGTTCACCCAGGACTTTTTGTAACCAATCAGATTTTCATGTACGCCTTGAAAGAAATCCTTATAGAAAAAAGTTATAATTAAGACTTTGAAGTGCGGGGCTGACATTGGGGTCCATGCCAGGTCTCCTAATACTTCTATGTGCAATCAATGCGTATCTAGAGCAGAGACCCTGCTGTGCTGTTCAGAAGCCCAGTGAGACAGGATCTTGGGGCGAGATTCACAAAACCGTTCAAAAATGGGGCTGCCCTAGATTTAGGGCAGCGCTATGCCATTATAGCAGAAGAAATTAAATTAAAACATATACTAACATCAGTGAGCTTCTTCAGAATGAAAGGCTAGGTTTGTTCTGCATAAAGTACAGTAAAATCTGTATCATTTCTAGAAAGTTATCTCTATGATTAATCTACGCGCTATGCAGGCTAAGGAGAAAGAAGTTAAGGAGGTCTAATTCTACTGTGAACATTTGGCCAGTCGTGTATAGCTCTATGAAAAGCTGGTATTTAAATATTTCCATGGTTAATTTGTACTTTCAGTTGGACGTCGTCTTTGGTCCTTGGGAACAGAGTCTGCTACTCTTGTTTGAAGAACACTAGTTCCAGCTGTCTTGGAGACGCATTTGGAGGCTTCAACATTTTACAGAAATATAGGAGTGTATTTCTCCAACAACGTCAATAATCCCTGCAGTCGTGTATTGTCATGATAATTAAAAATTACACACATTAGGTAGAATACACACGCATACTGCCACGCCAGCAGGGGGTCCACCGGGATGTTCTCTGTTACACTCTCAGGCTTGCGTTGATCCAGCCTCTATTGCAGAACACAATGACACCGTAATCGGACTGTTCTATCCGCCACTGCAATTTGGAAATTTAAATAGCTATTATTTGCCCATTATCCATTCATACAATAGACCAGCTTATATAATTTAATGGTAATTTAACGGGTTTGAAACATACTTAGCTGCTAATTCAATGTAAACATGTTACTCCATCAAAGAATGCACAATGGTCATGAGCAGCTGATACCCAGGCTCTGTCTAAACCAACTGAGTGTGAAAATGCCCAGCAATCAGCCATTTCCCAGTAGAATAATAGCCAGCATAGTTGGCCTTTGTAAAGCCAAATAACCAATAATTAGGCGGCATGGAGCTGCGCTGGGCTGTTGTACATGTTCTCACCTTATTTTAATACAGTAATATCTCTGCCTAAGCTACAGTATAGCTAGTTTTATACAATTGCATTGATCAAAGCGGAGAGATAGACAGCTAGCTAGCTAGCTAGCTAGATAGATAGATAGATAGATAGATAGATGGATAGATTGTCAGAACCACCTCCATCTTCCTGCTACTTGTCCCGCTGACTATAAAAGTTTATCTACCTGAGCTTATGTGACATCTACATGACCCTCTACTATTTTCCATGCAGACTTCACATTTTTTAAAATATGGTTCAGCAGTCTACCCAGTTTAATACAACTCTTGCAATATCCTTCATCCACACCCACGACTACATAATAGTAAACCGCTGGGGCAAGCAAACCACTGCCTAATAATGCACATCCCTGTGGCAACTAAAAAGAGTTGTGTGAAGTGGATCAGTCATTTTACAGATTACATATTTTACAGTTCTGTGCACTAAATAAACCCACGTAAGCACGTTTACAGATTGAATGAAGCAACATGTATGATATAAAAAATATCTCATCTGTTTCTCGATTGATGAGAAGAAGTGAGAGAACTTGAGGATAGGATATTGATTGGATTATTGATTAGATTTGTGACTCGGGCACACAGATATCCGCTCCCACAATATTAATGTTTAACCTAAGTATCTACAAAACAATTACTGGTACATTAATTGTCATAATAGCTCATGCTATACAGCGCTGTAGAAACATATTTGTCCTCATCTCGATATTTTTTAATATTTGTCAGACTTACATGTTTCAGATCATCAAACTAATTTTAATATTAGACAAAGATAACCGGAAGAAACACAAAAATCTATTTTTAGTGATGATTTAATGTATAGAATGAAAAAGCTATCCAACCCTACCTGGCTCTATGCGAAAAAGTAACTGCTCGCTTAGTTACTAAATCAACTAATTAACCAAATGTGATTGGGTTCAATGTCACTAGACACACCCAGGCATGACTACCGACAGCCCTGTTGGGCTCAATTAAATAAAACCTGTCTTGCAAAGTGAAGTGGGCTAAAAGGCCTCAAAAAGCAGCACTTGATGCTGCCATCAAAAGAAATTCAAGACTTTGCAAAAACGACATTCATGGGAGAGTTGCAAGGCGAAAACCACTGCTGACCGAAAAAACACAAAGGCTCATCTCACATTTGCAAAAAAAATCATGATGACCCTTAAGATTTTTTGGGATAATGTCCTATGGATTGATGAGTCAAAAGTGGGATGTTTGTGAGAACATGGGTCCTGTTACATCTGACGTGAAGCTTACACTGCGTTCCACAATAAAAACATCGTACCAAGAGTCAGAGACGGTGGTGGAAGTGTGATGATCTGGGGCTGCTCTGAGCAACTTCCCATAATTGATGGAATCATGAATTCCGCTCTCTCTTTACCAGAAAATCCTGAAGGAGAATGTCAAATAAGCAAAAATAGAAGAAATATGGAATGGGTGAGATACTTTTTCACAGCACTGTAGGTATTTTTAATTCATGAATTATGTTGTGTGAAAAGCCCCCATTGTAACATTTCCCCCTTTAAAAAAGTGATATTCATGGCCCGGTTCGCAGAAACTATGACTACCAACAACACTGTTTTGTTACCATGGTAACATGGTCCTTCCCAGATAATCAGTGATCCAAAGGACTCCCAGCAATGCTAAGAGAGAGAGAGATGTCTGATTTTCCAGTAAGCATGAAGATCACTTGGTTCCCATGTGCTATGTGGTAATAAGTGAACTCTACAATATATACATGAATAAAATAATCAGTTTACAAGGTACAAGAGCATACAAAAAACAAAAACTGTCTGCGCTTCTCGCCCTAATAAAGTTGGCAACAAATATATAAACATAATATATTTGCATTATTTAAGCCTGGAACTAGCTTAGCGCCCCAACATTTTTCTTTTCCCTATTTACGTGATACAAGTCCACCAGCTCTTACTGCGTGAAGGCAGGAGGAGAGCCACGCATTTGGGAGGTAAGAACATTCATTAACTTATATGTGCTGGCCAACAATATGTGACATGTATATGTGTCCTGGAAAAAACTGGCCAGCATGGCAGAAGGTTTCTCTGTTTAGGTAATCGTCCTCTTTTTTCATCCTGTCTGTCCCAATTATTTTAGAACCCTCTCTGTCCAGACAATAGTAGCACTAGAGTCACTCATCAAGGTCCAGCCTGTGCTGTTCAGTCTCTTGGTCATTGTCACATGATGGCTTCCACATTCTCAATAACAGGAGGATGGCATCCGCCGCGGAGCATGCAATGTCAGACGATACTGGACGTGAAGGTGACTCCAATGCTTTTATCCTGGTGGCACCTTACATTGTTGGATTGCCTTATTGGTCTAGAACCTTATTTGTTCCAAAGCCGTGGAGGAGGTCACAACATACAGCAGAGATTCTCAAAGTATTTCTAGTTTAATCTCCTATGCAATTTACAGACTATAATATAAAACCTTTCCCATGTAAATAAATCCTTAAGAGGTGCACTACTACTCCTTCAAGGATAACTCACTGATCAGAACGGAAAAACCCTTTTATTTTAAGGCAACTCACAGCAGTTATGGACCAGAACCACCATCAGTTATCAGAGGGCTCTGGGAGATGTAGCAGATACTGTGCATGGTGTAGCAGTGAGCAGTTTGAACATCACCCACAGTATATATACCATTATCCATTATGTATCAAAACGTTTGTGACTGGATTTACCGGATTCCGGTGGTTCTTTGCCTGGAAGTGATCATGGATTGTCCTTTAAATGCAGGCTATAGTGAGTAACAGAGCTCACTGTGGTACCCGTGTCTCCAGCGGAGTTCCTGGCTTGCTATTAATACGTTGGGCACATGCTGTAACATAGTGTTCTTCACTTAGCACCAGATAACATTTTAATGCCCTTTAAATGTCCCAGCAGCATCATCCGCATGGGGGTCTCCATGAAACAATATGGCTGCCGTGCCCCCTATGCCCTCTGATCAAGGCGTCGCAGCCAATCCGCGGCGGCTCCTTCATCCCCGCCCCCCAGGAGATCCGGTGTCTTTATAAAGAGGAGCAGCCCTGTCCCTCGTCCCATTTTGGCTGGCGGTACAGACAGTGCCTACCCTCAGAGGCTGAGTTGCAGGAGGCAGGTGGCACATCGTATCCTCTTCCACAATGGGTGACCAAGCTATTAGCTTTCTCAAGGACTTTCTTGCTGGTGGTATCGCTGCAGCTATTTCCAAAACTGCTGTGGCCCCCATCGAAAGAGTTAAATTGCTGCTGCAGGTAAGCATCGCATGGGGTGTTGAACAGCATTCTGTGTTATGTGCTTCTCTATTTGGATTGCGTGATGCAGCTTAGTAACTGTTAGTCCTGATTTATCCTGCCCTCACTTCTCATGGGCATCTGATGAGAACTTGTGGAAGACAGTGGCTGGCTCTTTAACTTAAACTTGTTTTGGTAGCCAACAATCCAGAAACTCTAGCCACAGCCACCTGAATCCAGAATAGCTTTTATACCAAACATTATTAGCATCTGGGACCCTAGCTCTTGGCTACAACTCCACCACTCTCAGCCATTTAGGGTGACAGGGAATGCCAGTCATGCATGAGTAGTGATCCTGTGGTTAAAATGTAACTTGTGTTCCACTTGCTCTCCTTCACCCCTTCCCTATAGCATCAGAATGCACTACAGGGTTAAATATCCAAGAGCTGGAGCCAAAATGGGCAGGGGGATGAATGTGAGCCCCAGTGTGCAGGGAGGGTTCTTCACTCAGCCAGACTAAATATGGAAGGTGTCTTCTGCACACACACATGGGCAGGATCTGGACTGCTTTCCATTGACTGTTTTTAGAACAGAGCCATCACAAGGCTGGGTTGGAATGACTAAGAGCACATGTTAAGAGAATGCAACTGATAGGTCCTTAGGAACTTGGAGTAACCACTAACTCAGCAACTAACAGGTTAAAAGCAGGGAAATATGTGTATGCCAAAAGAAAATTAGAACTCAATAAAATATGCAGACATTATTATTGCTTTCCTTTACAAAAACATGTATTGTTTCCTTGTTATTATTTTTATTATTAGTAGTATTATTATTACTGCATTGGCCGGTGGGTGGGTATATTCATGTCCTGCTCACAAAGCAATAAAATTGCAATATTTTTAGCAAACAGTATTGTTTTAGTTTTTTACTGAATTATTTACAGAACACATATTTTGTAACAAAGCAGCTTGTAAAAATACAAGCGCAAATCCTTTTTTAATATTGTTAGGTTATATGTTTTAAGGTTGCAGCGATGATAGACGTTACTGATTCTAAACATGTTTTATAATGTTAAATTTAGAGTAACAGTGAATAACAGTAAAAATAACAGTAAGTATATATATTGTGATTTCTCTTATCACACCAGGAATGACATGTATAGTGTAAACGTGGTGCTTAGACTATCTATGTATTTTACCATCAGAAAAACTTCTGTTTAATTACTTGGCTCTGTTACTTAGTTGTGACATCACTATATGTGACATTATGCAAATCAGGATCTGGTTGCATGTGTACAGTCGTGTTTGATGGATATACTCAAAAGCGCATGCAGGGCAGGGGCACAGACAGAATTACTTAGAGAAATAAAGCAAAAATACAGAGTTTAATGTAGCATCATCCCCCCAACGTTACAGCTCCCCACATAGATATAAGGCATTACTATTCTACTAGCCACACACTTGCCTCCCCATCTATCTCGTACTTGGAGCTCAATTACACCATCATTCAGTTTCATTCCTGACCAGCCTCGCACCTTTCTGCCCCCCCCCTGCTGTTTGACCTTAAGAACACTGACTGATTTGCATACTTGTGTTAATAAGTTAAAGGTAGCATAAAATTCACTTTTTTATTGCTGCATCATAGAAATCACATTTTGGCAGAGTTTACAGTCATTTCCTTTGTGCTCTTTAAAAAAAAAAGTATGTGGCTTTTCTACACTGGGGTATAAAACCCTGGCATCAGTGAAACCTATGTGATAATGTAAATAATCCCTTATTTCTAAAGTATTATTATTTATTGTTTTATATAGCGCCATCATATTCAGTATCGCTGTACTATGGGTAGACTTGACAGGTGGTATATAGCATACCAATTTGACTTTTATATATATATATATAATATATATATATATATATATATATAAACATTCCAGAGAGTAAACGGAGCCAGTGATTGTGACACATAATATACCTTTATGATCCACCCAGGAATTACTTTTTAATAGAAAAAGCTCCAGGTCATCTGAATCTGGATTGTCACGTAATGTTCCACGGGCTACTGTTTCATCTCCACTTACATGTTCTTCAAGGTTCGGCAGATGTGCCATGAGTGCGAACGTCTGATTCCGTAGCCAAGTTATATGAACCGGCAGTGATGAACCTCAGCTGTTGACCTGCTGTGGTACTTCGGAAGATCACCCCTGCTTGTCTCCACTTTATGTGCTAACCATGATAACATTTAGAACCAAACATTTCATAAGCAAGTTCAACATCACAATCATTCTTGAATCACAAAGCCATTTTCCCCGATATTGCCCGGTACCTACTTTGTTTGGGTTTCATAAATTCCAGTATGTATTAATATGATACGAGGAGGTGACACATTTTATCTTTTTTTTTTATAAAAAAAAATCGGTCCACCATTGCTAGCGATATACTCTTTTAGTATCTAACATGTTATGATTATTATTAATTGTTTTACATAGCACCATCATATTCCACAACATTGTACAATGGGTAAGCGGGACATAACAAGTTGAATATAACATAATAATTTGACTTACAGAAAGAAGGGTTGAGGCAGCGCCTACTCACACAAACTCACAATGTATTATTAATTGTATATAATGATACCATGGGTAAAAGCCAGTCATTTCAGCCTGCAGTTTAAGATGAATTACATCAGCAGTCCCATTTAAGCATAGAACCTGTACCATTTGTTTAAGAGGTCCTTCGCTTCTTAACTCACCAGCGTAGGTCATATGAGATTTCAGTGATCATCCTCATTGGGGGTGTATTGGTTATCTGTGATCACTGAGTAAGATTAAATATGGAAGGTGTCTTGTGCGCACACAATATTCACAATGCCCAAATATTCATCCCATGCATTTTCTCATTATGTGCAGTGCCTGTAACAGCTTAGTCTCGTCAGGATAACATTAATAATCTATCTCAGACACTTGGCAGTGGACCAGGCAAACCAAAAATAAAATATTGTGATAAAAGTGATGGAGCTCACACAACTAAACTGACATTGTGATATAAGTGGTGGATAGAGGGACATATGCACACAGACAACGCAAACCAAGCTAGTCTGATATTTCTACATAGAATAAGCACATGAATACGCGTCTGACCAGTTAACAACTGAATACATAGTGCCCTAATCAAGGTTGGAAATAAGGGTCAAAATAGTTTTGGTCATTCCAGGATAGTATTCAGTAATTTGTGTATTTCTTGCTCAGCATTGAAGGAAACACCACTGAAATGTCTATTTTGCCCATGAAAGCGAAACACTCAAGACATTCCAAAGAACTCGATATGCTAGGTCCGATAGTATAAGATATTAAAGTGATCGTGATCATGAATCCAGACAACTGAGTTTCTTTTAAAGTTGTACATTCATTAGACTTTAATGCAGCATGGCTTCCTAATTTAGTCTGACGTATATTTGGTGTGTGAGTGCGGTATAAATATTATTTTTTTCCCATTGTTGTATATTTTGAATCTGCAAATCGTCTTGGATTTTGATATAGTAATGCAGTTGCTTAACATGCTTTAGTATATTGTCAATGATCAGTTGTTTTAATTAAATATTTTCCTTCTCTTAACGGTAGGTCCAGCATGCCAGTAAGCAGATAACTGCTGACATGCAATACAAGGGAATCATTGATTGTGTAGTCAGGATTCCCAAGGAACAAGGCTTCATTTCCTTCTGGAGAGGCAATCTTGCCAATGTCATCCGTTACTTCCCAACTCAAGCCCTCAACTTTGCCTTCAAGGACAAATACAAGCAGATCTTTCTGGGGGGAGTAGACAGGCACACTCAATTCTGGAGGTTTTTCCTCGGTAACTTGGCATCCGGTGGAGCTGCTGGTGCCACATCCCTCTGTTTTGTGTACCCCCTGGATTTTGCCAGAACCCGTCTGGCTGCTGACGTCGGCAAAGGTCCAGCCCAGAGAGAGTTTTCTGGCCTTGGAAACTGCATAACCAAGATCTTCAAGTCAGATGGCCTTAAAGGTTTATACCAGGGATTTAACGTGTCTGTCCAAGGCATTATCATCTATAGAGCAGCTTACTTTGGTGTCTATGATACTGCAAAGGGTAAGTATAACCTTACTGAGTGGGTCAAAAGAGGCACGTAGCGATAGTTTTTGTCCATGGTTTTACACATTACTTCGGGCTTGTCTAAAATCCCATAGGTTCAGTTGTGTTACATAAATGAGTTTAGCTCACCATCATATGGCTCCCAATCTGTAATATATATATTTCATACCTAAGGCCAAACAATATAGTAAAACCATAAAAGATAATGGGGTACTTTGGCATCTATGAATATTAAAGCCACACACAATATTGTGACACTGTACCTATATTTGGGCTAAAAGTCTCAACAATGAGGTCCTACATCTACCCATACCCATTACAATAATGTGTCTTTCCTCCAACCACTTGCAGGCATGCTGCCAGATCCCAAGAATGTGCACATTATTGTGAGCTGGATGATCGCTCAGTCCGTCACTGCCGTCGCCGGTCTTGTCTCCTATCCTTTTGATACTGTAAGACGTCGTATGATGATGCAATCCGGCAGGAAAGGAGGTAAGCTAATAATATGGTGGACAGGTCTCTTGTACACCACGGCCATCACATTTGTCTCATTAGTTGCTTGACTAGAACACAGGACCTGTATTTAGCAACAACAACCCACTCAACCCCTATAACTTCCAACCTGTGCTTCTTTGTGGTGGTAGGAGCAGGTCATATCCAGGTACCCCACACAGCAGAGACTCAAGAGGTCAAATCACCTCTGCTGGTTTGTGGCAAAGCTCTCCATTCTGCTTGCCACCCTTTCTAGTCTGGCCATTTTTCCTTGACTTTTATCACTGGTCTCGTCTTAGGTTCAGGATAAGATAGGATTATCAAACATTAGCCCTTTGTGTTGTGTATGTATGAGCTCAGAACTGACGATCTTTTCTTCACTTTCCAACAGCTGATATTATGTACAAGGGAACAATTGACTGCTGGAAGAAGATTGCTAAAGATGAGGGCGGTAAAGCTTTCTTTAAGGGTGCTTTGTCCAACGTGCTGAGAGGCATGGGTGGTGCATTTGTACTTGTGCTGTATGATGAAATCAAGAAATATGCATAAATTCAATTTTCCAGTATATAGCCCGTTCTATACACCGCATAATGGCTGTGGAGCATCTGGTTCCAGGGACGAAACAAAAAAGTATTTCCTAGGGAAATTACCACGGCATGAAGGGGACACGTGCAACCTTGCCATATGAATGGGTCTTCGCATTTTGTATAAAAATAACTGAATTCACAGAAACCTGGGCACCACCTTTAAAAACAGTATTACTAATGTAACTTATTAAACAACGAGCAATACGTGTCTTACAAAGACCAGTTAAGCTCTTTCGTCCTAGACCAACGATAGCCCTTAACTCATTTACTGAAGATTATAGAATCATCCTATATAGATATTTCATTTGTCAGTAGCAATTGGGTACAATTGTCAGCTGAATTGTTCACATATATATATGGTGAAAATAAAATATTTTAAAAAATGATGTTACGCACTGACTGTATCTTTATTTTTTTAATTTCATTAGACATTAGCCCGACCTAAGTGCTTAGCTCTTCCAGAACGCCATCAAAAGGTTCCCTCTTATTTCCCCAAATGCTGAAGGAAATATACCAATTTCCTTTTAGGGTGTGGCCTATATCCGAGCCAATATACCGTATTGGCTCGGATATAGGCCACACCCTAAAAGTTAGGTGCTCTTTTTAAAGAAAAAAGTTCCCCAAGGAAGATTGTGCGTGCAGATGTTCACCGGCAGCGGCGATGCGAGCATAAACAACCTCCGCTGCCGACACCTCTGCACGATGTGCTTTAAGATCTCCTTGCCGGGACTCCCCCCGTGGAAAGTGCCGGCAGGGGAGGCTGTCAGAGCGTATCAGAGAGTTCAACATTTTGTGAAAAGGTAAAATACAACTGCCCAGGACAAAGAAAAAAACATGCAGTCTGTTCCATGAAGGACTCATACAGAACTGAAGTTTCCGTCCAAAGCCGTGATGAAGGACAGGTGATGAAGGTGAAATGAATGAGGAGAGGGCATAGTCACACTCAGGGCTATCTGATCCTGTTGCCCCATTGAGTTCAGGTGCCAAGATTACATCGACAAACAGAAGTAAAACAACTCCAGTTTGTTTGGCGTTTATTTATATCCAATGATTCTTAGTGACATGTAGCCATTGACAATGTTTAACAATTTATTCACCTCGGATCCCATTGTAAGAGGTATACATACTTTCTCAAAAAAAAACAAAAAACGATTAAATCGCCTTTATATCTCCTACACGAGAGCCTTGCAGCTACAAACTGTTTAATAACATCCCCATCTCAGTCAAAACTATTGGTGCTTTCAAAACTTTCCCTTCACCATGTATTTGGCAATAATCAGGTTGGAAGGTAACTGGAGGCGCGGGAAAATAGATCCCAAGGTCACCTCCACTCATGGAATGTCTTTTAATACCACAAAATAATGTTGACACATCAAAGGAGAACAACGTATTGGTATCAGCACCTGCTGGTGCATCTCATAAACCTATCATCAGTATCTGCATAGTATTAAATGTAACCTGTCAGGGTTAAATATAAAAATACTCTCTTTCAAGTAGCTTGTAAAGCAAATGTATACATTCTGCTTCCACATGTAATGCGTTATGACGTGTTCCCTTTTCTCATAATTGACTGTCACAGCCTACAGTGTCTACCCCCTGTGGCTTATTGAGCGGCTTCATGAATACCTCATTACCTCACAAATTCCTTCTGAAGGTGAAAGTTCATTTTAAACCAATAAAGCTTAATCATAATGTGACATTACTTGCCTGAGAGGAAAATAGCTCAAATATCCAGTAGGGTGAAACGCAAAGTTTACCTCCGTTCTTTCCCTAAAGGGATATACAAGGATATACGTAGATAGTATCCCCTATGGGATCAGGTTGCCTTTTCTAGTAGTCCACTGGTGCCTTAAAGTAGCCATGTAGATGGATCAGGGAGTAGGATTAAAACCTAAAGGCAAAGGATGGGACAGCAAGACAATTTTACTGAATGCCATAACCAAGAAAGGCGGCTGAAGTTTATAAACTTGTCATTTGAAGGCTTCTCGTGGTGCCAGGAGAAATGTTGTCACAGCCATGGATAGAGAAGGTTTAGTGTTTATATAGGAAGAGCTGTGACAAGCTTAGTACACGTCCTCGAATCTATGTACCCGTGTGCGGCCCCTCGGAGCTCCATGTCTAATAATTCCCAATGCCGGATCTAAGCGTTTATCCCTGTTAAACCATGACTTAACTGTATCCCATTGAATACAGCCAACAGTCCACGGATAGAGTGGCTAACCACAAATGAACGTGACAACTGAACAATGAGTGGAACCACCCTTTAATGAGTGTGACAGACTTTACTCCACTTGTTTGGTAATTTAAATTAGATTTGTTCATTACAATTGAACATTACATTGAAGAACAAAGAGTCCCTTGATCCATACATTAACTACAGCTGCAGTCCTTGTTTCAACCACTTTGTTTGCCGGTCAGGACCACAGTTGTGCACATTTCAGGCTGTTTTGTTACTAAATTTCTTCTTTAACTTAAAAAATCACCAATTTATAAAACATATCTTCTGAAGCCTACATGGCTACAATGATTATGACTTTTGTTGTAGAGGAGGAGATGGACTATTTGTCTTTAGACAATAAAATAAATTGATCTTGTTTTGAAGGGCTTAAGTTTTATGACTTACTAACTGCCAAGCGCTCAAACAATTAACACTGTGTAGGTCATTGGTACTTCTGTGCAAACATGGCTTGTGGGTTACCTATGGCTGACAGATCAGCCATTTTAAACATATGGATTCTACAAAGTGCTGATCAGTTTCTGCCTGATGGGATGTAAAATTATTATATTAAATTAATTTAGTTATTCCTGTTCATCTCTTACATACCCTTGAAATGCTCAAATCAGACTGGGGAGGACTGACACTTTCTGGTATGAAGGGCAAAGAAAGGGCTTTTAAAAAGTTTAAAGTGTGACTTGTGAGGAGCCTAGATTCCATTAGCATCTCCAAAATGTGTAACCATTGTGCATGAATGAAGCGTAATATTGCATCCCCTAAACTTTCTAACATGCATATATATCTGTCGCCTCACCAAGAAAAAAAAACATTCTTTACCTTTAGCCAAAACACCGTAAGTAACTTATGCTGTGTAGTCCAATTTTGATTGAAATGGATGGGAGTGCTTTCTGCTTTAAAACTTTGTATACATGGTAAAAATGCCAAAAAAAAAGCTTAGGACACAAGGGTGGGAAAACCACTGGTCGTGAAAAGCTCTACTAACATTTTGCTTCATTCATGTTTCCTAGGAATGCTTGTCATGATAAAAGACAGTTGTGCATGAATGATTACTAGGAATGTTTTCCCCAATACCTGAAAAACAGCTTTACCGATACTCTGAACCCTTTTCCTTCAAATACAAATTAGGTAATTGTCTTACATGATATTTCCTTTCCAACAATCACCCAGCCCATGCTTTGCAGAATGTTTTTGTAAAAGCCCATTTTAGCCACAAAGTAACATATCTTTCATATGTCATATTATTCTGCAGGCATGGATTATTCTGGAAGTATTCTGCATGTATGGATGTCTACATTCAATTCTGAAACCAAGAAAGCCTTTGCCGTTGAATGTGTTAACAAGATAATTAGTGTAAAAACAGCTAACAAAATGTAAGCAGCATTTAGGAGTTAGAGGAAAAATATTTTTCTCCTTCACTAGTATAGCTCAGTGTATACAGTAACGTAGGATAGGACTGGCAACAAAACCCCCTGATTTTATCTCATTTTGTTCCATTGTTGCCAGTCATATTTTGGGTGACTTTCCATGCTCAAACCACACACTGGGCTGATTCCTTATGGCTACTGTAGGCCATTCCTCTGTAGACTTTAATTAGTCAGAGTGACCAACTGGGTGATTTATACCGAGCTCTTTAACGATTTACCGCAGGCAGTGTGAGTTTTGTCTGGTAGATAACAGATCTAGAACACATACAAAATGACTTCCTGAAAACATATTTTGCAAGAACTGGAACACTTTGCAAAAATAAAACAGAATAATATTTTGAAAACATACTTTTAATAGAATACTAATAATAACAAAATTTGGTAGGCCTTCTTCTTTTAACATCACTCACACAGGGAAATATACGGCATCAGCAATGCATTGTGTAAACTGCAGCAGTACACCCGACCTCAGCCTCACTTTATTAATTCACTTTATGAATAAGAATTTAAAATGACAAAAAAACAGCCCTCAAATTATAAAATACTTAATTTCGGTGGGATTATACACACAGTGGGAATGAATATGGGACATAATATATTTGTTATTTTTGTCTGAACTATGAAAGGCATCAAATCACAGGACACGTGTGTTTGAAGCTGTGCCAAGTGCGTTTGGAAATCTACTTTACCCAATTAAACTGCAGCTTGCAAGCAGATACCTTGGGAAATGTGGGAATTGTATGGAAAAAAAGAATATGCTAGATTTAATTAAAAAAAAACTGACTCCCAAACTACTTCCAGCAACAGATACCTGGATAGAGGGACGCGGAGAAAGGTACGCAGCAAACGTTTAAAGGGGTTGGTAAAGATTCACATATAGTTCTAAAAATATTTACTTAAAATGCACAGGGAGGTGGGTTATAGAAGAGCTGGTCTATACACCTCACCTGCACCATTCTTGTAGACAGTCTTGAAAGCCAATCATTTAAATTAAACTATTCACCTTAAAAACCAGCAATGAAAGGTACCGGGGAAAAATATAGGTGTTAGCATGCCGGTAGAGGTCTACAACAGCTGGAATGTATGCACAAGACAGCATGCTGCAATGGCACGATATGCGTTATAAAAATTAAAAACGTACAAAGAGAATAAATAACAGCCACCTGAAATACACAATATTTGTCAAGATTTTCACAATAGGATTATGGGTCCTTCACACATGAATTTACAAAATCACTTCAATAGAAATCTGGAATCAAGGTGGAGGTACAACCAAGGTATTTATGCGTGGATCATCACAGCCACGCTGCTCGGACATTACTGGACTTGGTAGGTCTTAGCGATGCGGCACTGGAACTGGTCCTGTCGCTGCGGCTGCTTGTACTGGACACGCGTGACAAACCACCTTGTAGAGAAAAAAAAAAAACAAGATTCTGTTAACTGTTAAGTACAAAAAGGAATATACCGTATTCCCTTTTATCACCCAATGGATACATTTTTACTCTTGCCGTAAAATTCTTCCTTGCAAGTACAGGGGAAGAATAGCTGTGTAGTTTTTAACGATGGAGCACTGTGAATGTGTTAACCTACGTATGTTAGACAAGTTATTGGCCTACATGCTTTTTCTGAAAGTTCCGCAAGCAAATGTGATTTTCCGTGACTTCCTGAATCACGGGACGCTACAGGTCTTCCTGACCCTGGTGAAACTAATTTAAGGGACAGGGCGTTTTCGAAGGATATCACACAAATATATTGTGACTCCAGACTTCACTCCACTCTTGCTCCTATTAAGGATATTGTTGCTGTAGGTTTCCCTTTTATCCTTTTTTGTTGTTTTGCTAGAAGAATGCTCAAACAAAGGTAAAGTCAATTATACTTCCATATATCAATAACAAATGTTACATTTACTAGGCTAAAAAAACCACATTTTTTTTTTTAGGAATTAGTTTTTTCATCCTGCACTTCTTACTTGGGGTCTGAAAATCGATGATCAGGCAAACAACTGTAATAAACAAAGGAGTTAAATATTTCAGCGTCCAGCCTTGCCTTTTGAAGAAGATGAGCTGATCCGGCTCATGGACCTCCCTGACCTACTGGAGGTGGAGGTGAGGTATCCTGCTTGGCGCTGGTAATCCATGAGCTGCTCGGTACGCGTTATGCCAACTGTTGGTTTAACAGATTCCAGCCTTTTTAGCAAAGCCTGCAGGACAATAAAGCAGCAATGTTAGCGTGTGTGTGAGTGTGTGTGTGTGTGTGTGTGTGTGTATACACAGTGCGGTATGAGCTACACTAGTGGCAGACAAACACCGAAGCAGTGATTTTCAAAAGATCTCCTCCTAGAAACCTTGCAGTAAGCCGAGCCATCTCAACCACTTATAATCCAGTGTAGTACGGCCACATACTCACTGCTAAATCACACCTTTGCCAATCTATATATTGAGCTAGTTGAAGAACCAAAAGAATTAAACAAATGGTTTTAAAATGACCATCTGGAACTTGATAGCAGCAAGCTATTTTAATATGTAAAACACATGTATACAAAGCCACATAATGATATCACGAAGGGAACAGAGCCAGCAATGCAAAAACAAAAAATTCATGCCAATCCGCTAACATATCAGGTTTGTTTGATCTACATGCAGATAAGACTTGGATCTCCAGCCCAGAAAGAAGACACACAAGGGGCGTCTGAGTTTCTAGTATCCTTGGTAAACTGCAAGGTTTTCATGGCGGAAACCTTTTCAGGTCCGTAAAGCATTTCTTCTCAAAGTTCCCAAACACATCTGATGTAGGATACACTTATCGCTGGTCAGCTGCAGCGCTGGCTTGGTAAATGCGTCACACTGGCATGGAGATGGAGATTTTTCCTCTGTAATCACAGAAGAGATTCTCCCAAGTGGCGCACCGTAGGACAGGCTATGAAGCCACTGTCTGTTCTTGGTGTGCATCTCTTCCTCTTTTTCATTTTTCTTTAAGGATTGAAGAATATATGAAAGAACTTTCATATTCATTGTTTAGGAGGCTCCTAGGACACTGGAGCGTCCCTTTTTTAAGCAAAGACAGGAATAAGAGTAGGTACATTTATGCATGGGGATTCCAGGTATTGTATTATAATATCATTACTGGCCCATAACAAGAGCACTGGACCAGTCCGGTCCAACGCTTTCACCTTACAAGATAAAGTCAGGCAGGCATGACACACAGAACGAGAAGACATTCCTGCACATATACCCAATGTCACATGAGCTTGGATGTGTGCCACGCTATGTGCGATCAAATGGAAAGACTTAGCTAAGCAAAAAAGTCAACAGGGAAAGCCAGAAATAGACGAAGCTTCATTCCTGAACAAGACACATCAGTGGCATCTCTTTATATCACCCATGCCAGCAGGAAACTATATCTGCTTATTATAACTATAAAACTGGTTGCATGACCCTATAATATAAAATCCCTCACTATAGCACCAACTACAAATACACTTTAAATGGAGAAATTATATTAACCTTCCAAGCCATCGTCATCTTGGGTTGCATGATGGTTTCCTATGAATCGATCATCTCAAGTAACAAAAAGCACATTTGAAGGGGACAGTTAAGTTTTCTTCCCCCAGAGATCGGTGGCACCATTTGTTTCACCTGCCCGACAGCTGGTCTTCTATCCAAGCTGGCACAACCCGGAGCCCACATGCCTTCTCTCATTCACCCAGCCCACTCTATTCTAAAGATCAGGACTTACTCTGTCTTTAGGTAGCCTGCCTAACACAATGTAAATGGTGTAAATCAATGATGGTTGACTTTAAAATGGCGAAGTAGAGGAATAATATTTAGGTGCAAAACAATTTTTTTTAAAAATGACTTAATAAAACATTTATTGCCTTCTGTTTTTAAACCCCACGGCTAGTTCTAAATAGTCTGCTTGCCGAATTTTTACCCCCATACATTTATCAAATATGCCCCAGACAACCCCTTTATATAACATGCCCTTCCGTCACAAGTCGAAAACCAAAACTGAAAACAGGACGACAATAAAGACCGACAATCACTTTATACACTCCAGAGACATGATGCCACAATATTTGAATGACCTACCTCGGTTTGCCAGTCTAGAGAATATATTTTTACAGTAATTATGTCCAGTGTGGCACTTTACAGTCATACACAATAGCGTTAAAGGTTTAAATCCAACCCCGTATGCTACATCATTTTTCGTTTTTGTGTGTGTTTTTAAAATATCTGAGCGGTTGTAAAGGATTGCATCACGTTTATTTATAGAGCACCGGCAGATTGAAATTGGCATTGCACATTTTGACAGAATCGCTAACACATTAAGACATTGTGGTACAGAAGGAGAAGAAGGGCCCTGCTCTCGGGAGCCTACTCCACGCAGCCCTGGGTATAACACGTCTGCAACTCTGCCAGTCCTTGGTTAGACAGCTGGAACGCCAGGCAGCCGACCGTTACGCCATAACACCTGTTCCAACTTATTTATACGACACTGGCCCTTCTTAAATGTCACTTTCACAGAACTATAGGGACATTGGTGCTTCTTTTGCAAAGGGCAACAGTGTCCTCAACATAAAGCTTTTCCCAAAACGTGAATAGTACATTTCTCTAAATCATTAAGAGATTATAGATGGGGACAAGTGCAATAAAAACAGATTGGTCTTCTAAGTCGGAATATTACCTACCAAATGAAAAAAAATACTTGGGGAGAAAAGAAAGCAATTCTCTCTCATTGGGAGTTCAAGGCAGGGGGCATCTGCAGATGTGGCAGACTATTCTCAAAGAACAACAGACTGAATTGTGTCTTGCATACTACAATATTCTAGAATAAAGCAAGAATTCATCTCATACCCAAGGATGACAATTCAAAAAACACCTAAGGCAGAAATACTGGGGATTCCGTCACACTATATGGCCATATATTGCTTAGGGTGTCAATATTCTAGCAGGCTCACACTTGTAGCAAAGCTTAGTTGTTGACAAACACCAATGACATCTATTTCTACTTTTACCTACCGCTTCTTTTCCAAACATATGAAATGGGAAAAAAATTATCACTAAATATGAGCATGAGACTGTAAGTTCACTTGAGTAGGGCCCTCCTCACCTGTTGTCTGTTAGTCAATTTGTTATGTTATACACTACTTGTTATGTCCTGTCTACCCATTGTACAGCGCTACGGAATTTGATGGTGCTATATAAAACAATAATAAATAATGAGAAACGTCAGCTCACTGCACTGCTACTGTGCAACATTACTGCCCTCTCCTGGACAAATGTATTACTACCATTTTCAAATATCGTTCCTAATTTACCGGTATGTCTCGAGTTACAGTATAACTCTTTAAGGGAGTATGGCTAGAAAGAAAAGAAAAAAGACAACTGTTTCACAATATATTAATTGCACTAAAAACTGGGAAACTCGCCAGTATCCTGATTACTTTATAGAGATTTGAAGAGAGCCATACAGCTGATTTGTGTCTTATTTTGCTCCTGACAAGAAATATGAGAATAAGTCACCTATGCTACTAGGGTTAATTGGGGCATGCCTGCATAATGTGGACAATGACATGAATACACCAGTATTGTAGTGAGTAAGGGAGTGCTAGGCACTCCTGCAGCGAGTGCAGAAGAGAGGGAATCTGAGAGGGCATGGACAAGGTTTTAAAGGCAGATTTTAAAGACATCTGCGGCAAATATTATCACTGGCTCATCTCCAGATTCTTGCATATACTATCTCACACTGCAGGAGTTAACCGGTTTAGATGACTTTATGACCAATCCTCTAGTATTTGTCCAGTTCATATAAAAATGAGTCCGGTCAGGTAGCTTGATTTCTAGTCCAGCCATGACGTCATGGTTTGGAGCCATGACGAATATTTGCTTTAAGCTTCACGTTAGGTAAACCCGGCATTAATAAAGCATTTTGGTTTCTACATTTCTCAAGCTTATTAGGCCAATGATCAATGTTTACACTCAATGAGGACCACCAGTACCCCCCCAAATACTGTGTTAAAAGCACAGCCAAATGGGAGAGAGTGATATATTCTTCCTCTGCGTTCATCATGAATTAGCAATTGTGCAACAAGTGTTCATGCTAATGTAGCCCAGTATTTTCAGACGTGCCAGCTTGAGAAAGGTATAGCGAGGCTGAAATGTGCAGCATTTAGACGTAGATGTGGTTATTGAACTAAAGTTTCTCCCGGCCCGGGTCCTTATTGTTTCTCCATACCTATTCAAGCAAGTTATTCAAGTTTATACTCCATCTAAGACAACATTGTCTGCATAAAGGGTTTTTTTCCCCCCACTGCACTTGCTATGACACTTGAGCAAGCATTAACACTAAGGTATTGAATAACCTATTAAGGTATTGTAGATACTGGTATTCTTATTATTTACTTACCCACTACTGTATTTATTATTTTTTGTTTATGGATTTATGTGTAATAATATATATATATATATATATATATATTTATTTTATTTATTTATTTATTTATCAAAATATTAAAGTACCTGAATATTTGTTTTATTTTATATTTATATTTACTATTTTTGTGGAATCTGTAAGTTTTGCCTTTTATTATTTCATTTATTTATCACTGTGGCGTTTATCGCTGTACACTATTATATTTATGCTTCTGTAGCCCATTAAATTATAAGGCTTGTGTAAAACATACCATGTTTTCCCGTTCGATACGTTGCTGCTCCCTTTGTCTATTCAGTGCGGTATGATAGAGTCGGACAGGGGTGGCGCTGGGTTTCGGAGGAGTCAGACTTTTGCCCCGGGGTTTGGATGCCATCCTGGAGAGCTCTTTCAGCAATCTATGGTTTTCCCGGTCTATATGCCTCACTTCGTCGTTCGTGAAAGAGTAATTCTTTCTGCGCCCCGTTTCAGGGTGCTGGACTGCCAGGTTTTGATGGTCTTTCTTATCCAGATGCATAAAAGCTTCGAGGAAACATAAAACACATAAGCGGAGGGGAACACACAAATCAAATGCATTATTGTCTAGAATTAGATATCAAGCAGCAGCAAAATCAGTAAAAAGCCAATAAGGCAGATGTCTTACAAGCTACCTCGAAAGTGTATCTATTCATAAGTCTTAACTTGTTTTGGGTTAACTTATTTGGGCAATGCAAGAGTTCTATCGACATTTGATCTTTTTTCAGGTTATTATATATAATTATAATATAATATTAAATATTATATATATTATATTTGAGGTCACACTAAGCGCATCTATCACTTCTTTTGTTAGTTGGTTTTGTGAATGGTATTTGCTGAATTATTGCTTTGTTTTGTGCACTTATTGGTCATTATTATTCTAGCGGCAACCAGGGACTCAATTTTTATTATGCCTTTTAAGATTGTGTGCTCCTCTATTTGTGCATGTAATATACAGATAAGGCTTTTAATAGAGCATACCAAAGCTTCAAAAATTAAATCCCTGGATATGACAGAGAAAATGCTGATGTTAACATCTACACGTGAGATGTGAGCAAACCATTGTGCAAATCGTTAAACCAGTACTCCGTGGATCATCGCGCAGGTCTCCCCGTACAAATATCAAATGAAAATCCAAGACTTCTAACTTACCAGCGGGATAGGAGATACTCTCTGCAAAACAATCTCCGCAAACTGGCGGTGGGAGCTAATTAAAAACACTGTTATTGTCTGCAAGGCATAATGTGAGCTACTGTACAGTTTACAGAGAAACGCTGTAGGGGGCCGCTCTATTTGTCATTAACCTAAAGATAGAGCACAGAAGGATTACCATGGCAATGCAGAAATCAGGGACAGACTAATTAAAGCCCGACACATGCAATTCGCAGGAAGATCAGGACGGATGAGACTTAAAACCTAAGCTATATGATGTCTACATCGTAAGGCTTATAATTTAAAACACAAACCAAAAACACATGAATAAGGTTTGCCTAAAAAAAAAAAAAATTGTTGTTGTAAAGGCGCTGTTCCACTCCTGAGAAGAATTTTGCCATTAAACGGCACTAGTAATGATATTTCTAATGCTGGATTTGTAGTAAATCACCTTTAATAAAACAATGAAGAAGCAACAGAGGGTATCGCCAAACCTTGCCTGTAATATGAAATGTCATTCCACGGAAGAAGGTTTTTGTAAATCTGCAATCTGACAAGACAGCGAGCATTTATATAACCATAAAACCAACAATTCTTACCTTTCAGCAGCTGGTTTAGGTCCATAGCATCCTCTAAAATCTTTGGATTAGGCTTCTGTTCGGGATCTGACAAAAGAAGAGGACATTTTACCAAAAATTTCAGGCAACCCAAAAAAACGTGGCAGTAGTGTTAAAGAGCCGGTTGTACATTAAATATTAAGAAACACATATTCCAATAGCCGATTCCACAACCAAGCCTGGGTTTGTACCGTACTGTACACATGGCCAAGACACAAGAAGCACCAAATAGAGCCTTATCCGGGCACTCAGTACACAAATACATAGATTATAAACAAACCAGGCCTACAGAATGTTGGCCTTGAAGGTATCAATTGTTACATTACCATATATTTCTTGGCTGATGTTTTCTTGCCGTTTTACTTTGTTTTTTAGCGTTTCACTGGTAGCAGCCAGATCAAAAGACTGTATGGGACTGATGTCAGGTGTAGAAAGAGGGGTCACATCAGTGACCGTGTCTTCGGATTCCTCCGCATAGTCTCTCAGATCCCTGCCTGAGTACTTTTCAGGGGAAGGCCCTCTCTCCTTTGAAGACTGGTATGAAGATCTAGACGTGCGGTCATTGGAGCCGGTGTCCGAATACTCTGTATCCGAACTGGAAATAGAAGAGGATAAATCCCTGCTATGCTTCCCTGCACTTTTCTTCACAAGGTTGGTTTGTTTTGATGACTTGGGTCTCGAGAGGTAGCTTTCTTCCTCGCTACTATCATCTTCATCTGGGTAGTAATTGTCCTCAAACTCCCGTCTTATTTTAGGAATCCCTGTTGGGATGGTTGTTTCTATTTTCAAGCTTTGTGCGGAGCTTCTCCCAGACTTGACTGCACTGCTAGGTCTCATGGCCTCCAAAGCAAACCCAGACACGGCAACTTCACGATCATCGGATGGCCGACCAGCCGCTCGGTCTCCATCTCCCTTGCCTGCACCTTGTTCTCCCACTGCATCTTCTACCGTTTTTTTCAAGTCCAGATTATTTTTCACATACTCTGGCTTGCTTGGCCCTTTTTTGGCTTCTTCGTCAACATCACTGTCAAAAAAGGAATGATCGACATCACCACCGTCTAAAAGGTTGCCATACCGATCCATGACGTCATGAAATCTTGACTTCTAAATTAACGAAAAGAAGAAAAACAACAATCAACAGGCACCAGGGCAAATTAACATACTTTCTCTTTCATTGCGACTGTCCCAACATGTTTGACTTTTTTGGATTAAGCTTTTTCATTATTTTCTTACACAATGATGTCTAGACCCCTAGCGACAGCTAACATAGATTTTCTTAAAAATAATCTACCTGGGAGTATTGGCAATTTCAACTCCCTCACTTCATTATGCATTATGAAGGGCTAACAATAGCAGGTTTTTCAGTAGAATGGGCAGGGCTGGCCCCGTATAACACAGAAAGGGTGAAGAAATCTCACTGGTGGAGCTACGCGTTATATAGGACAAGCCAAGCTCTAATTGTAGCAGTCACTGTGGTTGACCTTTCATAACATACAGTGAAGTCAGGGAGTGGAAACAACTCTCCTAAAGCTCCTTCGTCTGCTCTCCCTTTGGAAAATGGATTCCCCTTAGATACTTCCTGCATTCATGAAGATAAGAGCCTTTACTTTCCGGTAAAGACGCTAAACCAGTAGCGATCTGCCAATACATTTAAGACGTAAGAACCTGTATATAAGAAAACACTAAGGATGGCGACCATGTATGCTAGTTGAAGATGCAGCATCATCTGTTTTGAGGCATGGACAGCGATCATTCTAGCATCACACGTTCAGGAAATACGCAAATCATCTGCCACAACTCTGCACCGATTGTCCCACCAAGGTTGTCATGAAGAAGGTGCACCCAGAGCTGTCCTGGTACCAGAACCAACCAGTCGCACAGCGCCATGCTCACAACAAGATGGGGGAGGGAAGGTGTTTTGAAAATTAAAATAATCAAAGATAATAACATTGATTTAAGGCAGCCTGTAATAGCCAGAGGTAATAGTAAATAAAGGCCAGCATCACAGTGACATGCAACGACACCTACCCGGGGCTTCACACTATAAAAGACAAGATGAATCCAAATGACTACGATCAGATTTCCCGGTAAGAGCTGATTTGCCCCACCACCCTAGTTACCGGGGGTGCGAGCGCCTGTCAGTGCACCGTGCGGAGACACAGCAGGGACAAGCGCATCGGGTAACCACGGAGACGGACAGAGGGGGCGTGGCTACAACCGGTAAGGAGATGGCTATGGTCACAACCAAAGAGCCCCTCCATAAGCTCGCTGATTAGAACAGGCTTTCTGTGCGTGACGAGAGCTCTAGAGGTGCCGCAAACACTCGGGCACAACGAAAATATGAACCGCTAGCAAACAGCTTAGTTAAGGCCGACGTGGAGAACACGCTGGAGAGCCTCAACCTCCCGCCGACTGCCGGTTACCTTTCAAAATGTTGGGGTGCCAGCTTGCGGGCCGGTGTTTATAGCTGGAACTTAACCCTGGGGGCGCCGGAGAATCACGCGTTATCGCCTCGAGCTCTTCGCACTTATCCTTCTCACAACATAGCTACACTAGGCAGGCAGAAAGCTCCACCCGGTAACTAGTATACGCCACTTCCGCCATTGAGGGCAAAGTATGCCTCGGCAACCATTTGTATTATGGGCACGTGGTAACGTAAACATCCTGAGATATACCGGTATTTATCTTGAGAGGGGGGAATGAGGAGACTAGGTAACCACAGGGCAGAATCATCTCACAACCTCGTGCTTTATGAATACGGCTTTTCTTACAAGTTTTTTTGATATTTTAAATTAGGATATTCTGTGTCAGACATTGACCGTGGTACAGCATAACTACTATCATGATATACTGAGCCAGACATTGACCGTGGTACAGCATAACTACTATCATGATATACTGAGCCAGACATTGACAGTGGTACAGCATAACTACTATCATGATATACTGAGCCAGACGTTGACAGTGGTACAGCATAACTGATATCATGATATACTGCTCCCACAACAGGATGGAGGATGAGAAAGATCAGCAGTGGTTTTCACCTTGCAACTCTCCCATGGATGCCGTTTTTGCAAACAGTGAACTTGTTTTTATTATTGCCTGTTCTCTTCACATGTGCAGGGACTGTTAGATACACCCTAAAAAAGGACACTTGGCAGGACTGTACATTTGCAAGGGCAGGGCATCTGTAGGAGTAGGTCTTGTGTGTTCATGCTGTTGTTAATAGTGTATATTATGGGTGGCAAATATGTAAAAAATGAGCGTGCTGGTATATCATGCCCCCTGTCCTGATTTGGGTGGGACATTTCAAATTTTTGGACGGGTGAGGCAAAGGGCACAGCTGCGAGGGGATGCACAGCTACCCGATCTGCAGCCTGCAGGTCTGGTTGGGGAGATCACAATCCCCCTTTAACCGGCCCAACATTAGGGAGCGCCAAGCTTGTCACTTAAGACTTCAGCTTCTTTGCCCCCTGAATCACTATGCGCTGCCAAATGATGCTGAGAGCCGGAATATGACGTCCTCCCCGCCCTTTGCATCAATAGCCGGCACATAGGAATGAGGGAGCAGTAAAGCAAAAGTCTGAAGTGGCAGACCTTGCGCTCCCATGACAGGATGGAGGATGAGAAAGGTAATAGATGGGGAGAAAGAGGTGTAAGGGCAGTGTATGTGTGTATATATGTGTGTTTGTAAGCTTTTGTGTGTGTTAGAGCAGTGTAGGTATTTCTAAGCTGCTGTGTGTATGGGCAGCCAGAGCAGTGTATGTGTATATGTGTGATTATGGGCACAGTATGTGAATATATGTGTCTAGGTATTTGTAACATGGTATATGTATGTGCATATATGTGTGTGTAAAGGCAGTGTATATGGGCAGTCATGTGTCAGGGCAGTGTATGTGCATATGTGTATGTATGGGCAGGTGTGTGTAAGACCAGTGTATGTGTATAAATGTGTTTATGGGCAGTGTATGTGTATATGTGTGTGTAAGGGCAGTGTATGTGTATATGTGTGTTTGGGCAGGTGTGTCTATGTGTCAGAGCAGTGTGTAAGAGTCCTGGGAGGGAGGCTAACATGTTTCCCTCTGCTTTCATCACCTTCTTCTGTGGTGGGAACTCAAGGTCTGTTTCTTCCAGCCCACAGTGTAAGAGGAAACAAACCTCACACTACCTTAATTATGGGCCGGTTAAAGGGAGATCCATGATTTCCCAAACTGGCCCTGCACCCAACATCAGCAATTGCTGATTTCCTGGAACATGTCCCAGGACATAAAAGTAACAGGACAAGCTCTCAAATGCCAGGAGCCCGAAGCCTGCGGGATGCGGCCAGGACTGCCTGTTTATGTCATTGCATTGCAGGAAACACCCCCATTTAAATGGGAAATGGGCAGGGAGCAGAGCATGTCAAGACCCCACTCCTGCAAGGGTTCAGGTGCTGACCTGGAGAACGGTTCTTCTCCCAGAGTTCCCAGGTATGACAGTTGGGACGTATGCCTCCCCAGGTAGCTTCCCCACTGCCCTGCTCTGGTGGGTAGCAGGGATCATGGGCCGATCGGAGAGATCCTCTGGTCTCCCATGACTGTAAAATCAGTGGAGGTCTGCAAAATCCCCCACTGCAGCTCTCATGTGGCCTCATCGAAATGCTCTGAAGCAGAGTGCCACAAGGTGGCTCTTGGAGTTAGGTGAAAGAGGAAGTTTTTGCAAATCTACACTAAAAAATAGCATACAGTCTGATGTATTACAGAAAAGGTCAGGGATTTACCAAATTCTGTACTTTCCAAACATTTTGCTTTAAAGATAAAATATGTAACTATGGCTGTAGATTATATGGACACTATGCTGTTATACAGGGCCCTGGGGAACACAGGGCCCTGGGGAACACAGGGGAGCTGGACCCACGTAGCAGAGATGGTAAATAGGGCTCACAAGGTGGTGGAGTAAAAGTAAGCCACGTCTTATAATAAAGTCCGAGGTTGGGGCAGGCGGCACAGATTCAAAGTCAAGGAAATCCAAGGTCGGGGCTAGTGGCACAGGATCGAGGTCAGTAGACAAGTCAAGGTTCGGTAGCAGCATGTTGTGGGACCCGGGCAGACACGGTAGGTGCAACATGTTAATGCATATGATAGCTGTGTGGTCCCTTTAGACATGTATGGTGTCCTCCGTTCTAATGCATTTGTCCCTTCCGTCACCCAGCAGCAACTTCCATGCGCGAGATGTCCGTGCGCGTTATACACTCCGCTCCAGCCCTGGCTCCAGGAACCCTGCGGAGTATGTATTTTTCTCTAGAAGGGCAGTCAGGGATACTGAGCTGCCTCGTTGACTATTAAGGACAAGCCTCAACAGACTCCATGATGGATACTTAAAGGCTACTGTGCTGAGGAATACTGAAGGATCCGCTTAGCATACTGATTTATTATATTACCATAATACACTCATTATTAATGATATTTCTCGGGCAGCTGCATATTAGCCATTTGTATCTGTTCTAGTTCTGTTATCTTGGCCCAATCTAATAGACAAGCACCCTGACTGCTTATCATACCGCCAGTTGTAAATAGAATGGCTCAGTGCTAATTGCCCTGCTGGACTAACGAAAGTCAAAGAACAATCAGCCCTAAACAATCAGCTCAATGTGTGGTTTAAGCAGGGAAAGTCACCCAATATATCACATGACTGGCAGTAATGGCGGCCTCCAGATCTGCAGAGAAAGGGAGTTTTATTGAAACCAGGTTTTTGTCAACGACCAACATTACTGTATACAGCGCTCGGGCTTATTACTGTATACAGCGCTCGGGGTTATTACTGTATACAGCGCTCGGGCTTATTACTGTATACAGTGTTGGGGGGTTATATTACTGTAATACAGCGCTGGGAGGGTTATATACTGTATACAGCGTCGGGTGTTTATTATTACTGTATACAGCGCTCGGGCTTATTACTGTATACTGCGCTCGGGGTTATTACTGTATACAGCGCTCGGGCTTATTACTGTATACAGCGCTCGGGGTTATTACTGTATACAGCGCTCGGGGGTTATATTACTGTATACAGCACTGTGTATTCCGCTCACGGAGAGGAATATTTCTTTCCATGGGACTTGGAAATGCTCTTCAGGGAGCAGATGCTCTGCTGGGGCTGCCATTGATGTCAGCGGTCTGTATGTCACCCGAACGCTGAGCGTCTACCACAGGTAAAGAACAGACAGCTGCTACAGGTTAGGGGTCCTTGGACAGGCGCAGGCAGGAGTGCTGTGGGGTGATGTA
Organism: Spea multiplicata; assembly: GCA_009364415.1. Lineage (NCBI taxonomy): Eukaryota > Metazoa > Chordata > Amphibia > Anura > Pelobatidae > Spea > Spea multiplicata. The sequence continues at coordinate 9,210,791 of VKOC01000001.1, forward strand.
AAGTGATGTGACCCTGCGGGAATACTGTCTCAGGAGGAGTATGATGATGTCATATGACGTCATGATAGAGGATGTGTTAGTATCAGCACGTGTGTACGCAGTTTCCATGGGGTGGGGGGGCATACAGCTTTACCTACCCCTCTGGCCAGAAGCCATTAGCGCTCCCCTGGTAAACAAACAACCTTTCCTACTTTTACCTGCAGACCTGGGGCAGCCATTGTTATCGGTCATGTGCTATGTTGGCTACTTTCCCGGCTCAATCACCCCATTGAGCTGATGCTTTATGGCAATGCTAATAAAGTCCGTCCCTCAGCGTGTCTGACTGGTCTATTCAGACTGAGCCATTCTATTGTTTACCACAGGCAGTGTGATAATGAGCCTGGTGTTTGGTAGACCGGGCTCAAATAACAGAACTAGAACTCGTATAAATGGCTGGTACGCAGCTGCCGTCATATTATGTGAAAGCGGAGCTGTAACGGGGCTGCTGGATCCGCGATGCCCGGTACACGCAGGGCTCCGAACAATAACATTGTGTACACGCAAAACGGAAATAACCGGAACGCCAATCCCGCCAGTCTCCTCCCCGCAGCACAGGGACGGGGCGGGGAGATGAGGCTGACAGTCCCGGGGATTAGGGAGGAGACTCGCGGAGCAGCCGGCCCGGAGCTTGCGTTCACTGTGGGAGATGTGCAACCCGGCGGCGGGGGATGCTGGAGCAGCATGAATGCCCATGGAAGCCATGCCGCCGGCGGAACGGACACCGGGGCCGGGGATAACAACGGCAGTGCGATCCCTGGAGCTGCTCCCGGACGGACGGGGGACACGGAGCCCGGGGTAAATAATGTGCACTGCAGGAGGAAGGATCCCGGCTGCGTGAAGAGCGACTCCTGGAGCTCCGAGCTCCCTCGCCCTTCGAGCATCGATGAGAGGTGCCTCAGCCCCCACGACCCGGCCAGTACCGGACTTCCTACCTCCAGCTCCCGCTTCATGGTGGCCGCGGTGTCGGGGCTGCTGCTCGTGTCTCTACTACACCTGTGTCAGGGCTCCCTGCTGCCCTCCGCCCCGGATCTGTGCCTCACCGTGCTGCTCCTCCGCTGCTTCATGTACCTGGTCTGTGCCCTGTGCGCCCTCACCCTGGGCTCCCTGCTCGCCCTCCAAGCCAGCGGGCGCCCCGCCGCTCCTCCCGACTTCACCCGAGCCAGGACCGTCCACAGCAGCCGGGTAAGCAGTGTTGGGACGGGACGGGTTAACAGCTGCCACCAGCCAGTAACTCCCATCAACCTGATCTTCCACCTCCCCTAAGGGGTTAACTCGGCCTCAGTGCAGACTCTGCTGCCGTCAGTGTACACGAAGCCTGCTGCACACTGACAGCTCGAGGGTCAGCATAGAAATAGATCCAGGGGAGGAATAACCTTCTAATGCATCCGTACATTATTCCATAAATGACGCTGTTTAGCCCCAAAGGGTGGCCATTCCCTTAATTTATTTCTTAAATCGACCTGTGTTTTCATTTTAACTAAATTAACCTAATATTTCATTTTAATATTTAAATTAAATATAAAATTTATTCTGTCGATATGATCTAAAACTCATAATATGATGAATTTATGCTTAAAAAATGTTTTGTGACCTCATGAGAGTATAATAGGAAAAAAAACCTGAAATGAGTTTCTTCGTGATACATATATGTGAGTTTTTATTAAAATAAAAAAATTTTAATGTTTGTTTCATATTTTTTTCCGGAAAAAATACACCTTATACCAAGTTATGCGGCTTCATTTATTGTACCGGCTTTGATGTTGGTGGAGTATTAACGTGTATTTAAAGGCGCTGTTCCATCATAACACTTCTGTAGCTGAACGCGGCATTAGAAACCTCATCCATCGATGCCCAAACTCTTCCCAGATTTTATTCAGCGTATTTACCGGGAACACTTAATTGTCATGTGACACAAAAGTAGACACTGATAGGTTCTTACAGTATAAGCTGGAAAAAGCTATTATTATTATTAACCCCTTAATGACAAAGCCTGTACATGTACGGGCTCAAAATGCATTGTTTTCAGGGTTTAGGGACCGCCCATTGTCCTTAAGGGGTTAAACTTTCAGAGGAAAGGATTAAATCTTAGATTTCTTTTTAAGCACAGAAAAAAATGAATGTTTGAGTCGAACAGCACCTAAAATTCCAAGGATCGCATTTATAATAATGGGTGCTGATTGGACGTTGCTCTCGATGTGTAGGCTCAGGACTCCCTGGTCTCCTAGAGAGGTCCTCGTAGCGTAGATGGCTTCATTGGTGTAACGTGGCTATCATATAACAGGAGTTCTATTTTGCCCCCTGGTTATTGAACACGTGGCACGTAAGGTGGCTACATTTGTTATTCACCATTATAGTAACGGATTATTTTGGCCGGCTGGGATTGAAGGACCTTCTGTGACCTACATCTCCTGCCAGTCTTCCAAACGTTGACAATGCTTCATGCTGTCGGTTTTTCGGATTTCAACCATCTCACGCTTAACGTAGTTGAAATAAATTCAGTGCCGATCCTCGGTGCCTCGTTCGTCATGTCCTGACAGATGCCCGGCCATGTGCGCCCTTTTCATGATGCTTTGTTGATAAACGCTTGAAGATGAATTTGCTTCATTTATTTCTGGTGAGGATGCGTAGACCTTTTGTAGACTTTTATGGAGTTTTTTTGGATGCACCATTCCCTATATATGCTGTCCTTGGCTATATCCTGGGGGTTTTACCCCAAGCTGTGGGGGTACATGAACACTTCGTTCCCACCAGTTGGTCCACCTTGTTGATGTGTCTCTTGCGACTTGGAACTTGGTTTCTGCAGAGAAGGTTCTAACGAGGTGCGATAAGACGTGAAGCTGCGTAATGTCAGATTGGGGACGGTGAACTTTTCATTTTCACTGATAGCTTTTGTGTTGGATACTTGTTTTTGTTGTACATCCAGTTGTGGGGCAACAAGATTCTGGGTTAAAGGTGGTTTTTTAGCATCTATCGTTTTGATGAGTGGGACAGGAATAAAGCCAACCTGAATTGAAGATAAGTCCAACAACTGATGAATGTCTTTACGTCAGGAGAAGCGGTCAGAGTAGAAGTTCTTGTCGGCCGACAGATTCTATGATTCTGCGCGACTCTAGGAATAACTGCTGGTCAGAATATGTGCTGTGGATGGTCTTTAAACCCTCCTGGAGATAACTATAACGGCCAGAAGGCAGGTCGGCTCCTCGTCTGTTCTACAAGGTGAACTCTTCAGATGATGAAATGACTACGGCTTTCTTCTGTCTGTTCTCTTACATGTTTTAAGCCAACACTATGCGCATGTTCCTGATTTGGTTTTGTACTGTAGTGTGTGCATTGTGTAGTGGAGACCTGAAGTGGTTTGAACTGCTGAGAGCGAGCCATTCATAAGTTCCAGCTCAAGTACCACTGACTTGTCCTTGCGTGCCTCAGAAGTGGGCCGCTGGTTTTAGCTCTGCGGTTTGCATCACACTCAGTCGGGTAGGAATCCAGAGACCTTAACTTTGCTTCACACCGATGTAGCTACGAGCTGGTCGTTTATAAGAGAATGTTATGGATCGCTGGGCTCGGAGAAGATGCTGCGACACTTAATTGCCAATAATAGTAAATGTCAGCTGTAACAGTTTCTTGTTTTGAGACTGTAATATCTTGTCCGGTGTTTTTATTACCGGTATAGTTGAATATAGAAATTTAGCATATTTCATTTTTGTCCTGGACAATTTCCGTTTTCATGAATAATGTATACTTCTAGTTTGTTACGTATCTAGATGCTATGTTGGACTTTTCATGGGTGGTAATATAGCAACATAGATAGATATTTGTAGATTTGGGGTTAGTAAGGATACCCCAAAGAGCAAATCACTAAGATGCTGCATGTGGGTCAATTGGGCTCCTTGTTGCCCATATCTTAGTTCCTTTCTGCTGGCGTAAAAAGAACCCACACAGATATAGAGGCCCACTGTAGGAGCACCCAAGGGACAAGAAGGCTCCAACCCTACTCTCAGATGCGTCCACCTAAAGAACGAAGGATCCGGGTGTCACAACGCTGGCGCGGTAGTGAATTTCCCCTTTAATCATCGTAAGGCTGAACAGCTTCTGAGGTTCTTCTCAATATACACCGGCATCTATTGATTATTATTTGGGTGATTAAGTACAATTGGTCGGGTTATAACACAGAACACAAAATCTTGTCAAATTCATTAAGCTTGGTTCTAGGAGGTTACATATGACTTTTAAATATGTGATGTATATTATTCTTTTTTTCTCGTAAGGGTTAATCTCTTATTTGAAATTTATTCCTTTTTACCTGCAAAGATTTCTGTATTCCATTGCACAATGTTTAACACATGAAAACTCTCCCAAATTTGCACATCAGCCACTTCAGATGCGTATTTCGTAATGAGTGTCCTGGCCTTTCATTTACTTGAATTTTCCAAATGTAAATCCACAGACCCTTGAAATTACGACGGTCTCAAAAAATGCGGTAACATTAAACAAGGACGATTGGAACGGAGAACTGATTAGTGACGCTAGTGCGATAACCGTAAATATCCTAATGGTATTTACTAAGAAAACACTCTTCGGGAAGAGTTTTTTTTTTTTTATAGTCTCTTGATCTAGGAAGAGGTTTGAGGTATTTTGCAATATTTTATGCTTTTGTTAACTCCTGGTTTTACATTGGATAGGTCTTTCTGGGTGATGTTCTTAGCATATCGCCCAAACCCAAGTCATTTTCTTAGTGTACTCGACTGTTGGCTTTCACATCCACCTTTGGCGTGTTTCTGACTGTGTGCTTGGTTGGCTCATTGGCTCAATTTCCTTTCACGATTGTCAATAGCACTTTTATCTCTTCGCAGCCACCCGCACCACCACACTATATTTTTCATTGCTCCCTCGTTCCTTTCATTCTCATCCCAGACCTTCACCAACTCCTGTTCCCTCCTGAAATCTGTGCCTCCCTTATTGCTACGTTTCCTCAGCCACTCAAGGTTCCAGGAACCTGAATAATCGCATCCAAGTACCCTGCCACTCCAACCATCCTTTTTCCTTAGCTCACTGGAGTGCCGTTCTGTGGGTAACAAACAGCCATACACGACCACTTCATCTCTAATTACCTTCACGTTCCCACTAACTGAAATCTGGCTAACCTCATGCGACACTGCCCCTGCCGCTGCTTTCTCATATGGCGGCCTCCACCTCACTCACGCTCCTAGACCTGATGTCAGAAAGGGTGGTGGTGTAGGCTTCCTACTCTCCCAACAGTCACTTTCCAGCCTATTCCCTCTGAATTTCTTCTCATTTTGAGGTTAATGCCATCCAGTACTGCTGTTGCATACTATCCTCCTGGCCCTGTTAATATCTTTCTTGACCACTTCTCCTCATGGCTTCCCTTTCTCTCCTCTGATGTCCCCTCGGTCATCCTTGTAGACATCCCTTTGCTTTGAAATTCCTTTCCATTACCTCCTCTTTTGATCTTGTGCATACTAACGCCCCTACTTACGATGATGGTCACAGCCCGGACCTTATTTTTTTCTAGTGTGTGCTCTCTCTATCTTCTCTATTTCCCCTTTCCAACCTTAGAGCCATTTCTATTAAAACTAATTATAGTATTCATAGAGCTACATGACCCCATGGTCCATTAAACAGAGTATACTGCATAATGTATTATTGTATACAAAATAATTTGGCAAAGTAATAAATATAAACCAAAACCAATACCACAAGTCAATTTACAGCAAAAATATAACAAAGGCAAATACCTTTTCTTTAGCGCATGCTAACTTTTTAAAGGAATGGATCTATCTGAGCTGATTTATATAACCTACCCATAGTTAGCGGTGTCAGTGTATTCCAGTCTTGTTGGCCGCCCGATGTCCATTCCATAGCGGCGCACTCCACGCAATCAGCCAATTGGCACCTTGCCGGCAGCGTAAGAGAAGAGTAAGTCTAAGAAGACTTAGTCAAAGCACTGCGTAAGTGAGCAAGATTAATTCCTAAATCAAGGAGGTAATTCATTACCAGTTTCTCGGCAGGGTGATTAGGTATAAACATATTACACAAGATGGGGGGGCTAATCCCATCACATCGAAAATAGTAATCCGTTTAGTTGTGTACAAAAGATATAAAACAAAACAAACAGGGTGCACTGTCTGATAGAAGTGTATAGTCGCAGTATAAAGCCTTATCTATTTAGAAAATACAGACTCGGTTTATTGGACAGACATTAATGTTTTCAAAATATAATAAAACAAGGCTGCTGACGGAAATGAATCAAAACCACACAAAGTTTAGCTCGAAGCCATGAGTGGGTAGACGTTCTTCTTGGTCTTTATTTTTTGGGGGTCTGAAAACATAGTACTATACAGCTAACTGCATTAATTTCAGTGCCAATCAGAAAATATGTCAAATTGCTGTATATTTTCTCTTAGAATATAATGAAACACGTATTTGCATAGGCTGCGAGCAGTAGCTCCATTAATATATAGTTCTTTTCATTCCTCGCATTTACTTCTTTTCACCTTTCCCACATATATTCTTAACCAACAATGGTAGTGCACCGGGGAATCTGGATTAATTTGTGCATATGACAAGTGTGTGAATTATGCCATTTCATTATGGTAATTATTTTATCATTTTTATCAATCTGCGATCTGCAGTGAAGTGGCTGATTCCAAGATTCCTAGTACTGCTCCAAAGCCACTTAATTATGCCGCGATGGCTCACAATTCCATACAACTGTTCTCATAAATGTCATGCCTTAAAGGCACTCTGTTATCCAATTATATTTCTGTTTAAATACAGCCTTAATTGGTGCAGCATGACATTGTTTCAAGTTCTTGGAATAAACTTTCTGTATATGATGGAATTGTGATGCAAACGCAAGTAAAATTCATAAGGTTTGCGTGATGAAAACAAAACCAGAATACAAATGCCATTCAATTAAGGGTCTGACTAGTGCAGCCCAATCATGAAATAGGTAAAAGGCTCAACAAGGTAAAGAATTCACTGCCTTAAAGGGACGTTACACCATTATATGCTCTTTAGTGCATAATAGCTGCATGGTCCCTTTAAAATTTCCTGTATGTTTTTCAAATGTCTCTCCAGCGCTGGCTTGGGCTAAAATGGGGGCATGGGTCTGAAGTCCTGCCACGGATGGCTTCAAGCAGCCAGCCGGTGGCATGGAGGAGAAGGGCATTTCTGTTGTGCAAGAATGAATGTTAAAGTACTCAGATCGCTTTAATGTGAATGATTCTAAGTAATAGAAAACATGCTAAAAAAATTAAACTGTATGCCCTGATGGTATTCTAGCCAAATTAGCAGATAATTGTCCAGTTTCAATACAAATGCTAGCAGAGTGTAATGGAAGTTATGTGTTTGGGTGACCGCTATCACAGGTTGTGTGTATTATGTATTTCTGATCAACACCTGGATGGATTATTTGAAAGCAACTAATTGATGGGATGTCATGTTACGTAGAAATATTTACGACATCATTATAATTTACACATTTTTAGCCAGTGTTTAGCGAATTAAAAGATTGCAGGAAAATTGTGGCTTCGGCTCCTTAGCTTCCCATTCTGTAGCCACAAGCAATATGATAAGGAGTCGGTGTGCTTATCTGGTAGATTAGAACACATACACGTCTTCAATGCAGCCACCTGATAATATTATTTCATGCACAAACCGTACATTGCTTGTCTTTTCAGAACTAATGAATATTAAAATCTCATGTTAATATCTCGTGAGCATTAAGGGAAGTTACCAAGGCTGTTCAGTGTGTTTCGCCCACGTGCTATTTGGTAATTGCTGTTTTTATATTAACAGCTATTGTCTTGCTAATGTCTGCCGTTGTGTTTCTAATTGATTAAAATGTTTGTCAGATGTGGAGAAAAGTCAACACGAGGGTTTTGTTTTGCTTTTACTGGGCCGCTTTCCCAAACTCGGTGGCTTTCTATACCGTTGTCTACGTCCTTTAGAAACAAGACAAGTTCCTTCTGTCCGTTTAGCAGGTGGGTGGAATTGTTTTGCGGGGTGAAGTGCTTTCCACACACGCTCACAGAGGTCTCCACCCGAGGTCCACCTGTCCATGGCCTTCTCCGATCCTATAGGTTACTATATTATGTGCACGGCGTTTAGCTGAGGGAGACGGGGAAAAGCATGTAGGGAATTCTGCAGAGTCCTTCAATGGATTTGCAAAACAGACCACAAAGCCAAGGTGCCAAAAATGTACGCAGTGCTTCTTACAATGGACACATTCAAAGAGACAAACCGAGCAAGATCACAATCTGTCGTGCATTAGTGCGTGTGATGGCTTGAGTGTCCCATTTAGTGCATAGTTTTCAAACTATTATACGCATAGTAACCAATTTTACTCCGCATTTTACATTTTCATGGCGACTCATTTTCCCGGGGTTGCCTAGCGCACAGTATTCATTTTTATTCATTAGTAGCTCAACTGAAGAGTTTTCCATCTATTGAAATCAATTGGCACTCGAGTCACTCATGACTTGTGGTTCACCCTTCGCTGGGTTGCCGATTAAATCAGTTAGGATCTCAACTGAATTCAAAATCTCTGACTTATTAATTAATCAAAGTATATGTAAACCGAAACGTGTAAGATGGATGTATTGTGCAGCTGTGTTGCTCATTGAGAAATAATGGTAATAACGTGAATAAAATGGTTACTATGTATGAAGTGGTCTGCGAGACTCCGCAAGACGAGCTCCAGCTCTGTATTAAAGCCACTCTGAGGTGGAATAAGCTGGAAAGACACTCGGCGACAAAGCATTGTCATTATTTTTTAAATTTAAGCATGCGCTGATGTACGTTCGATTCACGTGTAATTGAGCACGTTAACACGGGCCTGTACGCAGGCACGGTAACTTACATTATAACACTGGAAATGAGAGTAACCTACATAAGTACACATGTTCCGCATTAATATTTCAGGCGGCCCTTGTGGGATGAAACGCGATCCTGCCTGCTGTAGTTGGCAGCCCCGCAGCCCTTGATGCTGATGTTGGCTTTGGATTTTCTCTTTTTATAATGCATCCTGTAATGGGAAAAAAGAAAATGATCATCCATCCATACACTGAACTGGGGACATTCGGCATATAAGTTTCATTTTTTTTACGTATATCTGAAAGCTGAATAGTTTTTTACGTGTACATGTTTTAAATAACTTGATGCAGAAATCTATTTTTCATGTATAAGTGCAGTTTTTTTGTCTGTGTGGATGTAGATGCCTTTCATGTTGGTTTCTGTTCACTGAGGGGGGGGGACACCCTTTCTAAAGTCTACAGAGACATTTGTTTCTGGCAGCCTTGGTTTCCCTTGTTCCATATTTTTTGAAGACCTCACACATCAATCCATCTTTTTGTATTTTTTTTCCCACCCTCACCAGATTGTTGGCTTCAACAGGGATTCCACGTGTTTTTATTGATGGTCGCCGCAAGAAGTAGTTGGTATTATTGGAAAGTGGAAGCGTTTACAGGGGTGTGGACATTTTTAAAAAATCTACTGTTCCAGGGGACTAAAATGGTAGCCCAATCTACTTGTCCCTCAATTGTCTCATGACAAATAATGTCACATGATAGTACTATTGGCTGGCTGAGTGTGATGACGTGGTGTAATAATGTAATATTATTATTACATTAATTAACTGTTAATACACATATGCCTGGTGCCACTAAATCATTTGGTGTGTGATACTTTGTTTTGCATACATTATCCCCTTTGCACCAGGCATGATATTATATTAATTAATATATTATATTAATAACACCAGCATAACGGCACTCCTCGCACAGAGCCCATCATCCTCATGCGTTTCTCCTCACATCCACTAAAATGTGGAAGATCTTCTCCCCGGACTACCTCCTCCTCCATGGTCTGGTGCACGCAGCCAGAAACAAACAGGGCTGCATGAGGGTTTGAACATGAAATGACATCTTATCCGGCGCAGTCACAACACAGCGCGGGGGAGCAGGCTTCAGTGGCGACCTGCCGCTAATTGGAGGATATCTGGGCTGACTGCAAGGGGGATACAGGTCCACTGCAGCTCTGCGGGGGACCTGGATGCTAGCCCTGCCACTTGCCTGCAGCAGGGCTAAATGGAAAAAATCACCAGCGCGGGCATGTCCCGGACGTCGGGCGATACGAATTGCGCATCCCTCGTTTAGGAACTGCTGCAACGCAGCCACGAATCGGAAAACAACACAAAGTCACAGAGCGGGAATGGAGTGCTGAGGCGCATGGTGCATAAAGGTTGCCAACGGTCTGCTGATTACAGAGCTGAAGAGTTCCAAACTTCCACTGGCATTAACATTGGCATAAATACTGTGCGGCTGGAGCACTAAAATGTATGTGTGTGTTATATGCAGTGATGTGTCCACCTTTGGGGCTGCCGCCTCCTCCGTGGTCGATGTCTCAAATACAATGAAAGGAGATATTCGCCTTTAAGGAACTGAGCGCTGGGATATGGTGTTATATTCTGGCACCCCGTATCTTAAAGGCACACATTGCCTTTTAATGAAGCCAATCGAGGCAGTGCTGAGCCGACACAGCCTCCAAAACACAAATAGGCTGGTTGGAGAGATTATTGGAACAATGGGGGCTTGATTGCTCTCTGGACCTACCACCCTAGGCCCACACCTGGGAACTTTCCGCCCATTTTCCCTTGAATCAGGGGTGTTTCCAGCAGATGTCAGCGAGACCGCTGGATTTTAAAATGAGAATATGTGTAAAGAGGTCATTATCAGACTGGGGCCCTATAAATGGAGTCCAGAAGAAATGGGATTATTTAAAAGTTGAATTATTGAAGATAAGAGAAAATTGTATTAGGCTGGTCAGTAAGGCAAAACACAAAAGAAACCACTGTGGTACTCGGCAGAGGTGGCCAAAATAGCAAACTACAAAAAGTTTGTATTTCTACTTCAGCTGTCTGACAAATAAGTTGGTGCCTGATACACCCCAAGTTATTAAAGGAGTTTAGTAAACAGATTTATTTAGTAAATCGTTGTTAACGGGAGTAGTCCCAGAAGATTGGAAATTTGCAAATGTTGTGCCCATTTACAAGAAAAGCCCAAGGGAGGAGTCATGTGACTACAGGCCAGTAAGCCTTACATCCGTAGTAGGGAAATTAATGGTAACAATGTTAAAGGGTGGGATTGTTGAACATCTAACATCACGTGTTTCAAGATCAAAAAACATTGAGTGACTAAAATAATAATAAATATTCGGGTTTCTTAAGGTACCCCCGCAAAAGAGCGGAGAATATGTTTGCAGAAAGTGAGTGAAGACTGAACTCACAGGTACAAGGGGAAGACAGCGGATACGGTAGGGAGGGAGGGAGGGAGGCATTGAGAGAGGGTGTGAGGGAGCATGGGTGACTGAGAGAATAATATGTTTTTAGCTTTCTAGTATTGCATTACATTTTCTTTAAATGAAAATCAAGCTTTAGGGGTGTGGCCTATATATTGGAGACAATGTCATATATATCATATTTTATGTGATACAGCCGTTACACATTTTAGGCAGAACATATTTGTTTTGCGATGAGTGGCAGTAAAAGCTGTGCACTTTTCTCATATTAGTGGGCTTTGATGGGGCATGGGACCCAGACACACTGAAGTACTCAATTGTTCATTCACTGAAATGTATGCATTAGACTTGAATGTACGTATTAAATCACATGATGAATGGTAGTGGTGAAAGAACAAAGCTATGCTAGAAATGTTAAAAGTGGCAGCAGAACAAATAGCATATAATATAAGAAATTGAGATAAATTCACGATATTAACCAAAGATGTTTAGAAAACCCTTTTTTTGTTCAGCAGACAGTTGCATTTAATCCTCAAAAGCAACTAACGAAGCACACAAATTTAATATTAAATATTATATGAAATATTGTCTCTTAATCTTTCAATCCAGATCTGGCAGGTAGAAGCTTGGAATATATCTGTAAATTATATTGCTCTGAAAAATACCCCTCGTCTTATAATCGGGGTCATCTTATAATCAGACCTCAACTAGGTCTGACTAAGATCCAGATCCCCCCGCAGCAATGCAGGGGACCTGGATCCTCCTGTGTTATGCCCCCCCAAATTACCGGTGCTTCTGAGTCCCCGTTGCTTAGTCCGGGCAGCGTGTAGAGCTCTACGTGATTTGCGTAGACAACTTCCACTGCAGCCGGATGGAGGTGTGGTTAGCAGCGGGGGTTGTCTGCGTCCATCGCGCAGACCTTCCCCGGCTGTAAGGGATCAGAGTTCCCCGTGATCTCTTTTTTTCCTATAGGGTCGTCTTATATTCAGGCTTTTTCTTTTTTTCATAAATTAATATTCAGCTTTTGGAGGGTCGTCTTATAATCAAGCAAATATGGTATTCTGTACGGCGGGATATTCAGAATCAAACAGCTTGCAGAGTGAATTCTTATCAGAAGTCAACAGCCTCTTCCTGTAGTGTTGAGTCCACTTCTTGGCTATCACTTTTTCCATATGGTCTGCGTAGTGGTCTGATCATTTAAGGAGGAAGCCATGACATTATGGTGGTTACAGTATTACAAAATTACTGCATTTGCAAGTTGTCTTATAATCCGATCTCAAATAGGCATCTAACTATAACACTAAGATCCAGATCCCACGCAGCGCTGCAGGGGACCTAGATCCTCTTCTCTGGCAGTCAGTGAATGTCTGTGCGATGTGCGACAACCTCTGCTGCTGCCCGACAGTTCCACTGCGGCTTCTGTGACGTGAGTGCCGGCGTGACATGACCCTCCGGTGCTCCTTCATAGACGCCCTGATGGAAGTGCTGTGCAGCAGCAGAGGTGCTGCATTGTGCAGATGTTTGCCGGCTGCCCCCACTATGAACAGGGGGGGTCTGAAGTACGGGGGACAAGTCTGGGGATGCATTGCGTAAGTCTGGGGTGCAGTGGCATAGGGGTATAAGGCATATCTGGGGGTATAAGGCATATCAGGGAGGCAGAGTGGCATAATGGGGGTATAAGGCATATCTGGGGGCAGAGTGGCATGCCAGCGGCCAGCTGTGCATAACTGGGGGGCAGGTTGGCAAATTAAAAGAAAGACAAGAAATGCATTTTTCTCAATCATAGTTTTTATTACTATTTCCTATAGGGTAGTTCTGTTTTTTTCCTAAATTAATATTCAAATCTCGGGGGGGTTGTCTTATAATCAAGCAAGTACAGTAATACTACATTCAAAAAAGGTCTACTGAAAAATGTACACAGCTGTGATAGGTTGTGGATGGAAATCATAAGTGGATGGTATTTCAGCTCTTCTTTGTAGCATAAATAGAACAGACATCCAATTACAAAGCCCGCAATTTAAAATTAATTTAAAAATTTCAGGTATTGACATCCTTATGCCCTTCTATAAAAAACAAAAACTATTTCCCTTCTCATATTAAATCCTTTTCTTTTTAAGTACTTGAAGTAGATCCCCATGGAAACCACTGGCATGTATTAAGAGACAAGGGATGTTAAAAATATTTTTTTCTGTTTCCCTGTTTATCTTTTAAAACAAAAAACAAAAACAAAAAAATACTTGATAAACCAGGATATTGTTCCGTATCTGTTAAAAATAACTGAGCTCTAAATGCTCAGCAAAAAACAATGTATTGGAAGAATATGCTTAATTGACTAGTACTGGCAGTCAGTTAATGCAGTTGGCAACTAATTGAATGACATAGGACTAAATACAAAATCCATTTGAACGCTGATTCTTTCACAAATGTAGGGAATCGAATGAAATCTTAATAACTGGTTAATTACAGCCGTACTGTAAATTGAAATATGTCCTTTGCAATATCTTCTAATTTAATTTCTTTTGCATGCTTTATCAAATTTACTGTATCGTGGCACTGAGCTTATTATGGGAAAAAAATATTCTTATCGTTGTCAAGAATTCTGATTGCTGCTTCCCCAAATTAGACCTTTAAAGTTTATATATCTGCACCAGTTACATTGGTTAACAGCTGCAGGCAGTGGCATATTAACCTTCGACGATGCCCAAGGCCTAAGCCAGGCAAGGGCCACCAGCTGCCGCCTCTGCACCGCCATCCTTACTTCTGAGCGCCAGGACGTGCAGCCCTGTCAGAAATGAACTCTGGATGGTGTGCTGGTATATCGCATTCCTCCATAGTGTTTACGGGCATGGTGGGGAGATCATTGATTGCCCTTTCAGCAGCTCCGCTGAGCAGGGGTACTACAGAGAGCCTGACTGCCCAAGACACCAACTGGCTCCCTGTTATGAAGCATGGGGGTTGCTGCCCTCTGGACCAGCCACCATTGGCCTAGTTGACTGAGGCCAGAATACACCGTTGGTTGTAGGTAGCTTTAGATTATGGTAAAAGCTATCAGTGATGGTTTCATCTACATGGTGAGAGGACTTCATTGTAGTTGGTTGTGGAGCTATTTTCTTAACTGGAACCTTTTCTGCTTTGTTAATCTCCTTATCACGTTCTTACCCAAAACATACCATAGAGTGTTGATTTTATCAGTAATGTCTATCCGTGTTTATATTTAATTTTCTAAGATGTCTGGTGTTGTCTTATATCAGATATATCTTCTTGTTTTGCATAGCCTTGTGCGAAACAATAACTGAAAGCAGGAAATACTGCACAGGTGTTCAGAGAAAAGGATCACATGTTTTAAAGCTTGAACGCTCTATGCAGCCGGCAAACTGGGCTCAGAATGGCAACCATGTAAAGCTTTTCTTTATCTCCCCATGTCATTAAAGAGGAAAGGGTTCATGTAGAGCGAAGAGAGAGCTGCTGATCTACTTTTAGGCAGCCTAATATGACTGCTCACTACCATAAGAGATATCAACATAAACAGCCAACATCCTACCAGGAGTGTGAATTAGGGAATGAATGTTTGTGATGAATGAATATGCATGTGATAGCATGGATGTGTAAGTGTGGGGGGGGGCAGGGCACAGCGAGGCTGTATGTTATGTGCATGTATTGGCTGCTTGTGCATGATAGGAGTCTCATTGCTATGTTAAATATATTGATTACTAATGGCAATCACACTCATATCATGCCCAGGGATGCCCAGATTCCAGCATGTCCTGCTCACTCACACGGGCCGCACCTCGAAGTCCGGCGGGCTGCACTTTGGACACTCGTTGACTGAACCCTATGTCCTCTTTGTGGCTTTAGGCTTTGTGTTTTTGTTACTTGCTAAATACTTGTATATTGTAGCAAGGCGGTTACAGAATTCAGATACGGTTAGAAGCTCTTGAACAAACGCACCTGTATGGATTAATAGTTTGTAATATTTAAACCCCACATACGAAGGTCTGAGTGTTATACATCATGTGAGCTTAATGGAGCACATTTCATCTTGCAGTTGTGATCGACTTTGGGCAAAGTCTACTGAAATCTCAGCTTTTGAAACAAGCTGAACAAAAAACGTTTTGCACACGAGATGACTGCACGGACCAAAGACCGTCATTAATAATTTATATTATGGCTCGTCCTCTGAAATACCAGCCTCACAATTCTTGTAAACCCCGTGCTCACTTTGGGGAAAGGGAGCGTTTTGTACAAATTGAAGCCTGTTCTATATTTTATTATTATCTTTTATTTATATAGCGCCAACAATTTACGCAGTTGTTACCCACTAGGGACTAATTTCACTCTAAACTTTTTTAGTATGATGCAGCACAGATTCCACAGATGGCCTTGCATGAAGAATATTTAAATCGGTGAAATTTCATGTCACCTCGCTGATTGAACTATGCATTATGCAGGGCCAACTCATCCTTAGATAGATTAGCCAAGGAGGGCTTGGCTAATTCGTAGTGAATTCAGTGAGTTGAAACTGCCGCCATCCCGCCAACTCATTCCTTAGTGAATAAACCCCTTTTGGTGGTGATTCTTGGGGTTTTGAAGGATGACCCTGGGTCCAACTTGGCCTGAATAATTTAGAAGCTAATCGGGACAGAGTCCCTTAGCCACTTCTGATTCTAGAGCATGGTCCAATGGAAGCCACTAAAGACAGCTGACATTGCGAGGATCTTGCTGTAGACTTTGTGCTCCCGGCGTGTAACCTCTGGTTTAAATACCTGTTTTGTACCTGTTCTCTTAAGACCTAAGAAACCAAAAACTGACTTAACCCATATTTGTTTGAATGTTGGTAAATACTTGTTGATTTGGCATGCAAGGCCGTCCCTTCAAACTCTTTGTCTATAGTATAATCTGAACATATATTATGTATAGATGATTGCTTTGTAACGCAGAATATGTTTCCAGATTGTCAGCTTTATGTTGAATTACTTGTATCTGGGCACGATATTCGTCTTTTTTTCTTAGTTGTCCCAACTTGACCCCAGTGTTTCTTGGCAAAGTATTTCATATAAGGATTTCCCAAATTCCTGCTCATTTTATAATGCTCCTTAAATCGAGAGATTAGATTGCTAGTGACCAGAGCCTGGAATTTACACATTTGAAATTTTTGTTTAATGAATTGCATATAAAGATTGCAAGAGCTTCAGGGTTCCGCATCACAGTAAGGGACGTCAGGACTACTTTTGTGACTTGGGGAAGGGGAGCCAATTTTTCCATGGGGTTCCTCTCCTGTAGAAGGAGGTATTTGTAGACACATTGGCTTCATTTCTGATGTATGTCAGTCAGTAAGAAGCACTTTTTGGAATCACATATTGCAGTCATTACTGCTCTAGACCTGTGTACGCTCTTGATTTTTTGTATCGTATCTCTAAAGTTTCTCTTGTGCCTTTTTTAAGCTTCCGTGTCCTAAATGTAAATATCCACAGTATTTGGGTAGATGTTGGCCAGAATGTGGTTGTAATACAGATTTAAGAATGTGTATTTAGAACCAATGACCGCATGTAGAATTGTGCGGAGGAAGGCTGTCTTCAGGCATACTGACTGGAACACAGAAGCGATGTATCAGAGTTACTGGTGGGGCTGAGCTTTTCCTGGGATTTTTATGTGACTTTATGATCTATTGATCTCCTAATCGATAACATACCGTATCTGCTCGATTATAAGACGACCTATTAATTTAGGAAAAAAAGAAAAAGCCAGAATATAGGACGACCCTATAGGAAAAAAGTTTTACCAGTAAATGTTAATTCATGTAAACTATTTTTTTAATAAAAGCTATGATTGAAAAAAATATTTTGTTTTTAATTCCTTTTATTTTCCAACCTGTCCCCCAGTTATACACATCTGCCTCAGGCTTGTCACTCTGCCCCATAAATGCCTTAAACCCCTATTATGCCACTGTGTCCCATGA
>VKOC01000001.1:9240839-9289599 GCA_009364415.1 Spea multiplicata
CCCTTAACAGATTCTCGCACCGGGGCCCTGAGGTTTCTAGTTACGCCCCTGAACATTGAACCATATTTTGTTTTAATTTTTCCTTTCCTTCAGTGGAAATTTAAAATGAGGGGGAAAACCAAACTTGACTCCTCTGATAAAATGTTACTTTTGTCTAATTAATTACAGTATTTGCTTGATTATAAGAGGAGGTGTTTTTTTTTTCTCTCTTCTTAGAATCGAGGTTGTGTTTTATCCAGACCTCAGATCCACCACACAGCCGACAGCCTAGTCATTCACTCGCTCTTTCATTCTCTCTGTGTCTTCCTACCTAGAGGTCACCTATTATTTCACTTGCTCATTTAACTTGTCTGTTATGGTAGCAACTTCTAGTCTTAAACCTTGTAATCATTCCATATACCAAGTCTTCCCGTGCAAGGAACAAACCTCCAATATACATCTTTCCATCTAAGGTCTGTTCTTCCATCCAGTTCTTGGCAGCATATACCCCTATGGCAAAGACAACAATATAATCTGTTAGCCAAGAACAAATTAATTGAGTAATTCAGCTGTAGAGAACAGGATCATGGATCATACCCACAGTTTCCTTTCAAATAAACTACCATGTATTTCTGTTTGGAGAGGTTGCTCACTATCTGTTTCAAGCTGGTACATGAGCTTACCTTTCTTTATATTTAATTTTGTTGTGTGTGTATAATATATATATATATTACACACCTAATACAATACAATACTCTTAATTATTGCGTTTAGGTGTTTCAGCCCCACGCATAGCTATCAGGTGTATAAAATCAGTAGAGTGGTTTGTGCTGAAGAGCTCAGTGACTTTCAACATGGCTCCTTTGGCACAAGTCAGTTTGCAAATGGTCTGCCCTGGTCTGCTGTAAGTGCTCTGCTGGATGAATAGACAAAGATTCCCACAGAAACCCCCCACCAAAAATCCTGTGGAAAACCTTCCCAGAAGAGTGGAAGCAGTTATAGCTGCGAAGGGGGGGGGACTACATATTAATGTCTGTGTATTTAGAACACAATGCCATCAAAGTCCCTGTTGGTGCATTGGTCAAGTGTGTAAATACTGTCATCCATATACTGAGTATATGATAATTAAATATATAATGTAACATATTGGAATGCTTGCTTCCATTTATTTACTTATTCTGGCTGCCACTGAACTGTTTATTAAATTATTTTAAATAAATGAAAAATTTAGATTCATTTGTTTTATTCGATCAAAAAAATAATTGGCCAACTAATCGATTATGAAAATAATAGTTGCAGCCCTAAAATTTTATGTTTTATACTACTTATGTCCTATCTACCCTTTAAACACCGCTAAGGAATATAGTGGCGCTATAAAAAAAATAAATACCTGCAGCTGCTTTACATTTCAGATTTAAATTTTAGATAGTAGCCACGCTAAGCTGCATCTCACTGAATGCCTTTTTTGTTGTTGTTGTTTTTGTGTTTAATTTACATGTTGTTGGGTATGTCATGACCCCATATTGTACTGCATCTCATATGGTACAATAATTTAATGTGGCTTTATAGTTTGTTTTGGGAAATGCCCATTAAAATAACACAACATTTTGATATTTTATATACCTTTTATTTATTTTCACAGCTATTACCTGATTTAGCCTTTTTTTGGCAGGGAACTGATTATATACCATGTGAATAAGCTGTTGCAGTACTATTTATCCTCCTTTCAGCAGGGTGATTTTGCATTGTCCAACATGTGTGAAGTGAAGGATGGTATATATAATAGATGGCTTTCAGGTCGACATCACAGACCTAACTGCAATCTACCAAGAAAACAAAAGCGCCCACCAAGTAGACTTTTGTTTTTTTGTTTTTCTCTGCTCAACTTTTCCCATGGGTTTTTTAATCCATGTGCAAGCCTCAAACTTTAGAGAGATTCATCGTAGAGTTCTAGATGCGGTCTGCTGACCCAAATATAGTGTGTATTCATCCAAACCCATGATAAAGCTGTGAAATTTCGACCATTACATTAAACAAGGGAAACACTAATGTGGCAAAGCATCAGCCACCTCCTTAGGAAATAGCAGTCTAGGATTCTAGGGCCACTGGCGTAAAGACTAACAGATAACAATAAGTAAAGAGTGATAGATACTATTTTATATATGGACCCAACATATTTTTGCAGCATTGTACAATGAATCACAAAGACAATCCAAAAGACTGAAGTTGTTCTGACCGGAATCCAGAAGTATTCTCTATCCCACCATCTCTTATATGTTCTTTAATTTGTTTTTAACATTTAGGATTTTAGTTTAAAACCTATAATATATATTTTTAGTTTGTCATAATAGAAAATGTATTTAGCATAATGTTCAGCATAATGTTTACTATGTTCTTGTTTAGAGCACATGCATTTTTTTTTGTAACATTCACATGTTGGATCTCTCCCTCTCCATAATCTTACTTTATAAATGCTAACGCATATTGCAACTGTGTGCCAAGCTGCAGTGTTGATTGCAGAGTATGGATGGTGAGTAATCTTCTGGCAGAAGTTCCTTTTTTTTTATTATACAGATGACTTCAGGAGGTGACAGCATGGTTTGTTCTCTGAGTCAGACTGCAGATGATGAGGTAGCCCACGTAATGTAGCATAGTGCTGCAGCAAATCCACACATTGTACTATGAAGAACGAGAAACATGACGACAAGAAGCTTGAACGCCATACTTCGAGGAATATACAGGGAAACATTTTTTTCCTGATATAGAAATTTATTCCATGGACCTTCAAGACATAGCGGTCCTTTTTAGCCCAGGCATTACATTGCTCTGTTCACTGTGACAAGATCCTATGAACTAGTGGGAATGCTGGCCTTTGAGTTAATCATTGTCATTTCCTATATAGGCAAATTGAATTGCTCCAGTATTGTTTTCATGTTCACTCGTGTCCACTAGATAGAACATATTTCGATGATAGCTAGTTGTAGATATGCTGGAATGTCGTAGTTTTTCTCAATTAAATAACTAGGCACCTTATTTTTGGCATTCTATTCTTCGATTTCAATTTGTAACAAATAATATCCATTGAAAATGATATTGTAAAAAGGGAGATAGTGTTTGCTACAAGAAGTAGATGCATGTTGATACAATGTGTTTATATGGAGTAATGATACACCGGTATTCCAAGTTTTAAAATAGCACATTTTATGTTTAAGAAAGTTTTTTTTATACAATCAGTTAAATGAATATATTTTGTACAATATATTCCATAAGTTTGCACAATTATTAATTATTTGATTTTGTAATTTAATATGTCCATTAGATGGTGTCAATGTGTACTTATTTATTAATTATAAGCATGTTGTTGCAGTTGGAAATTCGCATAATCAGCAAAGGCTATCACTTTATAAATAGGGGAGGGGAAGCCCATTAGAGCTTTACCTGAACACTTTTTGCAACCTCACTTTTTTCTGGAAATGGTATATGTGCCGCCTCAGCATGCAAACTTCAAGGTGTCTCCGCACACAATATTTTTGTATCCAGCACACACTTTCAGTGAGTCCCTCATAAGGGGATTAAAAACTGTAAACTTGTACCCACTATGGCCTCTTTTCCCTTTTTTTGAATATCTATGCGGAGAGTACTACAGTTGTGTGAAAAAGAACATACATCCTCTTTTTGAATTCTATGGTTTTACATATCGGGACATAAAAATCATCTGTTCCTTAGCAGGTCTGAAAAATGAACAACAAATAATCACGTATTATACCTTGCCATGATTTAACAAAAATAAAGTCAGAATGAAGAAGCGATGTGAAAAGCTAAGTACACCCTTGCTGCTTCCATAGTAATTAAGGTTCTAAATAGACAGGTGCTGCTAATCAAATGCTCTTGATTAATTGATCATCAGCAAGTGTGACCACCTATATAAAAGCCGAAGTTGTATTAATTTGCTGGTCGGTAGCATTCGGGTGTGTGTTAACACAATGCTAAGGAGGAAAGACATCAGCTAGAGGTGATTCTACAAATTATTGAATCATGAGGTTTACGATGTTTTTCGCACATGGCTTCTTTATTTTGGCTTTTTTTTGTTGAACAAATCATGACATGTTGTAATATGTCATTTGATTATGTCCTGATATTAAAACCATATAATTCAAAGAGAGTGTACTTTCTTTCACACACAGAGGAGTGAAAATTACAGAATGTCGCAAGACTTACATCCGTTAACCCAAGTTGTTTAAAGTTTATCTGTTGTATTCCTGCTCTCATTCATGTGGGTTAAGGTCTATTGGCGGGGCAGGAAGTCCAATTAAGCATACAGTGTGCACTATTTTGTTATTCCTTTCTCTTTCCGGTATAGTGTTTGTGGAGTACAATTTGAAGTTATATGTGAAGAAGTAGAATATCCTTTTTTCAAAACAATTGTTTTACATTTTTGAGGGTGGTAAGAGAATTGGCGCCAGCTTGGCTTCTTGCCATAGTACACCCTGGTGCCTTGTGTTCTGCAGGCAAGCGATGCAAAAAAAAACGGGATTTATCAGACTTGGTCTCCTCCTTCCATTGCTCCATGGTCCAGTACTTCTGCTGACGTGCCTATTGTAGGTGATTTTGGCAGTGGACAGGGGTCAGCATGGGCACCCTGACTGGTGTGTGGCTACACTCGTCTGGATTTGACCATATGGGCCAGCCTTCATCACCATGTGCTTCAATTAGCCTTGGCCTCCCATGACCCTGGTGCCACTTCACTGGTTTTTCTTCCTTGGAACATTTTTGAGAGATACTGATCACTGCAGACCGGGGACACCCCACAAGAGATGCAGTTTTAGAGACTCTGACCGAGTCGTCTACCATCACAATTTGGCTCTTGTCAAAGTCGTTCATATCCTTACGCTTGCCTATTTTTCCTGCTTCTAACGCATCAACTTTGAGGACAAAATGTTCACATGCTGCCTAATATATCCAACCCACTGACAGGTGCCATGATAACATGTACAGTCACGTACAGTCACTTTCCTTAGCTGGTCGTATCATTGTCTGGACAGAAAATGAGCCTTCAGTATTACTGAAGCATTGGAGAAGGTCTGCTACAACTTGAATTTTATTCTAGATAACATAATGCAATAAAAGGGTTTATAGACTGAATTAGAATCTAAAATATGCAAAACAGAAAAAGTGCAAACCATACTTAGGATATATTTAATCTACAGGTTAGGCCATCAAATCTCAAATCCTACTTTTATAATAGCGCACATCCAATGACAGAAAATAATGTAGGGACAAATATAACAATAAAAAGTATAAACTGCGTAATATTACTCTATTCATATGTTACACACATCAACACTAAATGATCTTTACCTTTCAAATGAAGAACTTGCCAATCTTCTTTCTTTATCTGACCCTACAACCTGTCCCATTGACCATTTTCCAACCTATCACACCTTGCAAAGGCTCTCTCCCTGGTAGGCTTATCTTAAATACATGATGTTCTTCTTCCCCACTTTGTGAAGCCCACCATTGGCTCCTCAAGAATTACATTTTCTGCTGCTGATTATTCTACTAACATACAATGATACTGTCCCTCAACATTTCTGCCCTTATAAATTAATGCCCCCCTACTTGTTAATCCTGTGGGCTAAGGCTTTCGTCCTGGCTTATCACTTCTTCCTTTTCCTTTTTTTCCTCACTCGTGGTGTCTCATACCTCTGGAACTCACTGCCACCTAACATTTAGCTTTCACACTCCCTCACCATGTTTAAGAAAAACATCAAGAACCACTTCAGAGTAGTAAGCATCCTTGAGGGATAAGGCCCGCTGGTGTCCCGTTGCCCAGTTGGCCAGTTACAGGGGAGATCTGTGAATTCCCCAACGGCCTATTTACACCATGGAAGCTGTGCCGGGCCTAGGGCAGCGGAGAAGGTAAAGACATTTGAGGACGACAGGCAAAAAAAACTCCATTTAGTTAATTCCAAAGCTCCATTTGCAATTGCAACTATACACTTTGGGCCAATGGCTTAACGCTTAACCAAATCCAGGGTAATAATGTATTTTTGTCGTATTATATAATTGCTTTATAGTTGAATAATAATCTCTCCGTTGTAAGGTTTTGTGTTGGATTCATATGCTCTGTATACACAGTAAGTAATATATTTATGTGTGCTCATCTACTGAAAATGGTGTGTACCATTCATATGTTTGTCTTGGTTAGTAATGACATTCAACCTTGTTCTCGTATGTCTGCATAGTTTTAGTTTATTACTAAAACTTTCTAAAATACCCTATATATATTTCCCATACTTCTGCATGTTTACACAAGAAGCACTATGCAGACACCTATTAGTATTCTTAGTCTGTCATCCACTTCCACTTAGGTTTGAATCAACTTGTCAGCATATTAAGGTTATATATAAAGAACAGCTATGATGCAATGTTTAAATATTAAAAATAGACAGGTTAACCTTTTATTAAACTAAACCCTTTCGTGACCAAGTCTAATTTGTACCATAAAGACCAGAGCTTTTTTTGCCTACTTTCTATTTTCTAGTTTTTTCTAGTTTTGTCAAAAGTTAGGTTCTCGTTTTTTCATGTTTAGAATACCTACACACATTTATAAATTATCAGGTGGGGGAACCTTCCTACAGTGTTAGCATAAACACCATATATTTGTCATGTGGTCTGTTTGACAAATGCATAGGGGGATTCTGCAGGAATGTTATTTTTGTTTCCATTTTGGAAAAATGCATATTAAAGTCCCCACAGAGTAACATTCATGTCAGAGACATCTGACTATCTCTTTAGTGTACAAGATACTTTATTTCAGTTGTGGGTTTCACTGTGTCGGCTCAAGGTACTTCGCTTTAGTTCTCACCAGTTACTCACTGGTCCAGAGAATGAAGAGTTAATGAGAAGACAATGAGACGAACAATGAACCAAGAAACTCTCCAACACCACAATCTTACTTGGTGCATTACAAAGTGCAGCTAGGGAGTGGTGTTAACCCCGAGGGTCTTTGTCAAGCCTGTGTGACTAGAAGAAACACGTGAGCATGTGATAGTAAGAGGTGGGCTTATCGCCATGGCAACTAAACAATCCATATGGTCTGACTGTGATATCAAGACCGGACAGCATACAGGGAACCGTTTAAAAACACAATCAGCGAGTGCTTCTTAAGTCTTTGAAAAATGGAGTAAAACGTGTTATTTTGTGGTGCATCTCAACACAGGTAAGAGCCACCCCAGCATTTAACCCATCATTTTGCTCATTGAGCGGCTGTTAATGAATGAGATCTCTGCTCCA
This sequence comes from Spea multiplicata, assembly GCA_009364415.1. NCBI lineage: Eukaryota > Metazoa > Chordata > Amphibia > Anura > Pelobatidae > Spea > Spea multiplicata. The sequence goes on from VKOC01000001.1 coordinate 9,248,115, forward strand.
CAGCTTGTCCAAGTTGATCAGTTGCTGTCGCTGACTTTTGTGTTGTTTTTGGCCAGCCCCAAGAAGCTCAGGGGCTATCTTTTATCTTTTTTTATTGTTTTATCTTTCTCGGTTGTTACAATAGCATCTGGGTTTTCCGTGGTGGCAATGTGGATAGCAGAACATATCAAGCTCTGTACTCTCCTTACTTACAGAACACTTTTGGTAAAACAAACGCTGAATTATGTATGATTTTGTTTATTATTGTGGGGGGTGGTGTAATTATAAATTAACATGGTAATCAACATTGCATCATGGATACTCTCAATGTAAAGGCACCAGTTTAAAGGTCACATCTCCCAGCTGTATATTTCCCGCAACCTATTTGAAAACATGTTAGCTTATTGAGTTGCTTGGTCTAAAGGGTCAGTACCATAGCTGTAATATTAACTACATAATCATAGATTTTGGGTCAGTGATTCAGAATTTTCACAATCTATCAGCAAATGAAGATGGCTCAGCTTCTTGGTAATTAATTTTTTCGTATACTTTTCCGTGTGTGTTTATGTACAGCACAGTGTAGGAAAGCCCAAAAGCACAAAGTATGAGTGACACTCGAGTATCTCAGCGTTTCTTATTCCAGCTATATGTGGTGTTTTAAGGAAAAGTTGTGAATCTCGCAGGTTGTTTTTTTTTTTTTCATGAACCCATTACCGTACGGTATGTCAGCGGGTCATGTCCTGGTGTCTTGGCAGCGGCTCGGCCATGCTGAATAAATGGAAATGACACAATCCTATAAGACGTGGTTAGACTGCAGCACTTAGAGGCTGCAGTGCAGACTCCGCTCCCACAGCCTGACATCATCACAGAGCACTCAGTACACCTCACTTACACTTCACTTACACGAGTGTGCGGAGCACGTTTGGTTTGCTCGGCTCTGTGAATAGTGCCGTTCGCTCTGTTCCAGGGCAGCGTGCGTTTTATAGTTTTGTGGGGGTTTTCTGTCACCCGGAGGCTTGTAAGATTTGGGATATTTGCTGCAGCTATTTTTGTAGCTTGCTCTTTAAAAGCCTGTTTGTAGCTGGCAGGAGGCTTGTTTTTCTCAGCTGTGAAAACACAGATATGTGCCTTGTTTATAGGCGCTGTTATCTCTCTGTTTTCATTCCTTTGCCCTGGTCTTTTAACAATGACCAAACATCCATTTGGCCAGTGGATGCCGGGTGGCTGAATTGTCTTTATGTGCTTGTCGGATGGAGTCTCCAGTCAAAGGTGATAGCTTTTTCCTTAGGCTAATTTAGATTTGCATAAGCTTTCATGACCTCAGAGGTCTCTTCTTCAGATGAACAAGGCCCAAAAGCTTATATGAATCTGCATCTTTTTCTTTGCCGGTCCAATTACAAATATCTCCTACGACTAGAGACTGCATCATTTTCGGGACCATTATGTCTATATTCATTATACTTTCCATTGGTAACGACTGATATTTTTTATAATATCAGTCTTTTACTTAACATTTTTATTATTTATTAGTATTTATCAAACTGTAACACATCTGGATATTACAATACATTATGTTTAAAAAAAACAATGGTATCCCAGTTTTAGATTGTATGGCAGAAAATGTGTTCTGTATGTCAGAGGAATTTGTCTTAGTTTTAAAATTCGGTGTCAGTAAATCCACATGTGGTTTAAACTAAAACAGTTGTTAAATGTAAAACGTAAAAAAAGTCCCCAGATGTTTTATGTGTGTGTGTGTGATATATATATATATATATATATATAATATATATATATTAAAGGGACACTTCAGCCATTGTAATACAAATGTATGGAGGGATTCTGCAGAATCGGCCCATAGGTAATTACCCATTTCCCAGCTCCCTCACCCACCATTCGCCTTGCAGGAGATGTGTTCACCCAAACATGCCAGTCAACTTCATCTCTAGCCGTGCAGGAAGTGCCACTGATTTTAATGGCAGTGCTTTCCTGCAGCTGATTGGCTGTACAAAGTACTTCAAATATGTATCTTTGTTGAAAAGACTTCTTGGGACACTGGCGCGTTCCTTTATGAAAAGATCTGTACCGTCATTGGCAAGGAATTCTGCATCTTTATCGAGTCAGGCTTTCCCAGTACCACCGGGGGATGAGAATCTGGTGGCCTCCTCAGTATTTCAGGACATTTTGCAACATATGTGGTGTTATTACTAATTGTACTTTTTAACACCTGGAGTACCCGTTATATGTACGTTCTAGGCACTATTTTGTAGCATTGCAATCTCTTCTGGTGTCTCTGGATACATGAAAGTTACTCTTTGTTCAATACTAGAGACTTGATATCCCGTATATCATGGTGACCCACAGCTTGTTAAATTTGGGTACTTTTATTGACATAATGATTTAAAAGGGTATTCTAACCCACACAGTCCACGTCTTTGGGTTTGTGGCTGCGTTTAAATATACAAGCTCGTGTTAATTATGTCCCAGGTTAGCAATACTGTGATGAAGCTGTATATTCTTCTTCTCTCCTGACACTTTTACATGCCTTGCTCTTTTAATGGGTCTCATGTCTAGTGATTGCCATGTGCTGGCTATACCGGAGTCCACACGCTGCCGGCTGTGGAATCATGGGTAGGATATCAGAAAATGCAGCCTCTCGAACGTCATGTAGGTTTGGAGATTATTAGTGTATCGTGTGGGCACATTTGACCCGGTGGGGAAGGGGAGGGGGTATACGGCTGTTTTTGTTGTGTTGCAGGGGAGGGACTGTGAGCTTTAGCAACAGATTCCATGCCGCCAGACCCTTCTGCTTGTCTGCCTCCTGATTGGCTGGGGCCGGCGAGTTCTCTTCCTGTTACTCCGTGTTTATGATAAAGACATCATCTGGTTTTGTGCTAGCCTAAGCTAATGTTCATCTGCAGACTGTCCTAAGCCTCAGACCTTTCTTCAGCGATGGAGACCATATAATCACAGGATTTCATTTAGATTACTTTAAATAAAAGCAAAAAATATATTATAATGTTCTTAGACATTCATTTTTATTTATTTATTCAATTTTTAGTCTGGAAGTAAAACATAACGTTTTAAATTCAATTCCTTTTGTTTCCTGGGATGTATTAATTAATATTTATTAAAGGAAGGACACTATTTTCACACCACTGAAAAGCTCAGCATCATACAATAGCAAGTATTTGTTGATAAGAAAGGTAACTATGGCTCTGTTTACTTCCACTTATTTGACTTTTTATCTTTGTTCGTAAGCAGCCTATTCCAGTTATATATTTTTACTGTACAGTAGGTGCTAAGCCATTTGCTCAGTTTGTGATACTGCAGAGTGTGAAAACACATGTTCTTTTATATTGTTACTAGAAATGAATCTAAAAATATGGATGTGAACTCTAATAACTGTTTGGCCATTTCTGTGGAATCAAATATATATTTTTTTAACCCTCTCATGCAGTCTATGTATTAAGCACACAGCTGAGAGATGCAGGACGGTTGTATGGTTTAACATGCGTTTAAAATTAATTTGTTATAATGTATTCAGTGCATGTATATAATAGCCCCTCATTCCGACAGAGGCCATGCTGCATGGAGTCCGTTAGTTGAAAGGATTATACATCAGACAATAGACTAGGAAAGGGTTAACATTGTTTTCTAATGAAGCTTTTCACTGTATGACCAGGCATTATGCTCGTTTTTTCCCCCCTTTTTGTTCCTAATTAAGTTAAACATGAACGTGATCACGTGACTCGCATCTTAATTAGCTGAGGACAGTGAAAGAGCTAAGAAAAGGCACCCTAACAAACAACCAAAAAAAATACCCCATAGTACTGTGAGAAGCCCTATGGGGAGCCGCTGGGACATGTTGCCATGCCAACAAGTTCAGGAGCCTGCCAGCCGGCTTGTCAATGGGCAATACTAAGAGGGAGCGTCCAAATGCAGCCTGTTAGCTGCAACGCGATTGGTCACACCTCTGTTGTCTTTGTGTGGTGCAAAGCATGCTGGGTAAGACCCAAAGTGAATGCTCAGTTTGTCTCAAGGCTGCAGTGAGGTAATGCTTTTCAGTCTTTTGGGATTACGAGCTTGAACCTCTTTAAATATATATTTTAAAAAAAAAAAAAAAACTGCAGCGTGTGGCATATTTTTGGCCATTTGCTGAGTTTCCCATCCAAGCACATTTAGCAAGCGCAGGGCAGACAGCATGTATATGGTAGAGAAAAGGTGAGCGCGTTTTTATATTCTGGAAATGCCTTTTATAAAATTATTGTCGTATCGCTCTTGCTAGTAATGAAAATATATTGCTAATCTTCTCCTAAACCTTATTAACCGATTGTTAGCCCGTCGAGGCTTCTACTTGCGCTTTGCAAAGACTCCAATCGACAGCAATTGTCGGAGGGGCTTATTTACGTTGCATTGTCTCGAAGTTTATTAAAGAAAACGGCCTTCGGCGGAATGAATGGCAGCTTTTCCCGTTCCGACAACGAAGATTTAAAGTGTACACTAATGTCATTTCGGTTATTATGAGAAATGACGTCATCGCTGAAGAAAACAGCTTGCTGTCAAGTGTGGTCCGGATTTCTTTTTTTATATGGTTAACCTTTCGTGGGAGCTGCCACATCGCATTATTCTCATTAAAAATGATGTCATTTTGCTAAATCTGGGATCCTTGGAATTCTTTTTTTTGCTTTCTAATTTGATTAACATAACCCCATGTCTAGGGTAGAAATGGCCGCAGTCTGTACTGTATTGTTATGGCGTTTGCCTTTCGCACTTAAATCCTGTTCACGTTAGAATTCTCTAGTTTGGTTGCATTGCACGAGTCTGCATGCATGTAACATGTTCTGTGTCTTGCACCCAGAAGTGGTGATGCTCTATGGCTAGACTAATGGCTGATTCAGTTCTGCTTTTCTTTTCTTTCTAGTGATTTGTAGCCCTGCTTTGCTATAGAGAAAAGAAATCCACAAAAGCTGGACTGGATTCACTCCGTCGCGAACATGGGGTCGCTTGGTAATATCAGATAGTACAGAGTGGAAATGTAGCCTTTACCTTTTTCCACTGTATCTGCTATTGATCACGTTCAGAAGTACACAGTTGTAGCAAACTGGCTTAGGTTTGTTACAGAGAAAATTGCACTGCTGTCCATCCGTCCGTCTGTCCATCCCTCAGTCCTTCCACATAATCATAGATGTTATCTCGCTCTAGTGCCTGGGATGGTAACATGTCTGTGTACCATATGGTAATGCCAATATCACAAATGGAAAAGCAGATTTTGTTTGCCTCAATTATAATTTGTAATTATATATATATATATATATATATCTCTCTCTCGTAGAGGTCCCGCTATATGTTTGTGGTGTATATGCGCCTCTCCTTCTAGTTGCCACGTTATATACTTAAAGTTTTTTGTGATTAAATAAGGAGGAATTCAGTAATTGTAACATTAGGTGGATTTTCTCATGTAATCAGAAGCTTCCCACCCGCAAGGTGGGAGTAAAAAACTGTGACAATCTCTCAATCTATCCGCTGACCCTATTCATATCGGGACAGGGCAGGACTGGCTAAACGTTAAAGTTAAGTTTGTTTCTTGGAGGGATTTCAATGAACACTGAAGACCGATTCTGGTTGTACTTGGTTCAGAGAGATCTTCCCTCTCAGTTGTCGTGTTTTTTGAGTGCATGCGTATACTGATACACTTTTTCTACCCTGTGTCTTGTTGCAGGCATTAGAATTTTTTTTGCCAGGGACACTTAATTGTCACATGATTCAAAAACAGGGAATAGGTTGTTGCCTTTGCCATAGTTAGTTTAACACCCTACACATAGATATTAATGTAGAGTTTCTGGATTAATCAATTTAGGCAAAATAAAAGACAAAGTAGCACTGTGAAAAAAAAAAATTGCTTGTCAGAATAGTTATTGCAATTTATTATTATTGTATTTGACCCAATAAACATATGACACACAGGAAACCCATACATATGTTTTCGTTTTGTTGTTTTTAAAATAAATTATCGCTTAGGAATTTAATGACTAGAATGCGCTTAAAACATGGAAGCCTTTTTTTTCTTCTAGGAAAAATTTGGGCAAAATGTATGCAAAAATGATTTGCCTATGTCCAGAATGTTCTGGAATTGATGTCCCAACATACATTAACATCTAATCAGGGCGTGAGATAATTGGCTGTTGATGTTGACTTTGCCTCATTTGTTACACACCTAGAATTACATTTAGTACCATGAAACTACCAAAACCGGCATCATTTAGAATTTTTAAGCCATGCTTTTTTTGGTATAAATGCCTGATGTGTATTAATACAATGTTAAACCCAGCAACGTAATCTGTCCTAGGATCGCAGGTGCAGGGGGATGGCTGCCCCCCCCCTGAAACATTCAATGAGCCAGTGAAAGGCAGTGAGAGTTACATCACGGCGCACCGGATATGGCAACTGGAAGGGGTGGCTGGGGACGCTGCCTTGGGTCAGGCCCAGGGCAGCATCCATGGTGTATATGGCACTTGTTGAATAAATTATCTATGCAGTATGAAGGGCCAGCTTTGCTCAAGTTTATCACCATGGAAGAAACTCTATACTACATAGTAGCTCATGCCTGCGTAGTCTGTGGGGATGTATCACGGTCTGGTGTGTGCCGGGTTACATAGGGTGCATGTAATAAACCTGGATGTATGTGATTTATTCTTGGGGCTTGTGTCTTGGTAGTTTTGCTTGTATACTTGATGAAATAACATTACTGTTCACTGCAGGGTACCCGGGCATTGTTCCAAAACCAGTCGTTCAAAACTGCAAAGCCACGTAATTGTGCAGAGACTCGGAAAGGATTCCTCCAAACTGCTGCAGCCGTGTAGCCGTCCCCTGTAGAAGCGAGCGTTTGGCTGCAGTGCCCTTCCTTCGCTGACATATAGGGAGAGTTCTGGGCCAAAAGCAATACAAGCATGTTTGACGCATGTAAATCAGTCTGACACACAGGAAGGGTTTTGATACAGCAGGCCTGTGGTTAATCCAGTACGACTTTGTAGTAATATGATAATACAGTGACTATGAGGTTTAATAGAATATTGCAGTAAACGCGATGGAAGCTAAACTATCTCCACAAGGCCAAGATCTGAAGATAATCCCTCCATGAATACATGCAAGGCCGGTCAACTAAAATGCCTTGTGTGTCTGTTCAATAAGGGGTTGTTTGGCTTGGGAATGTAAGCAAAGATATGGATCAGAAAGGTTTAGTCCGAAAGACCGCAGCCACATAAAAATAAATGGGCTTATATTAAGTCTGCTTTTGATAAATGTTAGTTGGCTATCTTGACTAATGGAAAACAGTCTCCGGCTAGCTCCGATAAGAACGGGAAATATAATCGTTCCTACTCAGGAGAGTTTCAGATGGTTTTGCTCACTTGTGCCATTGGAGAGGTCAATCATCATTCAACACGAGAGAAAACCTAAAGCCAGAAACAAAAATCAAGGAGCACTTTGTGTACAGTTGAACAAAACTCGAGATGTATGTAGGTCATCTTAATTAATGTTCGTCTGCAGAAGTTTATAACTTTGGAAAACAAAACGTTTTCTATAAGACTGTTGGCTGTTCTCCACATTACTGCAATGTAAGTAATGCCTGGACAGAAACAAGTACATGGTATAGCACAGGGCTCGACAAATCCCAGGTCGCCATGGCGACTGAGCATTTTGCCCTGGCGCCTAGGTGTTTGTCAGCCTTTTAAATCCCCGAAAAACGCCGCCACGCGGGGGCGCTGCTGCTGTCTGCCCAGGAGTCTGGGCAGACAGCACAGCCACTCCGAGCCTGAGATCACTCCCATGGAGTGATCCTGTAGGCTGCAAACATGGTTGCAGGAAGACCTGCAATCGCGTTTTCAGCTGCCACAGGCCGCTTCATCGAAAGGGGGTTGAGTGTTGATTGGGTCCCCATACAAGTGTGGGGACCGGACCCAACACCCCCCCTGCTGCCTGATCGCTCCATGAGAGCGACAGTGCAGCGTTAACCCCTTCATTGCCGCGATTTAGGGATTAATTCCCGTTTTGTACAGGGCTCTGCTGCTGGTGGTCTGCCTGGATGCCCAGGCAGACCAGCAACAGCAAAAATGAGCCCCCACAAGCCCTTTGATGATTCCTGTAGGCATGGAAGCCTACAGCAGTCATCAAAGACTCCCCCCCTGCAATGGCTGGTCTATAGACCAGCAATTGCGTCCCAGCTGCCAGAGGCAGCTTCAGGGACAGGGGGAGAGGGTTATTTGGTCTCCCCATGAGTGGAGACCAGCCCCAACACCCCCTGCTGCCTGATCTCTCCATGAGAGCGACAGTGCAGCGTTAACCCCTTCAATAACACATACGTGGCATTCCAGGAGTTAACATTTGTCCCCACAATGCTGTGCTCCAATGGAACATCAGCATTGAAAGAGTTAAAAAAATAATTTATTAAAAAAACCAGCACTGACCTGAAAGTCCAGGGTGCTTCCAGGTCAAATGCTGTGAGTTTAGTAAGTGGGTTGATGATGATCGGATCCCTCCTGACCAACTGTTAATTTAAAAAAAAATCCTGGCTCCTAACTTTTTTAGCTGGCGCCTGGATTCACAACAAATTTGTCAAGCCTTGGTATAGCATATTAAGGGTAGCAGGCATCCTTGTCTCGTGGTCTCATTGTGTCTACACATGCAGGGCTTTGTTTCCCCCCATGGCATAGTTTTCTGGAATGATGTCTGATGCACTTTTGTTTTGGAGGCTGAGGTTAGAAGCCAGGCGATGAGACAGTCTTTTGGAACTGCGACTCATACAATCAAACATTGCGAATTCCTAAAAAAAAAAGGTGGACGAGCTTCAAAGAAGTACTGTCCCTTCTAGATGCTTGGGAGGTATGGGGTATCTGGGTTGTCAGCATTTTATCGTAATGCTAATCTGGCTTGGAAAGGGGTATTTGTCACTGACTGGTAAGAACAGATCTATCTATCTAAGGAATTTCTTAATGTATATCTCTAGCGGAAGGAGTGATATGTGTTGGTTATTTTTATTATATTTATTTTGTACGTTTCTCTGTAACATGAGTAGAGATACCTTCGGGGTCTTTTGTAGACTAGAGACTATGCCTGATGATCCCTTATGTACTCTGATTAAATGTTTCAATGTGTGTTGAATGTCAGCCTATGTTTAATTGTATAGTTTATACTCGCTATAACATTAGCTTTATTTTTTTTGTTGTGCCATGAGCCATGCTAGACCTCCCTATCCAGCTTTTTGAAAGCGAGTATGGACATACGCAAGGACCACAATATTAAGGGGATGGAGTGGGTGTTAAAGGTAGTTCTTCTTGTTGGTTCTCTCTAGCCCTTGCCATTTCGTGCCGTTTTTTTAATGGCGAAGTATTGAAGTCCAGACTCTTTCTTTAAAGTTATGTCTGCATATGTTTGTACTTGTTGTACTTGTTGTAATTACGATGTTAACATCGTAATTTAATTCTTGTCTTGCAGGTGATGTGTCACCAATCAGCATGTCTCCAATCAGCCAGTCACAGTTTATTCCTCTCGGGGAAATCCTCTGCTTGGCCATCTCTGCTATGAATTCTGCAAGAAAACCTGTCACGCAAGAAGCACTAATGGAACATCTGACCACTTGCTTTCCAGGTAACCATTCCCTCTTCTCCTCTCTGGACCCGCCATGTGGTGCAGAGGGGCCAATTCACCAATCCAGGATGAAGATGTTAAGAATACATTTTTTGTTTCAAACAGGATAGTCAGTTTTTATTAATTAGTCAACACATACACTAGCTAAACTACTCTCAATCTGTTCTTAAAGCAGTATATGGGAGATACATCTTTTTGATCAACCAGGGGAGTTCTGTTTGAGCTAACAAAGCTTAACTAGCCAATATTGTCTTCTTTCTTCTTAAGTCTTCCCTAAGGTGACCATATCAGCCTTGTTTTCCAGCAGTTTAAGTGCTTTCTTTCAGTTAATAGGACATATAGCTGAGCATTTGGTTCCTTTGTGTGAGTTTATATGTCATACATACTTGGCATGTGCTGACATGCAAGTTAACATTACATACACTACCGTTTAGGTTTGGGACCACTTAGAATTTTCCTTGTTTAGGAAGTAAAGTTAAATTTTGTCCATTAAAATAACATGAAATGGATCAGAAATACAGCGAAGACGGTATAGTAGTGATTTTTAATAGAATATCTTCATAGGTGTACAGAGGTCTTTTATCACTACCACCACTCCTGTGTTCCAGTGGCACGTTGTGTTCGCTAATCCGAGTTTAAAAGGCTAATTGATCATTAGAAAACCCTTTTGTAATTATGTTACAACTAGAAATGTCCTTGTTTTTATTTATTTATTTAAAAGTGACCTCAAACTTTTGAACAGTAGTTTTATATAAGCTTGTTGGATATCCAGTTAAAAAATCATGGGGATTAATGTGTAGTTGGTACCTGTTGTGCAGCTATAAAAACTTCCACTCTTCTGGGAAGGCTTTACAGAATATTTGGATGCTTTATTAGCCCAGAATTAGGGTATGTGTTTGCTCTGGGCAGCCACAAAAACATATCTCCTTCTCCAAAAAAAAGTCCTTCTCTAAAAGCCTGGTTTTACCCCTGTCTATGGCCAGAGATGCCACGGTCCAGACAATCACTGACAATCCAACAGTTTCAGAATTTTAAATCTAGGAACGTATCACCTGATAAAAGCTGTGTACTGCTACTCAAATGTACTTGTAAGCTGCTTTTTGAGCTTAATGGAACCTGTAAAGATTGCAAGCAATGCTTCTCCTTCCTGATTATGACATCATTAGCACTGCATGAGCATCAGGCATCATGGACACCAATGGCTTAAACTCCTATCGCTTTTCTCAATCAATAAAATTAAGTGAATCCAATTAAAATACAATGTAATTTAACCACAGCTTGCAGTGTAGATATAAAGGAGGCATAGACTGACAGTCTGGATAGCATTGTTGCCACTCCAGTATATGTAACGTATAAATATATACGTGTGGGCTGAGGGTTGGCCTCTCAACCTCTGGGTTGCTGGTTATGGACGCATTCACAAGAAAATATAACAGGGTGCATTATTGACTGTAATAATGAGTTTAATGTAATTAAGAAATGTAATAATTAGGTGTGAATAACACTTTACAGAAAGATCAGGTGTTTCAATTTTTAGTGACGTATCAAACACTAATATAAAAACCACTTTATTAAGATTACAAACACAATCGTGCATGCACTTTATATAAATACATTAAAATTTGCTTTCCACTGTGTGTTTAATGATTTTTGCATGACATGCTTCACTACTTCAGTACCTTCAGGGTTGGTCTAATACCTAGTAATGAGTTACTCAAAACCTGAGAATTGGACCAGCAGCGCCAAAGCTTTGCCCGTATTAAGCTGCTCAATGAGCTGAATGTCAGGGAGATCTCTCGTCTCCCCGGCTGAGCGCCGGATGTGACGCACGTGAATTAAGAAACGGTGTTGGTCTGTTGTAAAAAAGTTTTAAATGACTTGAAGGTTGAAACGAGTCCATAGCTGAGGTAAGTGATTCTCTATGTGCGAGCGTCTTTGTGCGAGGCAAAGTGAGGGTGCAGGGCAGAGTGTGGGTGGGGGTGCAGGGCAGAGTGGGAGACTGGGTGCAGGCAGAGTATGGGTTGCAGGGCAGAGTATGAGTGTGAGTATGGGTGCAGGGCAGAGTGTGAGTGCTGGTCAGAGTGTGGGACTGGGTGCTGGTCAGTGTGTGGGACTGGGTGCTGGTCAGAGTGGGACTGGGGGGCAGAGTGTGAGTATGAGTGGGGGTGCGGGGCAGAGTGTGGAGTGCCGGGGGCACGGCAAAGTGTGGCGTGCCGGGGGCGGGGCAAAGTGCCGGGGGGAGGGCAAAATGCTGGGGCAAAGTGAGGGCTGGGATAACTAATCGATTATGAAAATAATTGTTGGTTGCAGCCCTAATGCTGACCTGGCAGAGCCTCCATGTCGTGCTTTTTCCTTTTTTTCCTTATGTGTTAAAGTTGTGGCTCAAGGGATCTAATTGATCACTTCATTCTCTCTTAACATATTACATATGATACAAAGAAGATATGTTGTATAAATGTATTGAATTCAGGCAGCAGCAGAATTCGTCATTAATTCATAAGGCACTTAGGAATAGGGGTGCCATAGTGATTGTGGCCGTGCGCTACCACAGGCACTAGAGTCTGATTGTATGTCTTCCCGCTGCTTGTGCATATACATTTATTCTGACACTTAAGCAGTGTGGTTATTGTGGTCACGTTAGACTGTAGTTCCTCCGCCATGTAAGAAAACACTTTGGTGGGTTTCAAATTCTTACCTCCAAGTGCTATGATTGTTTTCTTAGCAGGCATGATTTTCCAGTTCCTCTTGACCTGATAGATCATGGTGTCCAAAGCTTGTTTCATGAGTGGAACAACATTAAAGGGAACTTGGCACACGACTGCAATGGTTATTTGCTTAGTAAAGTACAAGAGGCGCTCTGGTTAACTAATATGTGCATTCCTAGTAGATTTCCCAGACAGAGAAAAATCTAATAAGGGAATCTCCAGCTGTTTTTCTAGAAGAATCACATTAAATATATAATCTAAGCTGTAACAGAATCTCAGTTCAAGTGCAGGCCATGTTTTGAGGACCTCTGATGTGGGTTTCTAGTGTTTGGCTGTTAATTGTAATTTTTTTCTATTTTGAACTACTTTTAATTCTTCACTAATGTCCAAAAAGGCTTTTGTTTGTACAAGTAGACGGTGCTTAGACTTCTAAATGAGAGCTACGCAGGTAAAACGGCTCATAATGTGCGTATTACCCATTTGTAACAGTTGTTCAGCCATAAAGTGTGACCGGCTGTTTGTAGGGGGAGGGATTCATCAGCTGTTGGAAAAGTAAACGCTTTCTACGCACTTTGTATGCAGAAACTTGCAGACTCTCGATAGGGCTTACAAAATCACATGATGCATGCCACCAAGTGTCCTTCAGGGCGGATAGCCCCTCTTTGAGACCCAAATCTCCGTGTCCCACATTCTCTGTTAAATATTTTCCCTTTCCTCCAGCAGTGCCTCTAACCAAACCCACTTAAATAATGTGCCCTTCTTCCCAATTGAAAATGTTGGGGGCGTACACATGAAAAATCTGAACAAAATATAAAATGTCCTATAGCTGTTTGAGGGCTATATGATCATGTAAAATAGTTCCAAAATTGAAACCAGGGCTCAGAGTATTGTTATGTGGGGAAAATCCTCACAATTACTTGTCCTGAACTCCCCATCTTCGTTTTGTTCACCATTCTTTATGGGGGGACAAGAGGAACCAGAAATTGATGCCAAAACATGTATATTTCCAAGGAAGTGCCAGACTTCGATACTGAGATACTGAGTACAAATGAATATGAACATCTTCCAGTGGAATATTTAGTCCTCATTTTGTGTTTTAACTTTGTAGACCTGAAAATAAAAAGTGTTTTAAGCATCTAACTAAATAATTTAACTAAAAGTAACAGTGTTTAACTAAAATGAACAGTTACTTTTCTATAGATCTCCATTCATGACCATGTGCCTAGAACATCTGTTCTAGGCACATGAGTTAAGCTGTCCTTAAGGGACATGAGATATTATGGACCTTGGTTAACCAAACAGAAGGCCTAGTAGAACTCGGGAAGAAGCAATAACAAACCATTCTAGACAAATATATCACCTTTCCATTCCTTAATGCCTGGGGTGCTGAAATATAGCCAGCAGTAAAATGTGGAATCGCTCTTCTCCAGCCAGACAAGTGACATTACCCACACACCCACTTAGAGGCTTGGATTTCATTTCATTACAGATTGGAATCCCAGCCTAGATTCTTGCGGACTATACACAGGAGGTAAAACCGGCGAACGAGAATAGTTTGCTTTGGAAGCTAAGCTTGAGAATTTTTTTTTTTTCTGGCATGGAGGCCTGTAATCTACTGCAGAGGACAGAAAGTTTGTCTGAAGACCTATAATTTGGTTTCCAACCATTAAAAAGAACCCTGGAAGTAACCAAACGTCTATCGGTTTCCATTTAATAAATTATTTATTTATAGTGGACAAGAAACCACCAACACATGCAAATAAATTGTAATTGTTAGGCGGGTGCTTATCACGACCTGTGTGTATTGTGCTTTCAACATCACTTATACATGAAGAAGGCGTCAGGGTGGCTCCTGTGTGGTTTTGGAACATTCTGCTCTAGAGGACTGTTAGAAATGTTTTCTCCGTTCAGATAACTCTGTCTATGCAAGATGTAATTATTATTTATTTGTATAAATCTATGAAATGCTTTAACATGGTGCTTACGGTCTGTTCATGTGTTTGTCAGAAAGCCAATGAAGTGATATGAATAGTTTCTTTGATAAGTTGAGGTTTTTATTTCTGTTGAAAAGAATTGCAATGTCTGAGCGGTTGCAGCTGAAACTGGGAGATCCTGAATCTTAAAAGAAAGCGTACAATATACGTTTAACTTTAGTGTAGTTCGGATATTACAATCAATAGCCCAGGAGATAATGCTATAAAGGGCAACCCACACCACCCTGCCCAAAGTTAGTTTCTGAAAAAGCATTATAAGTAATAAATCCTTACTGTTTTAAGACCTTTTTAAATCTTTTATTTTACGTACCTGGAATTTTAACATGAATACTTGCCAACCACTGTTGGCTGTTCGATGTCCCATATAGAAGCTCCATATTGTCCCCACCCGGGGTGTCCTGGTCTTTCTCAGAGTGCGGCAGGTGCGTTTTAGCCACACCTACTCAGTGTCCGATTGCCCCCCATACAATCATTTATTTTTTGAAGTGTCCTGCCCCCTCGATAAGCCACTCCCCCCAAACAGGTAATGCTTGGGGCACTTTGACCTGGAAAGTCCAAAAGCCATGCACCGGGCGTCTGACATCATTAGAGGATTTTCAGGCCCTGCTTGGCCCATGATCCGACTGAAAGGCAGGAATTAGAAAGCAATACCCATAAAAAGATTCAGGTGATTTTTACTACACACTGCTCACCTAGCATTAGCGAAGCACACAACACTAGGTACCCTACTGACTACAGAGCTGTACCACCAAAATAACCCTTTACCGCGCGAGACGCACAAGATACAGCATGCAGCAACTCCTAATGACCATTTCTGTGACGAAGTATGTTGGCGAGGATTGCGTAAGTTGAGTCCTGTTTGACTTGCTCTGCTGACATCTGTCTCCCCCATTTTTTCTTAGACATGTTAAGCTTTCATAACTGAGATAGGAAAGCTTACCTTATGAGCTGTGATGTCCTGTCGCACGAGGATGTGCCTGCTCTGTTTTGTTGGGGTTGTTTTCCTTTGCTTCTGACTTCTGGATGTTGCACACATTTTGAGCGATAGATGGTGCTGCTTTTCTCAGTTTTGCGTCCTTTGCCCTGAATATATATTTTATCTTTGAGTTTTGCAGCTTGTTAAATACAGTCGGTGCCCTTCATTGTGTTTGGCATCGCTTTTCCCACTTTCTTTTTTTCGTTGTGGTTTTCTTCATATTGTATAGGCCTCGGTAAAGGTCGCTTTGTGTGTATTGATTCATCTCTCCCAAGGACACCGCTTGTCCTAGTGTTTTCATACAGCTTAATTCCAGACTAGGGGTGGAAAGTGAATGTAGCAGACCTCTTCTTGTCACTTTGTGCAAGAGCTCTTTATTTTATCAAAAGTCTATAATTCAAAGGTATATTCAACTTGGACAAAAACGTTTTTTTTTGTATATTTCACTGTGTTGATTTCTGAAGGAGAGACCATATTACACCTACAGCGCATTTTACTGGAAGTTTGATGCTTCCTTGTCCAAAAGCCTTTGGGTGCATTGCAGATCATTGCATTGGACTTTGATCAGGCACTGAATATGTTAATGAAACAATCTAAACTGTACATCCATTGTGTGCTTGGAAATTTCACCCTCTTTACTTTTTATCTTACAGCCGCGTCCACTCTCAAGTCACTCAGCTGTGGCAAAGTATCTGTCACCTTACAGCAGTTTAAGCTTTTGTGGTTGTTGTTCTCCAAGGCGACCGCGTACCTGGTGAAGAACTCAACCAAATAAATGGATGAAAGGCATATACAATAGATACTTCCCTTAATAGATATGCCTTCTTGATACAAACATTTCCTCTAATTCTAATAAATAAAACCAGTAGTGTGATATTGCCGTACGTAAACAGTGTCCTGTAAGTAGTAAGAGAGCCCCTTACATATGACAATTTTTACTTTTTATTGTATTGGTTTGATTTGTTTTATTTCCATGCAGCATTCTCATTATATGAGAATTTGACTCATCAAGAAGGCATATCTGTAAAGGGAAGTATCTATGTGTTTACCTTACATCCATTTTACCCGTTTTATGCCCCTAGAGATTTAGAGTTATTTAGAGGCTGTATTAGAGTATAAACAGCGCCTGCCAGTTATGTGGTACCTGGTGGCTGTGCTGTTTAGACTCAGACTTCAGCACTGTACTTCTCTCAAGAGCATGTTGCATTAGTAATGCTGGATGTTCGACACTGTTGTTCCTCATGTTCAGACCTGCTTTTTACCTATATTTCCTGTAAAATACTAGATGCCAAATCCGGAACTGTAAGGCTTACTCCGCTTTAAGGACACTCGCGGGTAAGGACTTAGTTGCAACACAACCATTCAACCATACAAATGCTTCCTAAGAACAGACACATCACAGTGACAATTGCAGTAAAGTATATGCATTGATAAGTGAAAAAGAGGTAGTGCTTTGTTTTAACCCATTCACGAATTGCAGGATCCAGGTAGGCTAACCGAGGACATTGGGAGAAAGGGCCCCCCCCCCCAAA
Organism: Spea multiplicata; assembly: GCA_009364415.1. Classification (NCBI taxonomy): domain Eukaryota; kingdom Metazoa; phylum Chordata; class Amphibia; order Anura; family Pelobatidae; genus Spea; species Spea multiplicata. The sequence goes on from VKOC01000001.1 coordinate 9,264,943, forward strand.
AAATGGGTGCTGAACCAGTTGGCTGAAACAGAGCAAAAGGAAGCGATCAGGTGTCCCTTCCTAAGCATAATCGGTGTTGCTGAAATGCCTCAATATCAAGGCATTCAGCAACTCCCCCCGCCCCGATTCGCCCTATCATTGCTCCAAAGAGCAACCTCAAGCGTCATCAGTAAGTGACATTACTGCCACCTACAAGATGGAAGCACAAACTGAAACACTAACAAGTTCACAGGGGGTCTGCAGGTTGAGTACAGGTACTGCATTTGACCATGCAAGTCAGTGGAGCCCAGCTCACTAACCACAATGTGATTTGTAAAACAAATATTTAAAAAAAAATAATTTGATAACATAAATAATTCCCCACTCGTGTCATAATCAGGGGAACCATCCAGTTCCAACAAATGTAAAAAAAAAAAAAAAGTCCAAAAAATAAATGCACACCCCGCATTAATGGGAGTATCACTGTACTTAGGAGGTGTTGCTGAACGCATATTGGGGTGTTGCTTGACAGTAACATATACCAGGAACTATAAATTCATACCTAAAGTAGAATGTGTGTGGTATGGGACCCAAAAATACTACGGCAAACGTAAAACATGTGCATTGAAAGAGTTAAAATACCATTATTTAAAATACCCTGGGGGTATGATTTGATGGGGTAAATTGAATTGGCCGGCTTCAAAGGACATGGTGCAGAATTTTCAACATGTCAAATTTCCATGTCCCAAATGTGGCCTTTTAGGCCGTTAACAACCAGATAAACCTATGCATGGGTGGTATCACTCCACTCGGGAGATATTGCTGAACACATATTGGGGTGTTGTTTGGAAGTGACACATGCCAGGAGCTGTAAACACATACATAAAGTACAATGTGTATGTGTGGGGGGGGTACTACCACAAACTTTGACAAAGGCTGGTGGTAAAATTAGTGTATGAAAATAGTTAAAATACCAGTGTTTGAAATACCATGAGGTGTCTAGTTTCCTAAAATATTTGAGTTGACCAAAGAATATATTTTCTTTTGGCGACCTTATATATGTCCCTAATAGAACATGAGCCCAGGATGACCAGATTTGAAAAACATGTTTTTGAAATAGCAACATACTACTTATTACCCTATAAAAAATGTCACTCTAAATAATCAGCACCCCATACTTACCTGATCTACCACTCCAGCTGCAGACTGGGTGATACACTGCATGGCCGCCATATCAAGCCACACTTATGTCATTAGGTGGCCACCAGCCTTAAAGTGCCAGGGCTTCCTCGCTGTCCCTAGTTCGACTCAGCGACGCTTTTCTTAATGCTGATCGTTGGCATATCTTGTCATATCCTGGCACTTTGCTTCCTAAGGTATTCTGGAGACAGTTCAAGCGTTTCACTTCAGAGCTTTATTTCGGTGACAGGGGTTTCCAAATCCTTAACAGGAAGTTTCCTAAATAGAAAAGTGGTCATACACAGTGCACATAAAGAGTCTTAATAAAGCATAATATCTTTTGAATCCTCATAAAGAATTATACAGATTTTGTGTGTTTGTTGCCGTCCCATGTGCTTCTTGTTCATATCCTTTTTCCTTTGCGCCTTTTTTATTCCTGCAGCTTTCACCTAATATAGTTTCATTGTCAGGAGATGGGAGGGCATGCTCTTTGCTGTTAAACTTGTAGACTTTCTTGATAATTCTCGTGGCGAAGCAGTGATTATAATAGATGTCTGCAAGATTTCATTTTAGCAATTGGAAAACATTCACAAGACAAGGTCTCCTTTTAATCAGTTTTGCCTCCGTATATGTTCCTTTCGGCATAATCACAGATAGATGCATGCAGCAATGAGAGAATGCCTCTTCCATTAACAAAGTTCACTCTGGGTCAGCGTTCCTTGTGAGCAACAAACAAGACACAATCTTCTGTCTGGAAGCTCAGTGTCAGGGCGAAACAGACTCTCTTGAGATGCAAAAAACGTACATGTCTGATGATTCAGTGTCCAGACAGCTTCTGCTTTTGAATTATTAAGATCTACATAATGTTAGGTAACAGCGTTTCTCCTGTCGTGCAGTATTTTAAAGACCTGAACCTCTAATGCAAGCTTTTTCTGAAAAGCTAGTGTATATTTTTAGAAAGTGGAGGGAAAAAAAATGACTGCATGACAACAAAACTGCTGTGGAGATCGTGGCTGACTGGAAGTGTGATCTGTGTACTATTGCAACTTTTACCTCTGGTCTGGGGATGAGTTTTTTTGTACCTTGTATTTGTTTTAAGAAAAATCTGCAGAGGTTTACTTGCCTTCTTTAAAAACTGCATGGCTTTATAATATAAACAATATTTTATGGGCTCCAAAAGCAAATATGAGCTTTGGTCACCAACCCAAGGGATAGAGGCTACATACAAGTAGAGATATATTATGATGTTATTCTATAGAGCCCATTCAAAACCTGGAAAATTATTTCAGTAAATAACAGATATTTTTACTCACTGGCTTTAGAATGTAATAAGGAGTAAAAATGAAAAGTTTATTTTATTCTGTTCTCCTTCTTGTTGTATTGTGTTGTTAAAAAATAAGTGAATGCAACGTTTGTTTATACTAATTTATTTCCCTTTAATCTTTTACCCAGGTGTTCCAACCCCAAGCCCTGAAATCCTCCGGCACACACTGAACATGCTTGTGCGAGAGAGGAAAATCTACCCTACTCCCGATGGATACTTTATAGTTACTCCACAGACTTATTTCATAACTCCATCCCTTATAAGAACTAACAGTAAATGGTATCATTTGGATGAGAGGATACCTGACAGGTCTCAGTGTACCTCTCCACAACCAGGAGCTATAACACCTTCCCCTTCAGGATGTGTCAGGGATAGAACTCTCTCCAAAAACCACTGCGACTCCTGTCATTGCTGCAGAGACGATATGCATAGCATCCATGCGTCCACCCTACAAAGGAAATCGGCTAAAGACTGCAAAGACTCTTATTGCACCCCTTCCATGTGCCAGCTACCCCCTGCTGAGAAAAGCAAAAGTACCATAAGTTATTCTTATAAAACAGAAACCCTCACAAAAGCTAAAGATGGGGAAAAGCCATCTAAAAAATTTGGTCTGAAATTGTTTAGGCTAAGTTTTAAAAAGGACAAGGCCAAACAGCTGGCCAATTTTTCTGCCCAGTTCCCTCCAGAAGAATGGCCCTTAAGAGATGAGGACACCCCAAATACTATTCCTCGAGAAGTAGAAATGGAAATCATTAGACGAATCAACCCAGACTTGACAGTGGAAAATGTCGTAAGGCATACCGCACTGATGAAAAAACTTGAAGAAGAAAAATCTCAGAGGAGCAAAGCTGGGTCATCAGCTCATCATAGTGGCAGAAGTAGGAGGAGCAGGACTCACAGAAAAACTCATGGAAAATCTCGGTCGCACAGCAAGAATAGGGCTTCCAAAGGTGACCCCTCTGATGGTTCCCACTTGGACTTACATGGAGAAAGGGAATATGAGTTCTATAACCCTCGGAACCGGTCACCCAGGGAGGGTTGTTTCATAATGGAACGCAAAGGGGGAGAGAATTTTGTTGTTCATAGCAATCCAAACATGATAGAGTCCCATTTTCCAGTTACACCAGAATGGGATGTGTCTGGTGAACTGGCCAAAAGGAGAACTGAAATGCCTTTTCCTGAGCCTTCAAGAGGGAGCTCCCATTCCAAGGTTCATCGAAGCCACAGCCATACACAAGATAGAAGGTCAAGGAACGAAAGATCAAATAAAGCCAAGGAAAGATCAAGGTCAATGGACAATTCAAAGGGACCTCTAAGTGGTGCTTCTTTAGGTACACCGGATGACTTGGGCGAAGGCTTAAGCCTTGACGATAAGACACCAAGCCAGTCCTTTATTGATGATGGTACTTTACGACCATCTCATTCTCTAAGTCATCAAAGAACTCTTTCCTACAAAGACCCATGCATTGAATTAGCTAGTGGTGGTGCAGATACCCCTAAATCGTGTAGCCTAATAGAACAAGGTAAACTTCCAGAGACTTTATCCTCCTACAACGAACTAAATTCTTGCTCCAAAAAAAATGCTGATGACTATTTTCAGTGCAACACATCTAGCGAAACAATTCTCACTGCTCCATCCCCTTTAGGGAAGAACAAAGAGGATATTGACATACCAAGCCTTTCAGAGGGCTTGAAAAGGCTGTCTCCTTCCGAGAAACCACAGCAACACAATGCGAGAGAACAAGGCGAATTCAAGGAAGAGTCACCGAAAGGTACAATTAGTGGTCTGTCAATTGCTGCTTCTGGTCAAACCCCAGAGGTGATTGCAAATGGACGATTGGTTCCCCATCACAATGCAGAATCAAGCAGCTTAGACAAAAGGAAAGAAATATTCAGTAAAGATACTCTGTTCAAACCTTTGCACAATAGCCTATCTGTGAACAGTTTTCATAAATCTGGTGTGAATTTGCTGAAAACGCACCAAAAGACTTCTCCAGAAACACTGCCAGCAAACATCGAGAACTTTGAGCAACCAATTACCACCTCAGTTACCCAAAACCTTGCGGTCTCACCGAGGCCACAGGAGCCAACAGGAACCCAAGAAGCCACTTTCGATTATTACAATGTCTCTGAAGACGACGAATCAGAGGAAGGGACGCAAAAGACAACAGAGGAAGAAAAGAACAGAGATGATGTGGGTACAATGCAGTGGCTGTTGCAGAGGGAGAAGGAAAGAGATTTGCAAAGGAAGTTTGAGAAGAACCTCACTCTTTTGAATCCAAAGGAAACCGAAAACAGCAACAGCCAGAGAGCCACACATTCGGCTCGTCTGGACAGCATGGACAGTAGCAGCATCACTGTAGACAGCGGATTTAACTCTCCACGGTAAGAGTTTGTAGCTCCCGCTTCCTTTTAGGTGCTGCAGGGCTGCCTGTCCCAGCGTTCTCCTTGTATATTGGTGGCGTAGGCCAACAACATTCAAAGGAATGCTTCTTTCCTAATCCTGCAGCGTTGTTTTATCAATGTAAAAAAAAATGCATACCTATGCCTTTACATTTTATTTGGTTTGTTTAGGAACGTTATTGCCAACAAGGTTGCCAAACAGCATTAAACGTTTCCAAAGCTGTAAGAAACTATATTTTTATAACATGCTGACAGCTAATGTAACAATAGGGAGGAACGTTAGGTGTTCCCCCTTAACCAGGCAATGTCTCTGAAGGGTGTCGCATAACACGTTTTATTGCTTGTATGAAAGTGATTTTTCAATATTAGACTAGATATTAGTCATGTGATGCGATCTACCTCTGTTGTCTTTCTACTAGACAGACACCCTGACTCCTTATAATACACCCTTGTGATAAATAATATACCTCAGTCTTATTCACACTTAACCAGCATTGTGATTGGTACACTGTGGTGATTGAGCAGAGAAAGTCACCAAGATATCACATGACTGAAAAGAATGGCCGCCTCCAGGTCTGCAGAGAATAGAAGTTTATTGGATCAAAATGAAATTTAAAGTTTGTCTAAAGTATTGACATGCATGCTTAAAAATAGAATGTTTTTTTGTGTAGAAAGCATTGTGGTTTTTCATGTGGTGGTGCATTGTGTTTATTCTAAAACAGCGAGTCTTGACAACAAAACATTGCTTAGGGGCGTAGTCGGCACTCTTGCCTTTGAATGTTTTGAACAGAGTTGAACACATTTATGTAGAATTTAGGGGGTTTAAGGCATATCAGGGGGCAGGGTGGCATATAGAAAGGTATAAGGCAAAGCTGGGGAGCAGAGTGGCATATAGGGGGATATAAGGCAAATCAGGGGTACACAGTGGCATATAGGGGGTATAAGGCATATCTGGGTACAGAGTGGCATACAGGGAGGGATAAGGCATATCTGGGGGGCAGAGTGGCATATAGGGGGATATAAGGCATATCTGGGGGTGCAGTGCATATAAGTGGCTAGCCTCACCCCCTTTGGTTTTTAAAATACTTCATGTCTTTTAAAATAAAGTATTTTTGTTACATCTAATCTAATTTATTTTGTACTTTACTTTTATACATTTGAACATTTGAAAGTTGTGTATTTGGAGTCAGGGTGGCCTATATTGCTTTGGACTTGGGGGATAACATTTTATTTCTGGAGTGGTGCGTCTGTTTACAAGCCAGTTTCTTCTATGTAGAAGAGATTTGTGAGATTTCCACATAAGATCCATAGTCTCTATAATGCAGGGCTTGACAAATTTGTTGTGAATCCAGGCGCCAGCTAAAAAAGTTAGGAGCCAGGATTTTTTAAAAACTAACAGTTGGTCAGGAGGGATCCGATCATCATCAGCCCACTTACTAAACTCACAGCGTTTGACCTGGAAGCACCACTTTCAGGTCAGTGCTGTTTTCTTTTATTATTTTTTTATTTTATTATTTTTTTAACCTTTTCAATGCTGATGTTCCATATAGACCAACCATTGCAGGGGGGAGTCTCTGATGACTGCTGTAGGCTTCCATGCCTACAGGAGTCATCAAAGGGCTTGTGGGGGGGGGCTCATTTTTGCTGTTGCTGGTCTGAGGCAGACCACCAGCAGCAGAGCCCCATACAAAACGGGAATTAACCCCTAAAATGCCGCGACTGCGGCATTGAAGGGGTTAACGCTGCACTGTCGCTCTCATGGAGCGATCAGGCAGCGGGGGGGGGTGTTGTGTCAGGTCCCCACACTTGTATGGGGACCCAATCAACACACAACCCCCTTCCCTGAAGCTGCCTGTGGCAGCTGAAAACACGATTGCTGGTTTTCCTGCAACCGTGTTTTCAACCTACAGAATCACTCCGTGGGAGTGATCTCAGACTCGGGGGCGGGCTCTGGGCAGACAGCAGCATCAGCGCCCCCGTGTGGTGACTCAGCCTCTTACATCCACAATTTTTTGTGGATGTAAGAGGCTGACAAACACCTAGGCGCCAGGACAAAATTCTCTGTCGCCATGGCGACCTGGCGCCTGGGATTTGTCGAGCCCTGCTATAATGTATTAATGCATGCCCATTGACTCTGAAAGTGATTGATAGCCTTTTTCTCACATTATTTAGTAGCTGTTTAGCATATTTTTAGTTATACAGAGCGAGCAGGATATTACTGTGCTGCAGAGGGACCTAGATAGACTGGGGGACTGGGCACACAAATGGCAGATTAAATTCAGTGTAGATAAATGTAAAGTTATGCACTTCTGGGTAGTGAATGCACAAGCAACCTACACCCCAAACGGTAGTGAATTAGGGGTAACGACAAATGAGAAGGATTTGGGAATTGTTATAGACAACAAACTAGGCAACAATGTGCAGTGTCAGTCTGCGGTTGCTAAGGCCAGTAAGGTATTGTCGTGTATAAAAAGGGGCATCAAGTCGCGGAATAAAGATATAATTTTGCCAATGGTAAGGCCGCACCTTGAATATGCTGTGCAATTTTGGGCACCTATTCTAAAGAAGGATATCATAGCACTAGAAAGGGTGCAGAGGCGGGCTACAAAATTAATAAAAGGAATGGAGCGCTATACTTATGAAGAAAGGTTAACTAATTTAAATCTGTTTAGTTTAGAAAAACGGCGCCTCAGAGGGGATATGATAGCATTATATAAATATATTCGGGGCCAATACACACCATTGTGTGGAAATCTGTTCATAAACAGGATTATGCATAGGACAAGTGGTCATGCGTTTAGACTGGAAGACAGGAGATTTAGTCTTAAGCAGAGGAAAGGGTTTTTTACAGTAAGGACAATAAGGATGTGGAATTCTCTGCCTTCAGAGGTAGTTTTATCAGAGTCTGTACAGACGTTTAAACTGCAACTAGATGGATACCTGGAAAAACATAATATTTGGGGATATAATCTTTAATTATGGGGAAAGAGCTTATTGATCCAAGGAGAAATCTGACTGCCATTTTGGGGTCAGAAGGATTTTTTTTTCCCTGGTTAGTGCAAAATTGGAAAGAGCGAAACCGGGGTTTTTGCCTTCTTTTGGATCAACAGCAACAAATTAACAGAAATAGGAAAGGCTGAACTTGATGGACGCATGTCTTTTTACAGCCTATGTAACTATGATGTGTGCCAAGTTTTATTCCTTCCATACTTATGCTTTGCTTTGACTATTCCTCATCTAGGATCCCGTCATCACAAAGATGTAAAAGAAATACTTAAATTCTCATTTGTCTTTTTTTCCCAATCCAATTCTTTTCATTGTACACCTAGCCTAAGAAGGCTGGGGCTAGTGTGACGTAAAAGTAATGCCTGGAAGGTTAACGTGTGTTTTAGTGTAAAAGTTTGCTCAACGTGTTCTGGAAGGCCACTGAAACATGATTACAGCACACGTAATGACCCTTCCCATTATCTGGGTCCAACCAAATGGTACTTTATATTAGCCAAAAGGCTGAGAAGCAATATATTTAAATAACATTCATTGAAAGATGAGCCCATCTAGTCTGCCCATTTTTCTACACGTAAGACCTCAAGCGACTAGGTCCTCCCAAACATATATATTTGGGGTCAATATTCCTTGTTTTTGAAAGGAAAGCCAAATATAATAATATAATATATTATATAAATAATATATGTGTGTGTATATGCCGTACACAGTGCCATGCGTCCCTCTTAGGTGGCATCGTACCATATTCAGTAGAGAGGATGGTAAGTGTGGCGCTAGGTCTTTGTCTAAAAAAAACCTAGCCAATATAACGCGATTCCTGTCCTGCTTGAAACGTCATTTAGATTTTGTTGAAGAGCCGATTATAGTCTATAGAAGCCCCAGAGTCACTTGTGTATCTACAATGGTGTCATCCTGTATTAATGCCTTGTTGACTCCCATGTGGAGTGTTTACATGAGGACGCGGCGGCTATTATGGAAAATAATGTTTTTTGTTAAATATATAATTGCGTAACATGTTAAAAATGGGGATTCTGGCTGTACGACTATTTCTTATTTTGTATTTCTTTGGCTATGCCCTTTAAACCAGTGCATATCAGTAAGTAAAGTTAGCAATACTAATAGAAAATAGTTTTAATATACATACGGCTGAGATCATATCGTGCACGTCCTTGCCCGTTTAACGCTATATCTTTTATCTTTCAGTACCCGCGAAAGCCTGGCTTCCAATACTTCAAGTATTGTTGAAAGTAACAGACGTCAGAACCCAGCTCTTAGTCCCGCTCACGGAGGCGCCGGTCCAGCATTTAACTTCCGAACATCTGCTGCAGAAACAACGACAACCGATGCTGATAAATTACAGAAACCCACTAACTGTTTGCAAGCCTCTGTAACTAGTGTTTGATAGCCGGTCAGCCTCAAATTGTGTCCTGTCTCATCCTCTACAGCAAAGTTTACTACACTGGGACTGATGTTTACACCTATTTACAAGCAAGCCTCACAACCACAGTTTTTGTGTATTTCTAAAACTGTGCTGCTAATTAGCCTGGGAGGGGGGGGGCAACAACGAGAATATAATTCCAAGTTTTGTTTTATTAATATTTTTTTTGGTTTTGGTTTTTCCCCATCATTTGCTTTTCAAACTGTACAGCTCTTTAGTACGTGAATAACAATAGACGTGAGGTGTAACTTATTCTCCATATTACTGTAAGAGAGCACATATATATTCAGAAGTCCAGACACTGTATTCTGCATTTCCAATGCCATACAGTACAGAGCAGAGAGCTTTATTTAAGGTAGTGGTGCATGCTAGAGTATGCAGGACTCTTAATTTAAACCCCATCTAGCAACATCTACGTTCATTTAGGTGAATTTGCCTTGAATGCCAGAGAGTTCCCCTTAAATCTCTGGCATTCACATAGGGGTTTTTTTTTTTTGTTTTTTGTTTTTTTATATTTTTTATTCTGTAGTACATACCAGAATAGCACCCAATGTCCATAAAACTTGTTGTGCTTAACAAGTAAAAGATATAACTGCATATCACACTGCAATAACGTTTGCTACATCCATGACCTTTCCATGTTCTTTGCTCTGTGTAGACCTCAATATCACTAGGTTATATTAAAACATTAAAGTACTGTACAAGTTGTTCAGGGCTATGCATGCAGAACACAGAAAGAGAACTGTGCTGTTCCTTAACAAAACAATACAACGATCACCTTCTAAAACATAGTATTAGAGCAGGCCAGCTAAGATGATCTGAGTAGCATGGCCTGTGAAAACATTACATGGAATGCCCCCGGCACTGCTGCTTTATTTTAATTCCACAGGTATACGGTGCCACCATAGGGGAAAAAAAACTGTTAAACTATGCCACAAATATCATTTGTAAACATAATATCAGAGTTTACAACAATCGGTAGCCCTCATCAAAAAGAACAGTGCCAAACCTGGTTCTTGTGAATTATTAAGTCTTTTTATTATATTTTTTAATAACTGTATGTAGCAGAAAATGTGTTAATAGCACATAGAGGGTATCTGAAAGTATTTTTTCAAAGGTCAGATTTTTAGAACAAAAAAAAAAATGTGAAATTTGTTTGTGAAACTACCCATGGCCAATAACATCATCAAGTAGAGCCTTTCAGCAAAAGCAAAATGAACACTCCGTAGCCCACCATGCAGTAGTGCAAGAAGAATCTTTCTCCCGTTATAAATCCGTCGTCGTATTTTTTCTTTCTCCCACCCCTCCAGTGATACTCCAGAGTTTAATAGTAATATACGTATATATATTATATATATATATAAAAAGTTCCTTTTTTTTGTTTAAAAAAAAGGTTGCTTCTTGGAACAAAAAAAAGGCAAGTTTGGCCTGACTATATGATTTCTTTCAAATGGAAGGATGTATTTTAATTTTATGTAGCTTTGATTGTAATGCCTAAATTAGGCTTCTCAAATTAAAAGGATTTGTGGTGGTTATCTATAGAACAAAGTATTAAATATTGCAAACAACTGCTTTTGTTTCACGTCAAGATTTTGTTTTGTTTTATCCGGTCAGAAAACTTGTAACCAAGCAGAACACGGTTGGTTCCTTTATGAGCAGTCGTAAACACAGTGTATGTTTTTTCCTTTCAATCAATGAGAACAAAAATAATGAATGTGCGATTTTTATTTTTTTTTTTTTTTTTAAAGAAAATTCAAAAACTTTCAGAATGTGTCGATACAAAATGCTGTGTAAAGAAAAAAAACAAAACACTATTACATGTCATTACTAGTAGCGGTTGCAATTTAGATATCACAAAAACACAGTTTGTAGCTTTTCTTTTTAACAGTGAAAGAATTTTTTTTCTTTCTCTAAAGGGCCATGCTGCCTTTCTGTGTTTTGATTTTCAAACTAATTTCTAAGTGGTGTACTTCTAATGACCATATTGTTGTTCTGACCAAACAGTTTCTTTTTTTTTTTAGCAAGGGAATTAGGCTGTGTTGATAAAAATGTGTGTGCTTCTAGAAATGGCATTGTTCTTAAATCTGTACGGATCTAAACCACTCATTCTTTATGCAGACAAACGCAAGACTCAAAAATCCCCAATCTGGCTTAGGGTCATGGGTGTTTTGCTCAACATTTACAGAGCCGTGCTTTTTCCCACAAAGTAATTTATTGCTTTAGGAGTAAAGCAAGTACCATTTTTATTTTTAAGATGTTTCACTTCATTGCTTAAATAATCCTCCTTTAACCTAAAAAAGAAAAGCGCATCTCATACCAAATAAAACACATATTACCATTCCCATGTTGTTTTATTAGTTTTACAAGTCCTAAAAATTAGAATGCCAGTGTTCCCTATGATTCTGAATTATGATAGAAAATGATTTCGGAATCCCTTTTTCAACTTTTATTAATGGTAATTAACTAAATATACAGCCAGTAATAAATCACAGGGGCTTTAAAAAAAATGGCAATAAATAACATTATTTTCTATTACCCATCAAGTACTTTAACTTCATAGGCAATCCATCCACGGAGGTCCAACATAATATATGCAGTATTAAAAAGGGGAGAATGACTTTTATAAGATAAGCCAGTTAGAAGTGAGGTCTAGCAGGTTAAATTGTTATGAAATTCAAGTACTGTCTAGTGATTTTATTTTTTTTCCCATTGCTAGTGACACTCGGTGTATGTGTATGCATTCCGTGCAGCCTCAAACCCAAATTTATTGTCATTTTGCACACTTGACTAATTGTTGCTACAATACATGTTATGTTTTACTGTTTTTGGATTATTTTTTTTTATATAATTTTTTTTTTTTTTTTACATACAACTACCTCCACAACTTTATACGGCAGCAATGTTAAAGTATACTGTACAAAACACTATAACCATGTGGAATACTCTAAGTACGTCAGCGTTTTTTGTACGATGTATCATAATTTTACATTGCCATGATTTATTTCAATAAGACTTCATTTGGGTTTTTATAAGAAATGTATATTGTAAATTAAGGGCAAACAAACAGAACCTTATTAGTTTCACCACGGTTGGAACGTTTGCCAACTTTTTCTGTTACAGCTGAAGGTTTCTTCCTGACGTCTGCTGGCCGTTGCAAGATTTCTGCAGCCAATTCCTGCGTCGTACGTTGCCAGCTCGACTTTCCTATTTAAAAAAAAAAAAAAAAAAAAAAAAAAAAAAAAACGACAAAAAAAAAACAAAGCCAGAATATTTCAGTACTACCGATGCGTTGACACTGATGTTACATAGATGTTTATAGATGAGACTAATGTGAAAGCAGTCATAATTTTGTCAAGTGACCGAACGTCACTAATGGATTAGGGGAATAAAGTTAATAAATGCAAGCAGGACTTTACTGTATGTGTAAAGACAATTTTGCAGCCAAGACTGCCTTGTATAAATGTGTTTGCACTGAAAAAAAAATAATAAAAAAAAAAGAAATCCTTGGTCTCTGGTTGCTATAAAGCTCATCCAAAACGGATGTTTTGTTAATATTGTATAGTATTTCATATGAAATAATTACAGTTCATGAAATGTCTTCCCTGACGTTACTGATTTCTAACAGTACATTTGTAACATGGTTTTTATTGTGTCGGTGTACCATATTGTAAAGGATGTTTTTCCTGTCATGCTTACCTTAATAACTTAAAAGGATAAAAAGTGAGCAGGATTTTTTTTCTTTTGTAAGCCAATATTCAAAAGTCCCTTTATATGTCAATATTGTGTCCATGTTGGTTCTGTAGTGTTGTGTGAAATATCCATTTTATTTTATTATTTTTCTTTTGGATTGTGTTACTTTCTAAAATATTAAATAACATTTGGTTATATGTTTTAAGTAAACAGACTTTTTGTGCTGCAGAACACCAAATTTGGGGTCAGATTCCATTCAGTGTCCAATTCTGTTTGCCGCTAGTACAGAGCCAGTGACCGCTCTTTGTAGAACACAAAACAGATTGTGAAAAAAGTTTTTTGGGGTTTTTTTTGCTTTATTTATTACTCTGAGGCAAGCAACTGTATAATGCCATTCACTTGAACCTGGACTTCAAAGTGTGGCACAAAGGGCATATACTTTTGGCCTCAGGCTGGCCCTGGAGACCTGTATAGTCATGCTGTCAGTTGCCATTTTTTCTGTTCTGTCTAAATGGAATGCACTACTCTGTAATAGACAGTGTTCCTCCGGTTAAGCAAACTAAGAGGTCTTAGCCATCTGGGGTTCCACGTATCACTGACACGGTATTATGTGTCCAGCAATTGGAAAGATCTTTTTGGGGGCAAAGTCTTTGCCATGTTTGACTACTTCAGAAAGCAAGCAAGGTGCCCGAAAAGGTATAAAAAGGAAATTGTGAGTACATAGAAGTATCGAGGTTGATGGGGATTCTTAGGTTCACAAAGTCTGATGCTGCATCCGGCGATCTTCCTAATCTTCCATATCAGCTGAAAGGTGTGCTTGACTGAAGCACGCAGCGATTGACCGTACCTGGGGGAGAGGATCTATAATGACTGTTCAAACTAGTTAGTTATGGTAAGTGTTGCGACACTGCTAGAGGGGTTTTCAAATTTCCAAAAGATACAGAAAATCTGCAGGTTGAAAATGCAAGGGTATGCCTTGTTCTCAATATGTAAAAATTGTTATGGTCAAAATTGACATTTTTCTTTACAACGTCGCTATTTAATTAAATACACCACACAGCTTTCGTTATTGGAAGCTAAAAGCCGAATGCTTGGGGGTTACAAAATTACCTTTCCAGATAGTAAAATTGGCGATCCTTTTGTTTTCTTTAATATTTACATGCACAAGTCTTTGTCTTCTCCCTGCGGTTGAATACAGGATATAGGTTTTTCCATGTAAACGGCTGCTCCCGTTTTTTGTTTTTTTTATCTCCAGGTTCAGCTTTACCGTCTCTGAATTTGTGGCTAATGCCCCTCACTTTCTGCTGCTTGGAGCGCGCCATAGTGCTCCAACCCTTATGATCTTCCCCCGAAAGTAGAGATTTCACTGACATGAAATAAATGATAAAGTCACAATTTAATTGACGTGCGAGAAACATTCCGTATCTATTCCTTACAACCACAAAACAATGATATCAAAGCATGATTGGAGTTTCCCTTTAAGCCCAGATTTACTTCTTGTTATTATTACGCCTTAAGATTATTAATGTGCCATTTAAAGTGTAGGAAGGTATGTTTATATATATATGAAAATCTGGAGGAAACGCATGAATCATCATTTGTTTCCCTTGATGGGCTTTTTTTTTTTTTTCACAAATCTAAAAATCCAACACTTCTCATTCTTGAGATTCCTGTACACGAGTTTAACAGTGTAGCCAGATATGTTTCATCAATAATTGCTTCAAAAAGAGTGCTTACATTTACTCATGTAATTTTTTTAAATTTATTTTTATTGTTTTTCCCTTTTTTTTGGAATTCAGCGGTTCCGTTAAACTTTTTTTACATGTATGCAGGAATTTATTAATTGTAAGCTCATTTTATTTATCATTATTTAGCCAAATATCTTGAATACTGAACCATTTTTTTTTGTTCTTCATACCTTTTGCAAAAAAATGTATCCACAAAGTACCTATTGCCCAGAAACCTTCCAAGCAAATGAAGCCATATCTCAGAAAGTGTTTGAAATATCCTTTTAGAACTTAAACCAGGTAGGAAAGCAGTGATCCTTCGCAGACAATAATAAGGATTTATTATCTATACTTAAGAGTAATCTGTTGCATTGATGGGGTAACTTGTAGAAACCAGTGACTTTTATGTGTCACGTTAGAGTCCTTTTCACGGTCATTGGGTTAGAGTCATACATGAGTCATGATCAAGAGTCCTTGGATGGTCTGTGTAACATTAATGCCTTCAAGGGTCACAGAATGATTTTCAAAGTATTTGTATTGGCGTCTGTGTAAGAGAGAATTGGCAGGCTGCACTTGTGATTTGCAGAGGAGGATATGGAACGATACAAAATGAAAATAAAACGGCTGAAAAATTATACCCATTGAGCAAAGTCCGTACTCTTTTAACAGGCCAAAAATGTATAGTCAATCAGAAATATAATGTGAAGGATAGAAATGAGGGTATATGCATTTTGTATTTTACTTATTAAACTAAAACGCAGATAACATAACATTTAAAGACTTAATAAATACCTTAATGGTAGTTGCCTTTTCTGTAAAACCGTCATGGACCTGTGCAGATTCAGTCTCCCAATACCTGCTAGGTTTTCTGTTAGGTTTAAGGTAAAAAGTTCATCCTTTCTGGAGATTTGGGACTTATCGCTCTGACGAGTTTACTGGCAGTAAGGTTTTTAAAATTGAGAGAGCAGCTTTTCTAATATTAAACTAATAATCCTTTTAAATCCATCTCAAACATGGCAGATTGTGAGTTATATTGCACTTGGACAAATTCCCATTATTCAATTTGGTGAAAGGGAGTGGTGCAAAGTTTCATACAACTGATATGGATACAAGGTAGGATTAAACACTTTCCAGCTGTGGGACTACAACTCCCATGATTAAAAGAAAACAACTGTGTTTTAGCTACTTTGGCAGCATGGGAATCATTGAACTTGCATTTTATCAAACCCAAACCTCCACTAAATGTTTCACGTGTCCAAATTGAGAGGTGCCGGATGCATGCAGGGTGTGACCACCCACCTTACATGAAAAGTCACCTCTCTGTGCTTGGCTTTAAACCGTTGCGAGGAGGTTATTGATGTAACAGTGCAGACCACCATTGATTTTACAGCTCCCTGGGCTAATCTAGAGGATCTCCCCAACTGTCCAATGAACCCCACTTGCAACAAAAGCCAAACCGCGTGGCAGTCACAGTGGATATAAAAAGTCTACACACCCCTGTTAAAATGCCAGGTTCTTGTGATGTTAAAGAATGAGACAAAGATAAATCATGTCAGAACTTTTTCCACCTTTAATGTTACCTATAACGTGAACAATAAAATTACAAAACAAACTGAAATATTTAAGGGGGGGGACAAAAAACTCACAATAACCGGGTTGCAGAAGTATGCACACCCTTAAACTAATACTTTGTTGAAGCACCTTTTGATTTTATTCCAGCACAGCCCTGGCATTTTAACAGGGGTGTGTAGACTTTTTATATCCACTGCACCCGGGACATAAAAAAACAGGTCTGTTGGGCAGTATGCAAACCTAATGTTTGCCTCCTTCAGAATATACATATAGGAGAGCCTTAAACAACAATTTCATGTTGACAATGCTCCTCAAACCACATTGGCTTGCAGAAATTGTAGGAACATTTATGGTACTTACTTTGCCCATGGGAGACCACAGTTTCCGTATTTAGGGTATTGGTAGAACTAGACTCTTCTGGAACATGGTGAAAAGTAGAGCTGCATCCATCTTCATTTGGAAAAAGTAAGGACCCATACCACCGCAGTAAGCAGAGCTTAACAAAATACAAACTGCTTCTATCGATACTCATGAACTGCTGAATGTACATAGCTAGATCGGCTTATATTACTCATGTGGTAACAATGCCCTAGGTTGGTATAATTGTCTAGGCAATTGGCATTCAGATTCCTAGGAAATCTATTCTAGAGATGCCAGATGAACTTCCCTCATGTGATTCACCACTTAGATGGTCCTAACCAGAGAGTGGAGAAGCCCGTTCTCCTGCCTTATGAGAAGGTTTCAATGTATTTGCTCAATGGAGCAAATCTCCTGCACAACACTATTCATATTTACAATAAAATCTGGGCATCATGGATGCCAGCTACCTATTAACAGTCTGTTAACTTGCAAAACTTTCTTACACGTTTGAGCTCAGCAAAGAATGTATCTGCCAGTGCTCTATTTTACTTTTCTTTTTCTTTCCTTACTTTTTAATAGTTTCTTTTTATTGTACTTTTGTCCATATATCCTTCTCCAATGCTGTGGATAAGTGTTTAGGTTTTTTTTAAATTTTATTTTAAAGTAATTGGCCTGGACCTGAATATTTCAGGAATCCTTAAAAACAAGGAAACCCTATGCCTTTCCAATCCAAGCTGTGACTTTTACAACATTCATTTTTAGATAGTGTTTGGTCCTGTTGCAATGGAATAATTATTGGGTCGACTCTTCTGAAAAAGAGACATGATGTCATATCCTGTCACATTCTCACTAAAGGGTGTATAGAATGGAGATGCAAGCCACATAGCAAACGGCTAGCTGCAAGGGAGATCTCTGATGTACCCAAGTGGCCCATTGAGTAAGTGGAGCACCAGGGTGATGATATTGAGGCAAGTGGAGATTAACTGACAGAACCATGGAAAATTGCTGTATGGTAGCAAACTATTGAAAAAAGTAAATAGCAGAATGCAAAGCCAATGCAAGCACTCAACATCTCCCCTATGGAGCAGGACTGAATTTCCACCACAATGTTGTAGAAAGAAATGTGTTAAAAAGAATTAAAGGTTTCCCCAGAGTAAGGACGGTAAAAGAGGTGCAGCAGTAGTAGTAGTAGCAGGGCCCTGGGCAGGCAGACACTGAGAGGTGACTGGAACATGCAACCCCATGGAGCAGGACTGAATTTACCAAGTATTATATATTATACATATTGTCACCAATATTTGTCATCGAAGAATAAGAGATTTTATGATGAAAGATGACAGGTTTGGCTAGTAGCATTAGCTACCTGTTTGTCCAACTGTGTTAATCAACTAAACTCTACACAGGAATAGGGGGAAATGTCTGCTGCAGTCCCTGTAATACACTACAGTAGTCACTACAGCTTCTCCAATCCACCCCACAACAGTACAGTCATAGCCAAAAGTTTAGAGAATGACACAAATATTAATTTTCACAAAGTCTTAATCCTGAAAAAACATTTCCACTGGATTTCAGCCCTGCCCCGAAAGGACCATCTGACATCATATGAGTGATTCTCTGGTTAACACAGGTGAGAGTATTGACATGGACAAGGCTGGAGATCATTCTGTTATGCTGATTGAGTTAGAATAACAAATTGGAAGCTTTAAAAGGAGGGTGGTGTTTGGCATCATTGTTCTTTCTCTGTTCAGCATGGTTACCTGCAAGGAAACACAAAAGGGCTTCACAGGCAAGGATCAACCATTTATTGGATCATCAAGAATTTCAAGGAGAGAGGTTCAATTGTTGTGAAGAATGCGTTGGGGCGCCCAAGAAAATCCCGCAAGCGCCAGAACCGTCTCCTAAAGTTGATTCAGCTTCAGGATCAGGGCGTCACCAGTCTGTACGCACAGCGAGGCGAAGGCTTTTGGAGGATGGCCTGGTGTCAAGAAGGGCAGCAAAGAAGCCACTTCTCTCCAGGAAAAATATCTGGGACAGACTGAGATTCTGCGAAAGGTACAGGGATTGGACTGCTGAGGACTGGGGTAAAGTCATTTTCTCTGATGAACCCCCTTTCTGTTTGTTTGAGGCATCCAGAAAAAAGCTTATCAAGACAAAGTGAGCACTATCATCAGTCCTGTGTCATGCAAACAGTAACGCATCCTGAGACCATTCATGCGTGGGGTTGCTTCTCAGCCAAGGAAAAGCAGCCATGAATAGAAAGTGAAAGAATGATACCAACACATCCTTCAAGAGCAACTTCTCCCAACCATCAAAGAACAGTTGGGTGATGAACAAAAACCCACAAATTCCGACAAACTCCAAGCATTGATTGTGCAAGAATGGGCTGCCGTCAGCCAGGATCTGACCCAGAATTAATTGACATCATGCCAGGTTGGATTGCAGAGGTCTTGAAAAAGAAAGGTCAACACTGCAAATATTGACTCTTTGCATAAACTTATTGCAATAAAAGCCTTTTTAACTGTACATTTTCTGTACTAAAATAAATAACTTGTAGCATGGTAATGAGCATTAATCTCAGCCTCTGCTAAGCTAACTCTCACTGTCTCACACTCCAACTTCCATCAGTCTGTAACTGCTGATACTGACAGCTTAAAATGGCGTCTGCGCACTTATATATCTAATGCTTGTCCCTTCCCCTTGTAAATGCTGATCGACCAGAGTGAAAAAAGTAAGGAAAACTCCACATGTTGTTGTACCCATCAATCACAGCCATAATCATCAATGAGCCTAGGCTACATCTACCTATCAGTCATTGATACGTATTGTCCTATAAACAGTCCCTGCCACTTTACCTCATCAACAAGCGCCAAAATTGCTTGTAATGGTGGCAGCAACACAGCAACGAATGGATGAACGTCAAATTTTTGGAACCTTTGCAGTTCGTTTTCATCAGTTTCGTCGGAAATGGCCCTCGTTTTCGTTGTACAATTTTAGTTAGCAATTAAGTTGGTACGAAAACAAATGCACTAGTCTAGTACACAGTGGCTTTTAATGTAAAATATTGTGAATGGAGATACAAGTAATGCTACAGCAGGTATAATAGTAGTAACTTGTAATATCTACAAGTTAGCTGTCCTGGCTACTTTATGGTTGAATTCAGTGGATCTCAGTTAACGCATCACTTACACATCTGCACGATGATCTAATCGAGTTCTGGAGAACAGTTCCACTTTTGACTTCAATGGGAAAACATACAAATTATTAATTAAGGAATTGGGCTTAGTCATTAAGCTGCCGCATTCAGATGACACTTTCAGCACTTAGAAGTCTTTAAGTAAAGTTCAGGTTTTCATTCTCAGTGGTTTATGTTTAGCTGACAGTCATCACCTCTAGAGTAAACTTGGAGCTTAGTAAATAGAGCCCTCGCGGACATGCCCTGCTAACTCTGAGTTTTTGTTGTTTTTTTTTTTTCCTTCGCAGGAAATGTAGTTGTAAAACAATTTCCTCTTGCTGTGTCATATATATTGACAGCTGGAGAGACCTGTGATATGTTACAAGTCTTTCTGACAGCAGAAAAGGTGAAATAAAGTTGAACGCTAGAAATATTCTGTTGAGTGAGTTTATCAGAGCAATTAGTGACTAGTAAGTCAGGTAATAGGGATTCTGGAGTTCATGGAAAGTTTACCAGTTTCAGAAGATGTATCATTTATGATGAGACAATCTGGAATATTTATACTCTTTCCAGCTGACTGTAGCAGTTATGTTTAATTTAGATATCTTTATCTAATTTCCTTTGATGAAACTTTGATGAAACGCTCAGATGCTTCTGCACGAAATGAGAAGTCGATTCTTAGAAGGGCCTACTTCTTCTGAATCGCAGCCGGCAGGAACGACGGGGAACGTTGTAGCAGTCGGATATACGCTACATATAGGAGAAATGTCAAAACAAATAAATAGCAATCCAAAAATCTGAAAAGGCTTCAGAATAATTTATGAGAATCTCTGTACTTCACAGAGCCATCCTCTTCTGGTCTATAAAGAACAAAGATACAACACGCTATTACTTATTGATTTATTGTGTACGTGGCAATGGGCGTGCTGCAAACTCCAGTCTTCATTGAGTTTATATTACACTCTAATTTGTGGGGATCAGGCAATTTCCTTTACACTTGAGAAGTCAGACAATTCTTTGGAAGTTTGCCCTACGTATTTTTAACTTTCTCCAAGCCAATGATACTTTTATGATTTGTAAGAGAAAACTCTGTTTTGTGTCCAAAACCATAAGTGGATTTGCCAACGTATGGTGTCAAACTTTCTTTCGCATATATCATATTTTTGTTTGCGTGTTCTAACTGTGAAATCTTTAAGGATACGAATATTAGGATTTCTGATATAGCACAATGATGAGAGGAGCTTGAGAACCGTATGCAACAAGATACTAAGAAGTAGAACGTATGTACAATCTGAACCAAAACAAACACTATGGCTTCCTGAGACAGCCACAATCATTGCTTCTGGGTAGACTTCTGATATCTAATACTCTAATGTTCCTGCAAATCCCAACAGCATTTAATATCCAACAGGAAACCAACGCCACCCCGGACCCCCTTTAAATCCCATATGGGTGGTCCAACCATGCCTTCTGTGTGTAATTTCCATTCTTAATTTCAAAGAAGTTCCAATTGAACCATAGAACCAATGGAGGCCAAAGCACACTCAAAAGTCTATGTTGTATACCACAGGCTGCATCACTTACAAATAATTGCGATCAAGTCGAAATAACAGACTAATGAATTACATTGAGAAGGATTCATTACACCCACTAAGGACAATAGGTCTTTTAAATTATATTCTAATGACTTAATATTATTATTTTGTCCCTGAAGTTAATGAGCGGGTGGTAGATAAATGGAGCAGCGCCCCAGTAGGAGTGGTAGAGGTTAATACAGTGGGAGTTTGAACATGCTTGTGAAGCAAAAAACTATCCTGAATCTAAGGGAAGACCAAGGACTGATTAAAGGCTGAGTCTTTACATCTGGAAAACCAGACTAAATGGGCCGTATGATTCTTATCTGCCGCCACATTCTATGTTTCTATGTCTCTCTCTTCAATTATTTATAGCGGCACCACAGCTGAGGGTGATCCACAGGAAGTTGCGTAACCCTATGAGCCAGCTGATCTCTCAACAGATCTATTGGCAGCACTTTATTTCTTTTTAAAACTACATATGGTATCAAGCAACCGCATTAGTAAAATTTCAGTTGTCCTCTTAAACCCACTCACTATGAAGGGTTTTCCATAAACTAAATATCTTTTTTGACATCTAACCATGTGTTGGTTTAACCAGAATTCTCCTTTCCCATGTTTGATACACTAATCAGCCATAATATGCCTACTGACAGGTGAAGTGAATAGCACTGACAATCTTGTCAGTCAGTTTGTGAGCTATGTTAGGCAGCAAATTAACATTTTGTCCTCAAAGTTGATGTGTTAGAACCAGGAAAAAAGCGTAAGGTCTAAGGAAGGAAAAGCAGAGAACCAGCGACAGGGTCATGAGCGACCAAGGCTCATTGATGCATGGGGGACGAAGGCTGGCCTGTGTGTTCAGTTCCACAGACGAGCTACTATTGCCCAAATTGCTGAAAAGGTGTGAAAACAGGCAGAAGTGCTGCCATCAGGGGGTATGCCTTGTGGTAACTTGTCTTGTCCCCATAAACAAAGGGAATAGGTTAAGGTGGGCGTTCTTAGAATCCTTCCCTCCCACAGTTCACTAAAGGAAGTGATGAAACAGGATGTGATGTCAAATGAAGGGTATATAATATAATGCCACACATGGACTCCTTCAGTTCTTTTTCCTTTTCCTCCATGGTGGATGTGGTAAGAGTCAGCTCCCAGCAGTGAGATATTATCGGATCTGGAGGCTTTACATTGGGTGAGATCAAATTGTGTTGAAGGGAATTGTTATATGTATAGAGAGAGATAAAAGGGGGTTGTTGCCCTGTGGGGTTTGGCTATGCGTGTATATGAGATAAATGTGTTTGCTGTGTTGTTACCTTACGATAAATACCTGAATGTAGACGAACCTTGTGAGATATATTTTTATATTTGGTTTAAAACACCACATGCCTGGTGTACCACCGCTGGCCAAACAAGAGAGCCCAGCCTCCTTGCTCTCTCACACCCCACGGTGGTAGAGAGGCAGTGGCGCGGCTGCTTACATCTCTGGCACTCGCACACTGTGTACATTAGTACCGTGATGCTGCTGCGTTCCTGCATTCATTGCGCTGCTCCAAAATTGTCCACAAAGGGCTGATCTGACCTGGAGCAGACTGTGCCAGTTGCTTGGCAAAGATGGAAAAGACAAGTTGTTTGGTGGCAAAGTTGCGGCTATGAAGGCTTCTCTTCCTGATGCGGTAGAACTTCCTTGCGTCTTGTTGCTGTGCTCAGTCTTGCCATGGTTGTATGACTTTTGACATTAAACTATCTTCAGTAAACCCACATTGTTAATGAGTGGCTGTTCCTCCTACATAGCTTTTTCTGTTTCAGTTATTGATTGTATACCAACCTACATATTAAATTGATCATTAGCACATGTTTGGTATAATCATACACCTAACTATATGCCTACGAAATCCCTGGCTAGTGTACCTAGAAGAATTGATGCAGTTTTGAAGGTAGAAATACCACATATTGATGTGATTTAAATTTTTCTTCTGTTCACCCACTTTGCATTTTGTTAAATGATAAAAATAAACTATTAGCATGTCTATCTGTTAAAGCATTCTTACTTCACAGTATTTTTCACACCTGCCTACGTATTGTGCAGTAAGTACTTTACTAAGCATTATTTTATGGTGAGGCAAATCTGGGACATTATACAATCCCTTAAGTTTTTCACTTTTTTTTGCACTACTCATTTTAATTTTCATTTTATTTCACTTTATGATTTCTGTAGCACCAAACCATTGTATTACACATATTGCCTTCCATTCATTTTTATTATCACATGCAGTATAACCCTGTTTAATTCTTTGGCATTACCCTGAAGATATCTAACCCAGCCAACATCTAGAATGACAGGCAAACTAATCTAGATAAAATTAACACTTTAAGGACCAGGCTCTTTTTTTTTCTTTTTGTACCCCTTGTGACAGAGGCTGTTTTAACATTTTTGCAGCACTTGTGTTTAGTTGTATTTTTTTTTCTTTCTCTAATTTACTGAATATTATGTATTGTTTTTATTGTTGGCGCCCTCGGAAGGGGCCGCTCTGAGATTCTGCTGCAGATTGTAGTTTTGCTGAATGCCTAAAGTGCATCAAGGCATTACAGCAACACTGTTTAAGCAAAGAATGCAATCATTGGTCTTTAACTGACAGTTTTTCCATGATGTGCCTGGCACTTCATTTGTCATAGTTACATAGTTATATAGGCTAAAAAAAAGACATGCGTCCATCAAGTTTAGCCTTTCCTATATCTGTTAATCTTTTGCTGTTGATCTGAAAGAAGGCAAAAAAACCCCCAGTTTTGCTCTTTCCAATTTTGCACTAACCAGGGAAAAAATTCCTTCATGACCCCAAAATGGCAGTCAGATTTCTCCTCAGGGGCGTAACTAGAAGCCTCAGGGCCCCGGTGCAAGAATAGGTTAAGGGCCCCCCCGCCCCAACCCAATCTACCCCCTTTTCACACTATCTACCCCCTTCTCAGGCTATCTACCCTCTCCCTACCTTAAAACCCATACTCCTATCTAAAACCGCCTCTCCTCCCTTCTTCATCTATTTACCACTCTCCCTAAACCTTCTCACTATCTACCCTCTCCCTACCTCTCCTTCTCACTATCTACCCTCTCCCTATCCCCCTTTTCAGGCTATCTACCCTCTCCCTACCACCCTTCTCACTATCTACCCTCTCTTTACCCCTTTTCACTATCTACTCTCTCCCTACCCCTTTCTCACTATCTACCCTCTCCCTACCCCCCTTCTCAC
>VKOC01000001.1:9289699-9326475 GCA_009364415.1 Spea multiplicata
CCTCACAATCTACCCCCCCTACTCACAATCTACCCTCTCACCCCCTTCCCCGGTCACTTACCTTCAACTGTTGGGAGCCGCCGAAGCCGCTGCCGCTGCCCAGAGTGCAGCGTGAGGAGTTTGTCTCGGGTGCCGGCGCTTCATTGCTGAGCGCCGGCATATGACGTCATATGCCGGCGCTCTGCGTGAAGCGCCGGCACCCGAGACAAACTCCTCACGCTGCACTCTGGGCAGCGGCGGCGAGCAGAGGAGTCCCGGACTTCTGTCAGTCAGGGGGGCCCAAGAGTTGCCGAGCGGTCGTTTTCACCGCGCTTGACACCCCTTGGGCCCCCCTGACTGGCACAACTCCAGGGCCCGGTAGCAGTCGCGACCCCTGCGACCCCGGTAGTTCCGCCACTGATAAGAATAATAGACATACTAAAAGTTAGACTGGTTAGGTGAAATGGTTCTTTATAAACATACAGATTTATATGGAACTATCACTTTTTGTTAGTATCTTTAAATATTGTATTTTGTTTTTAAAAAGTAGTTTACAAAATTCCCATACTGTTTTCATACAGTCGCACACTTGTCACGTGTATGTGGAGTTACCTTGGCTAGACAAACAACCTGACTCCATATAATACTCTGTTGTGATAAACAATAGAATGGCTGGGTTCCAATCACTCAGACCTCGAAGCTGACTAATTAAAACCTATAGAGGAAAAAAGATTTCATTGGACAAGCAGGATTTCATTCACCCTGTGTAAAGAACTAGCTCAGTGTGTTGTTGAAAAGCAAAAAGCAGCCAAAATATCACGTCTGACAACAATGGCAGAGTCAAGGTCTGAGGTTTACTGGAGAAAGATGAAATAAAAACAAGTTTTCTTCAATGCTACATTACTGTTTACAGTGCAGTATTTAAAACTCTAATAATATTTGTTTTTCCATGAGTCCCTCTTTTTTCCATGGGACTTGCTCTGGAATTACTCTTACAACTTACAATAATCAGCATTCCTTTTGGCTGCAATGTTATTTACCCTAAACTAAAAAAAACCACAGTTGTTAAACAGATCACCTTTCACTACTGAATGAAAATAACCATAAACCATCATCCTCTAGCCAAGATGTTTGTCAAAGATAACAGAAAGGTTAACAATATCTGTAATGTATCACACCCCGACACACAAAAGGGTTAATTAGCCAACAAATAAGGCCTTGAATAAACTGCAATGCAGGGACGTTCCTCTACTCTGTTTATTTAAGCAGATCTGTAACGTGTGATGGCCGTTCTTCACGCTGAATGTTTACACTCCTAACCTGCTCCTTCCATACAGCGATACCAGCAGAATATGTAACTGTGCCAGATCTGCAGAGTCTACTCAACTTCACATTGTTCTGTGCAACCAGTTCTGTAAAATAAACATCAAATCGCCCGACTGAAAGCGATCCCCCTCGCTTCTGACAGCTGCGAGGTTCTTCTATTGGGATCAGTGGAAGTAACACTAAAGCTATGAACGTGACCTGGAGGTACACATGCAAATGTTAAGTCTGTAGGTATTCTTGCCCTGGGTGGTGACTGCATTGCTAAATCCTTTTAATTGGAGAAATCAGAGGTTTACTAGCCTAGGTCTAATGCCACCTTTGTTCTGCCCCCCCCCCCTATTTGCCTGCAGGACATGCATCCCATCTAGCACATATGCAGAAACACGATGCCAGTCAGCTCTAGCACTGGCTCATGCAAGATTTCCAGAGGGTCTAATGAGACCACCTATGCACATTTGGCACTCTTCCTGACTTCAGAGAAAGCTCTTTCCTGCCAGTGATTGGCTGCTTTTATAGTGGAGGTTGGAGTGGGTCATGTATTTTAGGTTTCTTGTAAGTGTAGAAAGCAAAAAAAAAAAAAAGACAAAACAAAATGAGACATCCAGTAATAAAAAACATGGTTATAATGTCTTAGGTAAGGTCTGTATACATTTTTATTTTTTTATGTTACAGGACATAAGTAGTAAATCACATTACAATTTGGATTTGAGCAATAGGCCATAATATTTCTCTATTTAATTTTACCCAGATTTAGGTATTGAGCTCTTGCATTTTACGGCACCTTCATTCATAATGCATTACAGTAGCATAACCCGATGCTCTCCTTGTCCTGGGTATGCAAGATTCACGAACTGTCTATAAATAACCTGAAGTGAACTCAAGTCCTTTAACACTTTCAGCCCCCTTAGGACGTGCTGGTTCATCCGTAAACATGCGGCAAGAAGCCCATCACGACGCACCAGGACATCCTGACCTTGTTGCTGTGGTAAGGACATTGACAGCCTGGACTCTCCCCTGTCGGCATAAGCCAGTTTTCCTGCAAATGCCGATACACCGTCATTCAAGGAATGCCCAATCACATGGACATTCCCTTCCCGTAGATGTCACTGCTGACCCACTAGAAGTTCACATATAGTTTTTAGACCCTGCTGGGTTCTCTCATGGCTCCCCTGCTGGCTGATCGCACATATTGCAATCAGCAATGTCGGGCTATAGAGCAGAGGGAGAGAAATTCTTCCTCTTCTTCAAAAAAAATGAATTAGATGTATAATTTGTATTTTTAAAAAATGAACTATGATTACAATATAAATGTATAGGGACCCCAGTGATGTCACCATATCATTGGCACCAAAAACATATGACAGATATCTTGAGCTATACTGTACTTGGAACAGTGCAGGGAAGAAAAGAAAAAAATGTAACAAAATCACTACCTCAAACCCTACATAGTATTAAAAAATATCTAGTATGGCAATATATTAAGCATGCGACACTCTCTAACACAAAAACATATGTATGTAAGGTATGACTAATCAAGAGATGTTGACAAACATAAATTCGGTCATTGTATAGCCATGGCACTTACCGTATGGAAGAAAATGAAGGAAAATAATACCCTTTTTGTAATCTTCCTTATTTTAGTACCCATTTCACTAATTATTATTGTTTTATGTCTTTCTATAGTTTTAAAAGAAGGCCCTCTTCTCATGATATATCATTTGTCCAGGTTCATCAAACATGGAAGAGGGAAATTGAGGCTTACAAGCCATTTTGTAGAAATCACATTTAGGTCCTTAGGTTAAAAACCCCTGGGCCTGAAAAGGTTTAAGATATCGAGGGTTATGTATAAAACGTTAATCTACTGGAAAGTGGTGCAGCCATCATAGCAACTAACTGAACTGTTTTTGCTGACTGCTTACTACTCATGCCACTCTGAGCAATAACTACACTTTCTACACAGCCCTAAGTGTGTAAGGCATCAGTAAGTATACTAAAGATGTTATATAATGGCAATGAAACAAGTAGTACGGCAAGCAAAGAAATCTCAGCATTAATATCTTATACATTGCAGAGCCACCTTTGTGTTTTTATAACCTTAGCAACTCCTCCTCAATGTTTGCCATTGTCACCCAGCATGCCTCAATAAACCTCTATTTTGGTTTAGTTTACTTTTATTACACTGTGGTGACGGATACTAATGATAAAGCTTTCCAGAATGACCGGTTCATGCCAAAAAAAACGCCCCCAACTTTCCTTTTGGTCATGGATGCTATTATATTGATGCTTCTATAGGAAGGTTACAATGGAAGACCGACTAAAAGATTAGCCATTAACAGAATTAATTATACCAGCATTCTGTTTTGATAGTTGTATAAACATCTGACAAAATTGCATTAAACAAGTTGCAAATTTTGCCTTATAACATTACACTACACATTCACACAATGTGTGTTCTTTCCAGCAACGTGTCTTAAAACGATTGCATGTTACACAACCCTCCTTTCTTCGTGTCAATGAGAAAAGTCAGAACCTGGCCATGGTTGACTGAAAAAGTTGAAGAAAGGAGCCAATGTGTATAAACATTTAAAATGAAGGGTGAGGTTTCTCTTAATAAAAGATGCATGTTGACATGGATATCACTTATTCTAAGCAATATTTCTTTGGATGAGGAGCCATGACCGCTAGTAGATTATTCTTCTCTTTTATTGTATATTATATACACAGTCATGCATAACCGTTTGACCTGTGTTTGCTTATGAGTGAAAAAACGATAATGTATGTAGTATTTGGAGTAAACTGACAGAAGACATCGGCACGTAAAAAAAAAAAGAGAGGAAAGGGAGAATTTGTGTCAAGACATGAAATAACCCAGGTGCCAGAGGGCCATAGATCCTAAAAACACGTTATTGCTGCTTGTAAACATTTTGGAAAATTGTATATAGAACTCCTTCCAAATATAAAACACTAATTGGCTTCTAAGTATCATTATATAGCTATATCTACAACTAAATTTCAAGTTCTGATTTATGTGCTTCGGGATTTTCTAGTTTTGTTTAGAGCGGCTTGAAAAACCAATGCGGCTACAAGGTGGACAACAAGTTTGTAAAAATATCCATCCCTCAGAATAACCTCGCTAATGCTTTAGAAACAAGACATGCTTTCGTAAAGATCCTAACGGCGGGAGATATCAAGACGTTAGGGGTCACAGAACTGATGATAAATATTATGTGTATGATTAATATAAAAGTATATGGGAAAACCAAAATGCTTATAGCAGATGCGTAGGGATTTAAGGTAAAGTATTTTTGCTTTGGTTTTCGTCTGCTATACTCCTACGATTTCAGTATTAGATTTTGTAGAACAGTTGGTGGAAAGTGAAAGTCTGAGTGAAAGTGGTATTTTTTTTTATAAAGTAAAGCAGTATTCATGTTTCCCTTTAAAATCTGAGCTTGCGATGATCTTCTCGGTGTCAACTTGTATGGCTGTTTGGTTGTCATGCCAAGTTGTCTATTCAAGTACCTGCACTATTCAAAAACACCTAACCCTCACTGGCCATTAAAGAACTTCCGCTAGCCCACCGCACTTGGCGGCTAATCAATAACCCCCTGGAATTCAACGGGCTATTGCCTACATGGCTAATGAAAAGACGAACCATTAAAATACAAATTAGATTTCACACACTAAAATAACAGAATGTTTTGCAAAGTCAGCACTTTCCATAGGCTTTGCTAGGATAATGATAAATCTACCCAATACAAAGCAAACCAAGGCCTAATCTAACAAGACAATTACCGTCCCATCCCCTCCCACCACCAAACGATGATTGGTGTCACCGCATTACTCCGGGATGTCTCGGCTCTGTCATTCTAGTGTTACCATGCTTGTGGACGTAGGGTGAAGAGTGAGGGTGCTTTCCAGTTATTCTTAATGTTATAACCTGATTCTCAGTTCTGATATACATCAGAAAAGCCAGACAAGAGCAGGGCCCCCCTTTTCTTCTTTTGTACCAATATTTCTGTGTGTTTATCAATGATAACTTTGTAGATTTAGATTTTACATTTTAATGGTAATTTTGCATTCTCAACCTGACAAAACCTGCCTGCTTTTGTGTCTTCGCCCATTAAAGGCAAGTGACCTGCGATCTTGTTAACCTGCTTATTAAAAAATGGTTCATTTTCCTCATAAATAATGCTGGGGGATGGAGGTGGGAAAGAAGATGCTCCCTTTTGTAGCATGCAGGCTTTGGGTGGCTGGAAACCTACAAATATATACAACTGCTGCTTCACACATTTGCAGGAGGCAATCAGTTACCTGAAAGAAAACCTTTTCTGTGGACCCTTTACTACTCCACAGAAACAGAGAACAAGTTTTCTTATCCACGTCGCCTCTCGTCCCCTCTTTACAGATCGCTGCATGGCTGATGTTCTCACATTTCAGCATCAAGCCAGAGCATAAACTGCCAGATGAGGCCTCCCATAGAGCTAAAGCAGATCCGGGGATATTTATCACATCTCAATATCTAACTAAGTGAAATAATGTAGCTGGCACCAAGTGCAAAGATCTGTAACACAGACAAAATACTCCTAAATAAAGATATTTTTATACGTCGAAATCTGGAGGGACAACAAAACAGAATGCAGAACAGAAGAGCTGCAATACACGATACACTCCTGCTCAATACAGCTGAGTCAGGCTCACTCAAGTGGCCAAAAGAAAGCCACAACGTCACTGGGAGATGAAGCCGTGTTTCCTATGCGAGCTCAGGCAGCCATATTTATATCAGTTATTTCACATGAACACAATGAAAGCACAATCATAGTATATATATATATATATATATATATGTACATACATATATACACACACATATCTAGCTATCTATCTATAAGACGTGGGTATTCCCTGGAGGGGATGCAGTCAGTTCCTATTGTAGGGGAATAAGTCTTGTTGATGCCTACATTTCTGAGGTTCAGGTTCACAAAATCTTTCATTGCTTGGCTATTTTGTTGATGAAATCATTGCATTTATATAAAAGATGGAATGGAATCTTCCCAGAGTAACGGAATGGAACCCAAGGACAGAAGAGATAAGCCGAGCTGTTCTAAGGCAGACTGTAGAGGCCTACGTTTCTCATTTGATACGATACACAGTTATATGTTACTTGGAATCAAAACAAAATAAAACCATGTACGAGCAAATATACATTGTGTAGAATTGTGTGTTATTTTTCTATGCATAGTTATCCAATTTCACCCACTATATATAAATACATTTACACACCTATCTCCTATTGCAATCATCCTAATAAAATGGGTGATAAGAAAGGAAGGCCTTGAAAATGACTTCATAAATATGAATAGACCAACTTCCTTGGAAAATATTCCAAAAAATAAATAAATAAAAAACCTAAATTGTGAAGCTACATCATTCACAATGATAAATGATTACTGTATCATTATTGTTTTGCATCTAGGATAGAAACGTATTTCAGCTGATGTTTCGGGGGATTGTGTGATAAATAATGCATTCACCGAAGGATTTATTCCAGGCCTTGCTAAACATGTCTTGGGCGATATCTTCGTCTTGATCACAATGTAGCCCAAGTATGGGCTGTAAAGCTCAATCTTTTTTTTTTGCGGTCCAGAGCTGCTTTGCATCGCGATTACGCAGCAGTCTTTAAATAGATTTCTTGCACTGCTTAGCCATGCCTGTTTCCAGACGCCCCCCTTCATGTACCATATGAATTAGGGGCTAATCAAATACATTGGGGTAGAAGTATAACCAAACTGAAAACCACGGGCTACTAGGGTAATTGTTCTGCATTTATCAGTATTCCCATTGCACGGAGCTATACAAGTCAATACATAATAAGAAACAACCTTTCTAAAAGGAATCTTTTCTACATTACTGCACCATCTCTGCAGCAGGGATATGCAGCCACCTCCGGTGTCAGGAGGCTTTTTTCCCTCTGGTGGTTCCTCTAAATGACAGGCAAGAAGCACTAGGTTAGCAGGTAAAAGCATATCTTTATGAAATACGTATAATATTCTGCCTACAGCATACTGTAAGCACCGGACAAGCAGCTGCACATATGCAGTCAACAATAATCTTAAAAAAAATAAAAAATGGAGAGAGGAGCTGGTGAGATGAGGGCAGCCATTGAGGCTTCCTCCTGCAGCCTGGGATCTAAATACGCTGCATACATTATTTGGCAAATAACATTATACCAAGAGGCCTAACTAAAGATGTCAGGGATGTACAAAATGGTGGATGTAGGAACAGCCGACTACAATATATACATCACATGCCGTTACAATGGCACATACATGCTGATACATATTACCTGGGTGGACACATACACATTGATATACATACGGAAATAGGAATAATCATGCAAAACAGGAATGATGCACTTAGATTTGCAAACAGACCCCCCCCTGTTACTTTCCTGTCAAACCCATCAAGAAATAAAGCATCTGTAAATAAATCATTGTACATCTTCATAACAAACATGAACCAACGCCAAGCACAGAAAAATGAACAGACAAGAGATTTAACAGACCTGATGTCATATAGCCCCGTGACGCCTGGGAAATGAAAGCTGGTGGAAAGTGTTTGTGCAGGCGATAGTCCTTTTCACTACGGGACCTCATTCGGTCCGAGGCCCGGTCGGAAAAATCAGCACTAGGCCAGGCCCGGCGTAAGGTTGTACTCCGGGTCTTCTTCATTCTGAGGCTACCTGGTGCCTAATTGTCCAGCTGCATGAGACAGGCCTCACTGCTGTTCTTCTCTCTACATCAAAACATTAAGCACACAGCTTGAGCACAGACTGGAAACATTTTGCCGCTACCTCTTCTAGGAAGCAAGCTGTCGGTCCGTTCGTTCTCTCCCTCGAATGATCCAATTTTACAAACGTCCCACAATGCATTACACTTCATTTGCAATCAATCCAGCTTATAGCTTCCAGATTCATGTGGAGGAAAGGCACATTATGTGGCTTCTCAGCCAAAGAAGGGGAGGGGGAGCGAGCAGAGATTTGTAGCGTGAAAGCTTTGAGATCCCAAACAATAGCTTGATTCAGCATAGGGCTGCTTAGCCAACTGTGAGGCACAACACAAAAGAACCAAGCAAATACCGCTTAAAAACAAAAAACGGAGAGAAAAAAAAAACAAAAAACTCAGGGAATTTGGTCTCAATATAAACCTCTGCACCCAAGATCTTCCAAAAGAAAAAAAAACGTGTCAAAATCCCAATGGTTGTGGAATTAAAATGAGGAGATGATGACGAAGGTAGATTTTGTTTTTTACTCCTCTCCCTCTTCACCTATCAAGCTCCACGCAGTGAATCAATGAGGCGATGTAAATCGGCATTGCAGGAATCAAGGGGCGACATTCATTTTTCTCAGCCGCTGCTTACACATCGTGTGTAAAAGAGCCCGTTGCATCCTACACGAGATCCTACACGAGATCATGCACCAATTGTCACATCGATAAGTAAGAGCTGCTCATATCACGTATATTTGCAGATCCGGCTCTCCTGTCCTCCTTGTTCCGTTCCAGCCTTTGTTTCTGACACTGGTGATATTCCTATTATTATTTTGCTTTTTTTCCTCCCAGAAACACATTCACAAGAACAGAGTTCTACAGCACAATGAGATGCAGTTCTGCTTCCAGGTAATCCCAAATGCTGCAAATCCTGCTCGGTTGCTAGCGTTCCTCTGCTGAATGGCTCTCTGCCTTTGAATGCAGTGAAAAGCTATTGAAGGGCAGGCAGCGAGGCAGCCAACCCAGTCTCATGCTAATCAAGAAGCCGTCTTAACTCTTTCACCCTTGGAAAGGCAGCCTTGAAGCTGCATATTCACACGATATGTCATCAAATCCCAACTTTTCAGAGGGCCACGAGTGGCAGTGTGGCACCACAAAACGGCACCGTTCTGTATGGACAGAGGCAGCAGCTCCTTTCCTTTTCCAGGAGATCAATACCATTCCACTACAGGGTTAAGACAGACACACTGATCCCGTCAGGCATCACATTTTAATGTAAAACACCCCGAGGCTCTCTCAATCCTTGGCTGTAGTCCCAGCCTATAATCAGCTCTCGTCTATTTACATACAAAGCTGTGTATTTTTAGGATAGCCCAGCCCTCTCCAAGAGGGAAAGAAAATGTTTGTATAAAAAGGGGCTATAGGGAGGGGGGGTCCAAAACAACTTTTACATATGCGTGTGTGTTTGTGTGTATGTACACTTTAATAAACACAAGACAGACAACAAGGGACAGGTCTTTTGACAGCTGCAAAACACCGCAGTGCAACCCGAGCGGCATAAAACTGATATGCAAGTCTCCGATTTCCTTTCACACCGAGTGCGGCTTTGTGCGGTTTTGTGCGGCTATGTTTGTTGACTGCTACCAACTGGCTGAACAGAATAAAGGGCTGCCACCTCTGCAGAGAGAAAGGCTCAATACAGCCGTTACAAGACTGACAGCTCATGGTTAATCGGCATACATGGCACACTGACAGAGCCACAAAGATCTATTGCTTAACCTCATTTAATTATTATACTAAGCACCAGGTGTGCCTTAAGGGAATGCCATGACCGAGGATACGGAAAATCAGATCTATGTTTGGAAAAGAGATCATCTAATCCTTCAAAGCACCATCGCAGAAGCACTGGTTACAATGTACAGTATAAGAATGGCTACTAATCTGGCAAACAAAACTTCTTTTAATTTGCCCTTTCAGGACTCCTGAGGTCTCTTTTTCAGATGGAACTTGCATATGTCTGCCCAATAAAAGGTATGCACTTCAAATAAATGGTGGTTTCAGCAGGGCCCTTCTCACCTGTTGTTTCTGTAAGTCAAATTATTATGTTATATACTACTTGTTATGTCCTGTCTACCCATTGTATAGCACTATGGAATATGATGGTGCTATATAAAACAATAAATAATAATAATAATTTTGATTTTGCTGGCACCGTTTCATAATGAGTGACTTCAAAACATTAAAAGAAATCTGCATATGACACGATATCATCACCAAGATGAAATATCAAACACACACATGGTGCCCCCTTGCAAATGTGTAGCAAGGGCGGTAGGACCACGGACGAGGGTAGCAGCTGCAGCAGGGAAGCCTTTTCTGTTGAAGGCAAGTGTTATTTTTTTCATTTTGGAAGAATGCATATTTAAGTAATCACAGAGTACTTAAAGAAGACAAGTATATTATACCGTCCTGAACCAGGTTCCAATGGCTCTGTGTCTGAAATTATTTTTTCATAAGTTATGGTGGGTAAAGGTGATGGAAAAGCATTATTAAACACTCATCTACAGACACCAGACAAGCCAGAAGGCTTGTTTTTCCCTCAGAAATCTCATGAAATTATTTTTCACATCAGACTCAATGTATTAAGCAAGGGCTGGTTTTTCTCAGCCTGGGGACCAAGTCTAGACACATGGTCCAGTAACACAAGAGTCCAAAAATACATCTGGAACATGTCATGTTCACTGCACACTATCAAGTCCTGTCTAACAGCGATAACCTAGTCAGACCTACAGAGGAAGCAAACAAGGAATTCAGTCACTGTGTAAAAAGCAAGTAAAAACTAGACACACACAAAAATGTAATAGCTCAAAATATTAGCATATTTCCCTTCCTCGGATGCCACGGGCTCTGAACCAATGGGGGGGTTTAGAGTTTACTATAAATATAGCCCTTTTTTCTTCCTCGTGTAATTTCTGTTTAAGCATACACACGCATTACCACGGCTATACAGCACATTATTCCTGCAAGGTGGTTTATTTTTATTTTTAAAAGGAGCAGCACAGACTTTCTCCCACACATCGCACTCTCTGCGGTTCCGAAGACACGGTACGTGGGAAGCCCTTGACGTTGCTTGCGGCTGAAGGCTTATGTCAGGATGTCCCTACCCAAGTAACTAATGAAGTGAATAGAGTATTCCAAACCATTATTAGGTCTTATTAATAATTAACTGCACCCGATAACTACACGTAGATTGACAGACTGACCTAATTCTTAATTTATTGGATGGACAAGCATAGTCAGCAAGCCTTCTCTACACCCATCTAGGACCCATAGGACATAACGCAAATGGGAAAGTCTAACGGACACACTAAAACAGCTTCTCTCTCTCTCTCTCTCTCTCTATATATATATATATATATATACACACACACACACAAAGCCGGTCTTAGGTGTTCTGGCGTCCTGTGCAGACTACTCCTCTGGGGGCCCCCCCATCCCAAAAAAAGAAAGGGAAAAAAATCTCTCACTATCTATCCCCTGTCCTCCCTTTATCACTATCTACCACCTCTGCCCCTTCTCACTGTCTTTCCCACCTCTGCCCCTTCTCACTGTCTTTCCACCTCTGCCCCTTCTCACTGCCCCCCCTGCCCCTCCTCCCTCCTCTCACGTCTTCTTGTTGAGTCCTGCGGCGTTAGGCGTCTGTCTTCCCGCTCTGCTGCGGTGCACGCTTCACAGCTGAGCGCCGGAATATGACATCATAGTTCGGTGCTCAGCATGAAACGCCGGCACTGCAACGGAGTCATGGAGAGTGAGGGGGGGCCGAGCGGTTGCTGAAAGCTTCCCGGGCAGGCGCCCCTGTTGCCATGGCGCCCTGTGCAGCCGCACACCCCTAAGGCCGGCCCTGTACACACCCACACTGGCCCTGTACACCCCCCCCACACACACACGCACCGCTTCCATTGAAATAAATGTAAGTTGAGCTGCTAGCCACAGTATTTAGCTCATGTGAAGCATACTTTAGCATGTCTTCAACTTCAGTGACAGCAGGTAGAGACACGAATTTAAAAAATGCTTCCCCCACATTGCAAAAAAATAATCTCAAAGCAAAAATCACATAACAAATGTATAAGTATCACAAAACTCAAATAGTACACAACTAGTGAATTTTAATGTTAGATGACTAAATATTATTTGGCAGCTCCCTACTTGGTAATCGCCCAAGAAGCCCCGAGTGTGGTTTTAATAAGCACTGCTGTCTTCTCACAACTACCAACCCGCACCCTACTCAAAGAAGGGATTTATAGCAGTGCAGGCACCAAAAATCAATAATCTTACATGAAAATGTTCCTAATTTTGTTTTTTTTTTTATATGCAGGCCATGCTGCAACTCATAGCTCTGCACTAAACTCAATCAATATAAGTCAGTGTGAGATTTTAGGCACAGGTCCCAGTAAATATCGACCTGATCATTGGGAACTAGCTATCAGGAAATCAATATAATTGCAGTATGTTTGCACAATAGCTTGTCTCACACTCAGAAGTCGGTCTGGGGGGGAAAAACCTTTTATGCTATTTTACTATACGAAGACAACAGAAAATCATTTCTATGAGTCATACACTGAAAATCATTCATAATCTACTTCTACATTCCCTATTTAAAAAAGGTTATTTAAAAAAAAAAGTTTTTTTTAATCTTTTTAACAGGAATGGAGATTGCGAGCCTGGTCTTCTTCTTAGGGACACTCCAGCCATCATATACACTTTCACGCTGTGTGGCCCTTTAACCCTTTGCCCCTTCTCCTGCTATTTCCCGTACAAGACAAATGCATGGAGAAATTGGATGTTAGAGAAGCCTGGGTACGGTCTGCTGCTGACAAAACTGAAGGGGACAGGGAGTGGGGGTTCTGCAGATAACCCAGAAGCAATGATGATATGGTTTAATACCATAATAATACGGCTCATATACGCTAGGAGGATACGGAGGCCTAACCCGTGAAGAAAAAGTCTCCTTACCTGAGCGCAGCATGCGGTGACTCCACCCTGCGGAGCGCTCCTCACTTCCGCCCACTATGAACGCGCAGCGCCTAAGCGCGCCCTTCGAATGTTAATACTAATTGGTGGATGGCGCTCCGCCATTTGTAGGGAAACATGTCTGCTTTGCATATCGATACCGTCCTCGCATTTCTTGGGTAAGTATGCCAAGCTAGCAGATGTTAAAAATAAACGGAATGCGCCGGACATCCATGCCGCGCGGGCCTCGACGAACTCCCTTCATCTGCCCACAGGAACGTACTACTTTTCTTGAAAAAGCTTTATTACTCCCTAATGAGAGGACAAAGCGCGTGAAAGGTACAGCCACTTCCTGTTAGAAGTCAGTCGCAAGCGCCATGCTTGGAGGAGGGTGGCGGAAGCCTTTGCATTAACCGTGCAGAAACATACCCAAAATAAATAATAGGACAGCAGGCCAAGCCAATGAATTATGGGCTGATAGTATTATGACACCAGTTACTGCGACGTCCCTATACATTTCAAAGGAAATTATATGCAAACGTTATGCGTGATTACTTTAATTACGGTATATTATACTAAAATATGAAATTACCGACATTGCTTGTCACCAAAGTGTATGAATTGGGACATACGTAAAAAAAAAAGTTTGTCATCTTTATTAATGTTGCTGACACAACATGAAGAGTTATTGTATCCCCACTTGCTTTTAAGATGTTAAATTCATTATTGTGTTAATGTTCTATATCACAGTTATTTCAGGCAATACCACAAGTGGCTGCTAACTAAGCAAAGCGGCAGCTTTCTACACCCTTGAGCAGGAATGGTAAGACTGGCATGCAGCCTATTCCTTTCCATGGGGATTGCTGTCTGTGATACCAGGCAAGTAGCCAAACTGGTTGGTAGAATTTAGCATTAATTGAAAGATCTGGTGATTTGGTCAATAAGATTCCCTCTTCTTATGGCCCTCATGCCGAGATGTGCAATAAATGATGGAACACAAACACCGATAGGATATTTTCTACGTAGAACAATGAACACACCTGAACATTTTTCTCCAGCGCTAAGGAATCTGCTGGCGATCTACATTTCGATACCGATATATATAATGAATTTTGTTTTCAATTTGTGTTTGTTTTATACACCAGTGCGGTTGTTGTTAGCATTATATGAATAAATATAGAATTTACTTTTAAGCATCATTTGCTCATTTTCTAATGTATCCATTTTGAACATTCTTAAACCCCAATGCGACATGAATTAGGAAGAAGGGCTTATAGATCCTACTTATGGAAATTGTTAATTTGGTAGGGGCATATATGTCTCTTTAACAATAATAGTTAAATCCAAATTGTCCTTACAAAAAACTCCAGAAGGTGCAGTTGCATTTGTGCATCATGGTCCAAGTCAGTTATTCAAGCACTTCTGACTTGAGACACATAGCATTTCAGCTTGTACCTTTACATCAGGCATGTCCAAAGTCCGTCCCGAGGGCCAATTGCGGCCCTTGTTCCGGACTGATAAGGCCCCCAGATAAGTTGCCCAAATATAGATCTGGTTTTTTTATATTAAAGGCAGAGTGATTTAACACCTGTTTAGATTTGTCACCCAAGTCACAAAATGAAAAGTATGCCGTTTTCAATAAACTTTGCATAAAATAGTTAATTTGCATTTAATTTTAATGGTTCAAAGAATGTCAGGCAAAATGGTTGGCCCTCGCACATGTTCACTTCATCAAATCTGGCACTTTTTTGAAAAAAGTTTGGACATGCCTGCTTTACATGAAGAATAGCAAGGGTTCTATGCAAAGCTTCAGTAATGAAAAACATGCAATTAATAGTGAATGGGTTCATCTTTGGATACTAAGTAAACAATGTTATTGATATGATGTTAGAGCTGAAGGCCTAGAAATTGTTGTACAGCCTGAATATAATATTATAACCACAAATCCCAATTCTCAATGCCAATTACTGCCTTACATGGGCTCGTTACTGACCTTCAGATACAAGCCATTGCAAGTGCTTTAGAGTACCACCTGCTGGCCTGATGTAGAATTGCAACTTTGTTTTGTAATTCACCCAAGGGTGTTGCTGGTACCCAACCCCTCTTTGGGGTGGATTTAGTGCTGGAGATCAAAGTAACAAAATCTTTTTTTTTATTACAGTACAAAGTCGCCACTGATATTCATCTTATCTTTATAAATCTTATGATTTATCAATAGCATTTTAAAGTTGTAGTGTAAGATTTTTGGCTATAATACTTAAGCAGTAAAGTGCTGCAAAATGTACAAGTTTTTTTTAATAGGGGTTTAAGGGCCCACAAAATGTTTTATAGATTTTGTTTAAAACCCCTGCAGCACCATGTAGAAAACATTAATCAGAGTTCCCAGACACAAACAAAAGTTCTTCTCCCATAAAGAAATTCAACAGAGCACATCTGCAACGGAGCAACTAAATGAGGCTAAACAGGTCTGATATCCAATGAGGAGCTCTGGGAGCACAACAGGGGTAGTAAATCCTAAAAGCTGCTAAAACTCCAGGAGGTGTTTCCTAAAGTACCAGACAAAAAAATCCACCCCGAGTCTGAAATGGACAGGGAGGGGGATCTTAATCTGAAATAGATTAGAACCCTGTCTTTGTTACGCTGGCGAGAAATTCTTTGACTTTTCTGGAGATTGCTGTGCCACCTCCAAGGCTTTACTCTGGAATCCTTTAAATCTGCAGCGGGGGTGACAGTGCATGACTAAACAGTTAAAAAGTCAGGATCCGGGGTATTTAATGAGTTGCAGGCTGGTACTGTATGGAAGTAATAGCGCATGTACTTTGATGGCTTAAGAAATTGGGTATTAAATGTCACATATGTGGCTCTTTTTATAAATATCTACAGACTACTTTGTAAATATTGCCAGCTTTGTGATATTCCTTTTATTTATTTAATGATGTCATTACTGAAAAGACCTGCATTTCAATACGGACAACCAAATAACATAAATATTGGGCCGCACATCTACAACTAATGGCTCTATAAAAACTCCAAAGTTTATGCTCCCTTGGAGCAATACACTTATTCACAACTGTAAAAAGATGGATTGAAACATTTGTGATTATGTAAATAATTTTAAAGGGGAAAAAACATTTATTTTGTGCTATCTTTTAGTTTCTTAGTGTATTCACATTTTAATAATTTTGATTTATATAGCACGGACATATTCTGCAGCATGATATAATGGGTCATATTTATAAAAGCAGTACTCATTTAATAATGTTTACAAATTGTTACAAATTAAAAAATTTTCACTAAATCAGCCAAAAAGCAGATTTTGAAAATGTAATATTGCACGGACATATTCTGCAGCATGATATAATGGGTCATATTTATAAAAGCAGTACTCATTTAATAATGTTTACAAATTGTTACAAATTAAAAAATTTTCACTAAATCAGCCAAAAAGCAGATTTTGAAAATGTAATATTGGGGAGAAAAAATCCCAGTCACATGCCTGGGAACTTTAATAGATTGCTTTCCTAAAGAGGGTAAGAGTCCATAAATTTTAAACACAGATGACCAAGGATAAAAATGTGCATTTTTATATATCTTTTTAATTATAAAAACTCAAATGTTTTCATCTTTAGCCATTAATATTTAGCACAGAGAGATAGAACCTAATGCAACAATAAATACAAGTATAGCACAGAGTATACTGTAAATTCTTGGGTATAATATGCACCTGTGTACAGTTTTACCCTAATTTTATTAAAAAAAAAATGAACCACTGGTGTATAATATGCACCCATAACGCCTGCTTCACAGGTAGTTTCACATACACACGTTTATATAAACTCAAACTGTGTACTGACACTTTTACACACATATACAAACTCACTCCATGCGTCACACACACGTCTACATTTAGGACCCTCTCCCAGCGTATCTACCTTTATAGGCTCAGGAGGATGCAGTTCCCTTGTGGTCCAGTAGCTGGGGACAGGTCTGGCCTCCGGCGCCATCGCAGTCCTCACACACTACCTGTGTCTGAGTGCCAGGAAATGATGTCATATGTGTGCTGGGATTGAGGGAATGCCGATGAAGAGGGCTCTGCTGTTGGCCATGCCCCCCGTAACTGAAACTCACGCTCCAAACCCCATACACACACACATCTCTCTTAACACCACGCACTGTTATGCACACTCACTCTAACACGATACACTTACATATGCTCTCATCATCAGTGCAGCTTTCCCTCTCCCTGTCCCATTACCAGTGCAGCTTTCCCTCTCCCATCATCAGAGGAGCTTGGGCAGCTTACTGTGGTGCGTGTATGCTGTGTACCCGCCTTACCACTCCCCAGGTAGTGTAATTATCTTGGTGACCTATTAAATTTAAGAATTCACTGCATGGACATTTAGATCTGTGTCTCAAATCGTCAGAGCCAGCATTAACATTTTCCTCACCTGTAGTTCTCTCCCTTGTCCTCGTCCCACCCTTCCAAAGGCTGCCTGAGCCGATCAACAACAATCAGCAACTTAACGGTGTTACAATGGAAAGGGATAATCATGCAAAAAATGGAAGTTAAGGTGGCTTGTGGTACATAGAATAGCAATAAGCAACATTATTTTTTGTTGGTAACACATTATATTTGTTTATTGTACTGAACTGTAACATGTAGGTGGTCAGATATATTACAGATCTACTTTAAAGGGTGTCATGAATAATTTGACATTTTAAAGTGCCCCAACAAAACAAATGAAAACGAAGCAGAGGATGTAACTGTTTTCTCACTAACGCGCTCTCTGTGTCTCCCTACTTTCTACGCCAACCGCTTCCGTGCCCCCTTTGCCGCCGCAGCTTCGCTTCTTGTTCTTCTGTGTTCTTTCTTGGTCCGCTTCTCCCCGTTATCCTCTCAGTAAACATGACCTTCTGGAGAGCTTCCGCAACAGGGCGGAGCCTTGGCTCACACCACTGAAACAATGGCAGCTGATTGGAGGAATAGGGTAGAGGCTGTCCCCGAGGTGCGTGCTATGGCAACACCCTTTTGCAGAAGAGTTCCAAGAAGTCAGAATAATGCATTTGTGGGGAAAAGAGGGGCAGAAAAAAGTCTATGGGAGGAACAGACTTCGTTAGCATTGCCATAAAGCATCAACTCAGTGTGGTGTTATGAGCAGGGAAAGTCACCCAAATTTCACATGACTGACAACAATGTCAGCCTCCAGACATGCAGATAAAAGAAGTTTATTGGGCCACATTTTTGTCAATACAAATCTATATTTGTTTATACAGCACCAGATTTGATGCTTAAGGAGAAAAGTATTTCCCCGCGTAAATTATGCGGCCACATATTTATTACTAAAATATATTATCCTGGACTATATCTCTATGTATTCTGTTTAGTTTCGAAACCATATTCTGTAAGGTCATTACGTAAGGACGGTTGAAGAGCTGAGAACATATTGCAAATTAATTCAGGGTGAAATAAATGAAACTGTAACACTTTAACATACAGGGTGGGAAATGATAATAGCTTGTGGGTGTATGAGAGTATAATTTCCTCAAGTTACTTTCTTACCGTGATGTTTTTTTCCCCGTCTTTCTAATCTATTAGATTTTTTTAAATATAGTTTGCAACCTTTTTGAATCTAGAAAAACCAGGAGGACATTTCAGAAATACTTAAAAAATGAATGAATAAACCCCCTGCATATATTCTAATACGGTATAGCATGTATATTTTCAGAAATGAAAAGATTCACTTGTGAAGGAGATGGACCCTATTCCCAGCCGTAGCGTTTAACAATTTACACAAGTATCTCTTCTAGCAAACTCATCCAAGACTGGTGAGAAGTGAAGAAAGAATTCCAACACTCCTTAACAGATGTGAGTGTTCTGCACACAGACACACAGGGAGGCAATCATCTCATTTTTGCACCCCCTTGAATCTTTAAAAACCCTACAAATAAGGACTACTTTGGTCATATAAGCAAACAAAACCAAACAAAGGCTTTGTGTTTTCATGTTTTCTACTAAAAATGGCATAGTTAAAGTAGTAGTCACATATAATGGGGTTTTTGGAGGCTATTTGAACTGACTACAAAAATGCACTCTTCTGTTTACAAATGACATATTCTAAACCACTTAGATGACATCAAAACCAACTAAAGATGCGTAATTAAAGGGGACACCTGTCTTCAGTTGGTCCGTTGTTGACTTTCTCTTGACATCTTGTTATTGTTGGAGTTTGTTTAACACTCTGATGGAATCTACTTTTGGAAGACAAAATATCCATGAAAACCACCCTAAATTCTCAAACTAAACACAAAAGGTTGCATTCTTGTCAAATCCTAAAGATTAGAAACCACCTGCATTCTCTGGTTAAAAAAAAGGCTGATGATTGTTGCACCATAGGTCTTTGCTATTTTATATGTGTTTATGAGAATATATGTATTTATGAGAATTAAGAGATTGAATTTGCTTGAATAGTGGGTGGCAAACAAAGGCTTTACGCTTTTCTTGCCTTGATCTGGCGCTTACTCATAAGCTTCAGCGCACTTTAAAGAAGCCCCACCTTTTTTTGGCTTTTAATAGTGACACTTTTTATTTTTAACAATTGCTGTACATTTATCTACTGTATATATGGTCTTCTTGAAAGTAACTAATTTTTACATAAACATCAAATCATAAATTTTGTTCAAACTATTATAATAGGAAATGAATGTGCTATTTGCAACAAATGATTAAAAAAAATGTAATATATTGTAAAATGTGGAAGTCCCATTAGCTTCTAAGCTGTAAATTATGCAATATAGTATTTTATTTCTGTTGTACCTGGGGAAGCCAGTCTTTTAGACTAATTCAGCGGAGTCATTTTTGGGCAGAATAAACTCATCGGTATCAATGTGTTGCATCAAGTTGGGGTAAACCTATGGTTACCGACACCTAGGGCAAATATTTCTTTCGGTATCCCCCCACTAGGCACTTGCTCTCCCTCGCAACACACAG
Organism: Spea multiplicata; assembly: GCA_009364415.1. Taxonomy (NCBI): domain Eukaryota; kingdom Metazoa; phylum Chordata; class Amphibia; order Anura; family Pelobatidae; genus Spea; species Spea multiplicata. Next base: position 9,309,767 of record VKOC01000001.1, read on the forward strand.
ACTAACACAAACTTACTCTAACACCATACAAAAACACACACACTCATCCACTATATGCTCACACACTCTAAAACATACACTCACACTAATAAACACCCAGACACGTACATCCCTCTTACTTTGCACCAGGCTTACCTTATCATGTAAATTATCCTTTTGATGTTTCCACAAACCATAAACATGATTCTTTTTTCCCCAAATACTGCATATTTTTATTGGGGTGGGTGGCCAATTATTACATGACCTTAAAAAGCTAGTATTTAATAAATAAAGAAGAAAAAATGACACCGTGTATAAGATATGCACTTGTAGATGTGGCTGATATAACTGGTCAAATAACTGATGTTTTGGTAAAAAGGACCTCAGAAAGAAATATACAATAACTTAAAATGACTGTGACATCATACCTTTGAGTTATTTCGAGGAGATATGTTATTTTGCATTCAGTTTGCAAAAGGTATGCGTATCTCACACATCTTATCGCCTCGCTAAGATATTAATTAACAAATCACAACCAGGACTGATTCTTTACAAGTACAGGGAACTTTTAAAACAGACGTTATTTCACACGTTAATGAAACGTGTTTTATTTTAAATGTACAGTTACTTATTAACCCATCACTCTTAAACTCAGGAAGCACCTGACCTACTTGAACTCCCCCATTAGTTAAACAGTGGATAAAGTTAATATTTTTAGTCGCAGGCGGCGGTTGTTCTGGTCTAAGGAACAAGTTACATAAAGGCGGACGAATAACCAAACAGACCAATTTTTTTACAAAAGGGAATGGAAAGGTGGTGTAGATGTCAGTAACAAAGAGTCTTCACATAGAAGGTGAGAAAAAGCACAGTGACAAGTAAAAGAAATGTGTGGTTGTTTAGAAATATTTTCTGCAACCTCACAGTAAACTTGGGAAAAAAAGTTATTGAAACTAGAAAGAGCAATGCAAGCGAGTAACTGAGTTATCATTATGTATTTTCCAAGGTAAAAAGATCTATCTTAATAAGTGAAATGCATTCTTTGCCAGTCAAAAAAACTAAGTAGTCCACGTGGACCGTTTCTTTCCTTGTTGGGTTGTACTTCTGAGCCAAAATCCTGGTCCTATTACTTACTACATGAGTGGTACTCAAAATGAGTCCAGCAAGAGTGAGAATGCTTCGTGTGCAGAAAGCATACTTAAGTATGCTTTTTACTTTTAGAAGAGGCAGCCAGGGGAGAAGCTACATGAGACATTGCCAGTTTGCCTGATCTCCTGATTCTGCTATGAGCAAAGGTGATACCTACAGCTAATGAACTTGATGACAACATGTCTAAACCGGAGCGTCGATTGATAGAATAAAATTAAGGATACACCGTAAAATTAATTATTCACACACAAGCAATTGCTTTTTGAAACTCATTTTAAACTGTTGACGCGCAGTAATTAACATATTTTAATACTTCATGGAAGGAACAGAATGCCTCGGGATTTTATGATCGACATGTTAGGGTGTGTGCAGTTATCCTTTTTTTAACATTAGCCAAAAAATTAAAAAAGGACATGATTTAGCAGGTCTGGGATTTTTATGGGTTTTTTTTATTTCTTATTAATATATATTTGTAAGCCCTATCTGGATTTAATTTTATTAACGTTTGTTTTCAAAAAAGTTATAAGCACCTTTGCCAAAAAAATATATCGTCTATACTCCCTTAGCTCTTCAAAGTAGCATTATGACATCGAAACATAGACAACAGATTATAACCATTCGGCACACCTGCTCTAAAAATCATTTGGTAGCCTAGATGAGCCGAATGGTTCTTATTTGCTGTCAAATTCTGTTTCTATAAAATGTGAAGTAAATAATATTTTCTTAATACTGGTACTGTTCTGATGTCTTTTCTTTGATAAGCTTAATATTGCATCATTAAATTCACCCGTGGAGGTCTTACATTATTCTTCAGACCTGAGGTTATGCTATGTTTGGGGTGCTGTCCCACGTACACACGAGTCACATTATCCAGAAGCTGGAAGAATGCCTTTTAAGTGTATGAGCATCAATTAGCATTTCTTTCCAGTAAAATTCTATCCAATATTTCAACTGAGTACAAACATATAAAATAATAGACAGCAAAGTATAGGGCTGGCACCTTCTTGTCTAGTGGCAGCAAAGCCACGTTGCTCCATTGGTCCCTTGCTCCATACTATTAACTAACAAATACACCGGCACACATGTTTACACACACTCTCACACTTACATGCTCATGCTAACACGTATAATTGGACTATTACACACATGCTAACCCGCACTCCCTCGTACACATACACACTCACTCCTAGTCTGGTGCACAGGTGCCTACCTATTACTGCGGGGTCGCGTAACATCGCTTTATGTGACCCCTGCTGCACCCCCCTTTTTTAAAGAATTTTGGACCACCCACCCAGTCCAACCTGCCCCTGAAGCCATATGACATATCTTGTCCTAGATGTCAACATTACGTCTGCATTTTATGAAGAGTTGAGATTCTGTAGTAATACAACACAGTTATTTAGCAATTATTGGTAGGCACACTTTTTGGCATTATTTATGGGGAAATTCTTGTATTTGCATTTCAAAGATTATCTGTTGAAAGGCCACATTGATTAGTAACCTAAAGTTAGGTTTCCATTAATGCTCAAAGATTATGATTTAGTAAATGAACCAGATACCCTGGGGTCATATTTGACTTTAGTGAAACTTTTAAGGCCTGCTTTCAAAAGTTATGATGCTACTCGTCCCTAAATTCTCACTGGAGACTTAAAAGAATCCTAACATTATTTCATTAGGAAAGAAAGTTTAATGCTGTCTCTAACCAGTTTTATATCACTAGTATCAGCTTAAAAATAGGCATTAGCCACTTTTGTGTTTTTCTTCACTACAGAGCCACTGACCTCGGGGCTTAAAAAAACCCAGCATGAAAATCTTGCCATTTTCTTTTTCAGTTCTAGTTTTTGCATATCATAATGTTTTCAGTTATATATTAAAAATGTGTATGTTTTCTAGCTCTGTTATCTTGGCCTAATGCAAAGATTTTTACATCAGAGGAGAAAACTTCTTTTATTTGCATGTGACATGGAAATCCAGGACACTGAGATTTAAAATATTTATGTAATCATGTAAACAAATATATGTACAAAAAGTGTGATTGCATATGTGAGTTGCCTGCAGTATTCTCCTTCATTGTTTGTACTCATGATTACAGCAGGGGGCACAAACATCCAGTTTTATTTTATATTTTAATTCAATGCGAATACTGACCTCTAGTGGCAAGACACCAAATAGCAAATACACAATGTTCAATGGGACAATTTACAATCACTATAACTAGTAGCCAGTGGGCTAATGAAGCTCTTACCAGTGCGGGGATGTGTTTGTGATACCGACACTGCTCACAATGACCCCACTTATTTGTTAACACAAACAAAATATGTGCACTTTAAGCTGTAACCTCCTTGTGGTGGGGACATCCTTTCCTAATATATTCACTACTACTGTACTTTGATCATAATGGCTGTTTAGTAGTGTGAGCTTATTATATGACTGCACTTATTGCATCTTAAAGTGGTGAATAAATAAAACATTTACATTTCTGGTACAACATGGACACCATTAATATATACACTATATACTCAAAAGTATATGGATATCCCTATTGATTATTGTATTAAGTTGTTTCAGCTACAAGGTGTATAAAATCAAGTAGACAGGCATCCATCTCCATAGACAAACACTGGCAGTAGAATGGGCCCTGCTGATGAGCTCAGAGACTAAGTGTGGCTTATGGTTTTGGAATGGGATGTCCAATAAGCTTATATGTGATGGTCAAGTGTCTACATACTTTTGGTCATATAATGTAAGTTACATATCATAACTACACATATTTCTTCTGATTTCATATGTGACATTTTGGCATATTTAGAAGATCAAGATAGGTGCTAAAGATACACAACAGCCTTGCAAATAGTTTTTTTTTTTAATAATAAGCCAAATACCTTTATTTTGCCTGTTACTTACACCAGCGTGTTCATTCATTAGAACTAAAATTCATTATTTGCTATGTTGTACCAGCTAAAAGAATGCACTTTGGGCTGACATCAGATTTAGCATGTGTAGTGCTTGTCATTGAGTACAGTAAATAATTTTGGGCTACATAGTAAAGCAACACGATCATGTTTTATATGCTTTAACGCAGCCCTTAGCATGCATTTCCCCATGTTTATGGTAGATACGTAGAACAACCCCTCAGCAGACGATGCAGAGGTTTACACAGTAACGGGATAGGCTTAAAGCTATACTCAATCCAAGACAAGAGCAAGGAATGATTAAGGGTTAAGGCTTGAGTGTTTACAAAAATGTGCAGACCAGATGGACCAACTGTTCTTACTGGTCATCAAATTCTATGTTTGTATGGAATAATGGAAAAATACACAGAGATGTTTTTACAGCTAATGGAAAAGGTGGTGCCTTGTTACCTTTATATTACTGTCATATCATTTCTTAAGGGGATGTAAGATTAAGCCACCTCTGACATCAATCCCTGCCATCACTTGTGCCCAAGCAAACATTTTAATCAACAAGTGATGAAATAAAATGAGGTCACCGGAAAGTAGCGCTTGCAAAAGAATGCAGGGTTTATCTTTGCTTCAGTGTTCTAACTAGTTGTCTTAACAATGGACCCATCTAGGATAGGTTTGCCAAAGAAAAAAAAAAGCAGAAAAACTTTAGTTTGCATCTTCTTATGTTTAATCTACCTACAGAAGCTAAATCAATAGCCCGGGGGTTGCAGCTCTTCAAATATTTGCCTTGGTATTTATAAAGGTAAAAAAATGGCCATCTTAAAATGTAGACTTAGCTCTCATTGTTTTATGCCGTATGCATGCTAAAGATGCCACAGTGATGAGTTTGGCCAATTCTCATCATCTGAGAAGCAACAGTTTATGCCTTCTGTTATATTTCTGCCACCTCCTTAGTTGAAAGAGTGTATCTTCTGGGTCAACAGTTACTATTCCATGTAGTACAGGAGTGCTAAACTTTTTATATTCACTAAAAGCTTTATGGTTTACACTTACATTTTATTTGTTCTATTTCTAAGTTTTATGTTGTATTTTGACCCTTGTTTCCAGCGCCATACTGGACATGTAATAAAAAAGGCAATATCTTAAAAGTAGCAGTTTCCTCTTCAGTGCCCTTCACTTGTTTCTTTCACATAATATACATGAAAACAAAGCCTCACTTTGTTCATAAAAACCATTATTACCAGTACATATATTTTAATATCTTAAACCAGACATCACAAAGATATGGAGTAGCCTCTACCAATGAACATATGTTTCCATTAAAATAGTAAGGCTTAGTAAATATACGGCATGGTAATGAATAGAGACTTCTGTATCCCAAGTAGAACCACTGACTAATTTTTCCCATCAAAATATGGAAGAGATTACTGGTGAAATGTCTGTATGTCTGTCTCTATTAACATCTGTAGGGAACTTTGACTTGTGTGACCACCATTCAAGTTACAGTCCCAGCATCTGAAATTTACAAAAAAATTACAGCTTGAAAAGATGATGCAACATGTCCTGTTATTTTCAAAAGAGACAAAGATTCCTATTGTAATGTAGTGGTTTCCAAATCAGGAGAAATACATTTACATATTTTGGGGTATTTTTTTAAATTTTTTTTTTAAAAAAATGTCTCCTATTTTCAATGATGGTTTATCTGATAAGACAACCTTACTTGCCCTGATATATATATATAATGTACTTGCAAACACTCGCTCTATAGTCCTTCTCTAGCTAAATATTTCATATTTTGACTCATCAGTCCAGAGCACCTGCTATCATTTTCCTGCACCCCAGTTCCTGGGTTTTTTTTGTGAATAGTTGAGTCGCTTGGTCTTGTTTCCATGTCAGAGGTATGGCTTTTTTCTGCAAGTCTTCTATGACAACCACTCCTGATTAGATTTCTCTGGACAGTAGATGGGTGCCCCAATGCCCCACTAGTTTATGCCAATGTGGAACTGATGGCACTACTGGACATCTTCTGATTGCGAAGAGAAATAAACGTGATCTTTCATCTGCTGTATTAAGTTTCCTGACCACTGCGTCTATGTTTCTGAACATTTCTGTTTCTGTGAGCGTCCTCCAAAGATCTTGGGCAGAAGATCTGGAAACCCCTGTCTGCCTTGAAATTTCTGCGTGGGAGAGACCTGGATGAGGCGGTATAACTACCTTGTGTCTTGTTGCTGTGCTCAGTGTATGACATTTGATGTTAAACCTTGTTATTGAGTCTGGCTGTTTCTCACACAGTTTTATTCTTCCTACACAGCTGTTTCTATTTCATTTAATGGTTGTGTTTCAACCTACATATTAAATTGATGATCATTAATACCTGTTTGGTATAATTGTTTGATCATACACCTAACTATATGCGTACAAAATCCCTGACTTTGTGCAGGTGTACCTAGAAGAATTGATAGAAACCTAGAAACATATAATTTGATGGCAGATAAGAACCATTCGGCTCATATAGTCTGCCAGTTTTATTTTTGAACGCATGTTTAAATTCCCTCACTGTATTAGCCTCTACCACTTCTGATTGAAAACTGGACCATTTATCTACCACCAACTCTGTAAAGTAAAAGAAAAAGATCCTTACATTACATCAAAACCTCCGACCCTCTAGTTTTAGATCATGGCATCTTGATGTAATATTTCTCCTCCTTTCTCCTGTACTTTGTAAAATCATTTGAAGTATTTAAATGTTTCAATTACAACTCCTCTTTCTTTTCTTTACTCCAAACTACGCAAAATGGGATCCCTTACTCTTTGTTGATAAATGATTTGCAGGATAACAATTAACATTTTAGTAGCCCTCCTCTGAGCTTTCCCCAATATGTCAATATCTTTTTAGAGACGAGGTCTCCAGAACTGTACACAATACTCTGACCCGAGATCTGTGGCAGAACCACCGCAATGCTACTAATGTCTCTCACTATACAACCAAGCACTCTGCTTTCTTTTTCCAACACTTTATTGCATTGCCTGCTTACCCTTAATTCATCAGACATAATTTCCTTCTGTACCATCCTTCAGTTATTCAATACATATCATTTAAGTATAGTTATAAACTGAAAGAGACTTTGCTCTCTGTGCTATAACGTGTTAACTATAACATATGGCCTAAAACCTGGACAACCAACATAACTGGGAACTTTCTGGGTCATCACGAGAAACTCCGGGTTGTGGGACAGGCGCGGCGACTCTTCCACTTCCCTACCAGCCACAACAATTGTCCTCTGTTTGGGGCTAGCCCTGCGCGGGGGTTGCCCACTGATGTTATTTTTTTCTTTGTTAATGCTGGACAAAGCTAAAAGTGTTAAAAACAGACAAAAAATATCATTGTTGGGTAATTCTCAGGATATTAGTGATGCTGTTCTGAAGGCAAAAGGTGGTAACACCAAATGCTGATTTGGTTTAGATTTGTCTTTTGTTCACTCCCTTTGCATTTTGTTAAATGATAAAAATAAACTATTAAAATGTTTAGTTTTTTAAAGCATTCCTACTTTACAAAAATGATAAATAAAAAGAATTAAAAAACTCTTTTGAAGGGGAAGTAGCATATTTGAATCCCCCACTAGATGGGGCTGTTTATTACCATAAAATTACTTTATAATCATCTTAATGTATTATGACTAGAATTAAGAAAGACAACCAAATAGGCTATTGCATATGTATATAAAAGTGCAAATATTGTATTTGAAGTGAAATGTACACTGTGTATGGTTTATTTTATTTTTTATGTTAAGTCACAAGATGTCCTTGAGCTCAAGAAATGTTTATGTAGGTTTGTAGATTGTATGTTAACTATATAGTGCTAAACTTTACAGTATATAGTATTATTAAGCAATATTACAAATATTCATATATATATATATATATATATATATATATATATATATATATATATATAACCCACAGTAGAGCCACTGTAAACCACATAGCAATTGAGAAGTGGACCAAAACTGTAGAGTTTATTGTTAGAAAAAAATACTCTTTAATGTTATGGTCACAGAATTTGCAATGCCCCTATAAATAATCTTTTTAAGAGTAAATGACAAACAGCAGTATGTTTCCAATGCTCCAAAGCCCAGGTCACCCTAGATTCCCATGTGTTTGCTATCTTTGGCTTTATCAGTACGTATCCAGTTAGACTGGTTTGGCAGTAAAATAATCAAGCAGTATAAAGAGAACTGGTGAAGCAGAAGGATATGTTTCCAAATATTGCTACATTGACCAAAAACTAAAAGCTAAACCTCTTAATTTAACAGGTCTCTTTGCATAAAAAAGTGAATGTCAAATAAATAACGACAATCTACGACCTAAGCAATTCATGCTGTGATATCGTAAAGCTTCTCATTGTGCAGTTCTATGGATTAATAGGGTTTTAATAAGTTTGCAGTGAAAATTAGTTTGCATGATTGTTCCAAGTGGCTGTGTCACAAATGACAAAAATTGTATCTTTTGCACACTTGATGGGCTGTACTATACATTTGTTTGGTGGTTCTACTACAGCAATGTAAAGGCTGTTTCTTTTCTAACAGTAAAGCCCTGCTTTAGTCCCTTTAATAGGACCAAGTGTAAATATTACATCTAAGCTGTCTTACCACGCTTTTAGTAGAGTTCCTACATCCCCCCTTCCTAAACAATTAAGGAAAAATGTGCATTTATATATCAGACAAACACTATTATGGCCCAGGGTAAGTATGAGAACGTAGATAATGGTAAAATGCTACTTCAAGAAACATATTTCAATTTAAAGCAAACCTGTTTTAAGGACAAATTGCTCCTCAATAATTACACAGTGTATAACACATTGAATAACCTTACATAGCAAACAATAATATATGGTCCTGGTGGGTCTAACGGAAGGTTCTACTGACTGCACAGTTCTATAACGCCCCCAAATTGCTTAATGCCATATATCAAAATCATATAACTGCAAGCATCATGTCCAACAACAGAAAAGTGGATCCACCAATGGCTGAGGGCACACTTGCAAACATGGGGTTAAATTCATACGCCATGTACATCAACCATGTAGCAACATCACCGAAAATTTCCATGTTAAATAATTTTGCCGATGCCCAAAGCTCGCTGAACACAATTTTAAATGAAGAGAAAGCTCATTACTTACCTAAACCTGGCCCTACAAGAAGATGTTTTGAAAGATTAACTTAGGCATTCAATGGGAAGGTTATCTTTGCTGTTCTAAAGGAGCTTTCAAAATATAGTACAGTCCAAGTTCATTCCTGTGTGAAATCAGGCATGTACTCCACAAGAATCCCATTGTAAATAGCAATGTGAAACCTGGCATTTACACACAAGCAGCATCTCCGACGGATTTCCATTCAAAGGAATCAGCCTAAGAGTAAGAGAACCAGTAGGTAGCACTCCTAAGAGTCTTCATTGAACAAAAAAAGGAAATATTCATTTAGTAAAAACTGATTTTTTTTTTAATTTGTGTCATTTTTGGGAGAAATTCACCTTTTCATTTTATCATAGCAGAGTTTGACATCAATGGTTCCAACACAACACACGGATTCTGCCCTCACTCAACCAGGGCTGGGGTGTGTTACAAATAAAACATATGTCAAGATCCACAAACCCTAATGCATTTCACACGATTTATAAGACTATGACTGTCCCTTCAATTAGGGAGAATGGTCATGAGGAATAAGACATTAAGGCAGACAGAGCGGACTTCTAAAATGTATATTTGTCATTTTAATCTGTATACCAAATTAGCTGCAAGTAGGAGTCATGCTTCAACTGCGTCCAACATCCAAACAATGTATGCTGTCAGAAAGAAAGAATTGCTCTGGGTTTCCCAGCGCAAGGACTGTAACCCTGGCACATGGATCAACAACTCATTCTTCATTCCTGGCTCACTCCCCTATTTTATTGGGAGTGTGTAGAGAAGCATTGTGCCAGGGTTAGGAGGTCATTCGGTGTTAAACCGTTCCCTCACACCACCTCAACCTTCAGAACACAAGATGCATCAAAGCGCTTGTCTATTTAACTGCTAGTGTGTTTGCGAATTGTGTTGCCAAGGGATTTCGACTCTCTAGGAACAGCATTGTCTGGTGTCAATTCTGCGCTTCTTACCAGGCCTTCCCCATACAGATCGTTAAATGTAATAATTTAGCAATCGTACCCCATGTATGCGTTTTATGTGCAGACCGTATAAAAATAGAATAATCCCTAAATAACTAATAAAGACCAACACAAAAGATTGGTTAGGAAAGACCGTGGTTCTTTATTTAGGATTTAGCATAAAATGTAACAAATAACTATACCAAATTTAGTATGAACTTATTCCAGGATCTGCCCCATGAGCCAGAACCCACCAGCACTAACATATCCCCCATCATATCACTGGGAAAATTAAATACAACAAATATTTTACGTGTTTCTTTATCAGTGACCTCTGCAGAGTGATGCACATTTAAAGTGCTGCAAAAAAACAATATAAAACAACTTAATACTTACATTGTGTCTTATATGAATTCGTTACGGAAAAGCTATTGATAATAAATAAAAAAATTGCTATAAATTGTTACCTCTAAATTGTAAAGCCACCCTCCAGCACATTGACCTCTCATGTGATGAAAAGTGTGAGCGTCCAAAAAATTCACTTCATTAAAAATCTGAAATCATGGCGTATTAATACTCAAACCTGTTTCCATGATGTGAGTGGAAAAATAAAACCGATGCATATCCATGCCAACCACTACATTTTACCTACAGATATCTACACAGCTCATGCCTACAACCAATACCAGATCTTTTACAGTAGAATACATATTGTACATTAGGTTCAATGCGCTTTCTCTCCAGTTTTTGAAAGACTATTTACTAAAGTAAGATAAACTGTGGACAGCTACACTGTAGGACAGCATAGAGACTTCAAAGGTTTTACTCACTGGGATTAAAGTAGTCCAGCTAACCACACCTTAGTGCATCTCCACCCGTGAAAAAGCACACACAAAGAATAAAAGGTGTCCTAAGTGCACATGGATCAAGGTGACAGTCACACAATAAACCCTGTGTTCGGCCAGCATGCTTGTATGGTGACCCTATGCAAACATGACAACCGTATGAGAACTTCCAAAAGGAAGGAGGGGGAAAGCAAAGTCATTGTTATACCTTAACATTCACTTTTAAGATGTCTCTAGGAAAAGTCACATTGCTTCAATTAAACAAATATTATTTTCATCTTCACAAATGATATTTACGTTGAGGAAAAAAGCCCATTCAACGTATGTCTTGGAACCCTACGTGTATAATAAGGTCTATTTATTATGTGTTCCAAATCACATACAGCGGTAATTACTGTACACAGCAGTGCATAAAGCTACTAAACGATGACGTCATAGCAACACGATGTGCTGTCATATGTGAAAAGTTTCGTAAGATGCAACTAACCCAAGATGCATGGCTTATAGATTGTTGCGTAGGCAGAAATTTGCCATTTCAGGCCTAGGGTGCCATTAGCAACAGAAATGGGGAAAAAAGGTTCCATATACAGAAGATGAAATATTACAAACTTCTTCTTTTACTGGAAAGTCAATGTTCAGCTTGCCAAGACATCCCACCAAAGTAGAGTCTATGCGTAGTTGACTATTAGGAAACCCTGACATGGAAATATTTACCCTTACTGTATTATGTTTCTCATTCATAAATACTCACTTAGCACACAAAAAAAACGCAAACCCAAAGCTTAAAAATAGTCTGAATTGAACCTACTGTATTTCATCAGCATTCATAGTAGACCTTAAAATAAACTATTGAGCGGTTGTATGCGAGGCTTTAACTGACCAATCTTACCATGAAGGCCGTTCCAATTATGGTTCTCCTGCAAGATGATTCCTATTGACCCTGTATAATGTATAGTTAAATTAGCGAGATCTTATACAGAATCTATACAGTCTATACAGAATCACTTGATTAACAACATATCACAAAAAAATCATCTTAATGTAATCCTAGTTCTTAAAAAGGGGTTGAGCAATAGTGACTTTTGACTTCTGCTGAGCCAGGACATGTGATGCAGGAATCTGGTTAATGTAACGATATTAAAATGTGTCATACCAATGGTGCAAAATATATTATTTGGGGTATATAATAGGAATTGGTACCAAAAAACCTGCTGCTATTGCTATGAATGAGAGTTTTGTTTATGGTCTAAGTCAGATGTTGAGTAAGAAAGCTGGGCAAGTGTTTTGAGTGGCCTTGAATCAACAGGTTTAAAAACCTGTTCAGCCACTTTCTTGTACATCCATAATCTTATTCTAACCAGAACATATTTTCGTTTAAATAAAAGGCAGTATAACTCTATTAAGAGCGGTCCTATCATTTTCATCCACGGAAGAAAAATTGACAAATGCTTTACAATAAGATTATTCGTATGAAATGGTATCCAATAACGATAACTCTTAAGGTATCTGATGGCTTAGTAACCACAACAGAGGCAAGGGTTAAATATGTTTATGTATGTGTATAATGTATAAAGTGACAGGAGATCATATTTTATAATATATGTGGAGCCCCACAGTGACTAGCAACCGGTGTGTGGCATTTCAAACGGCTTTAAACTGTTTCTGTAACTCATCTTTCTGTGGATTCTCTGAGAGTTTGTAGTGTGTTATTATAAACCATCTTCGGTGTGCAGCTGTTGTGGAGGTCTGCAGGTCTGCAGTGGTCAGTACCTATCAATAAGTACCGATCAAGGAAGGAAAAGCGACAGGGTCATGGGCAGCAAAGGCTCATTGATGCACGTTGGGGAGAAGGCTGGCCCGTGTCCTGGTATGCTGAATCATCTTCCTTCACTTGAAGCCCAAACCTTGATTTCAATAATTAATTTTTTTGTCCAAATAGTGCACAATATGCATAAAGCAAGGTTCATAAAGATATGGTTTGATGTGGATGAATGGGCAAAAATTCCCACAGAAATGCCCCAAAATCTTGTGGAAAGTCTTTCCAGAAGAGTGGAAACTGTTACGTGCTGCAAGGGGGGGGGGGGGACTACAGATTAATGTCTATGGATCTCTCACGAATTCTAATCTTGATTATTACATCCTCTGTTGTCAGTGATGTACTAAATATTTGGTTCAGGATGTCTAGGATATCTTTGTCATACAGTGTGTGTGTATATATTACAGTGATTTTATATGTAACTTATAACTGCATAGTAATATATTCTCCATACATCTCATAGTTATATTACATATGCTATAAAACACACACATACATACTACATACCAGTCACACACTCACTACATAAATTACACCATACATACATACATCCCACATACATACATAAATACACATACTGCATATTATGACTGTTGTACCCATGGACGAGTTCCCCACATATTAGCATCATATCATCGCTCTCCTTTAGAATTTTATTTTATAATTCTTATTATATAAAGTTTTGTAAAATTTGATCATATGCAATTATTCAATACCACTAATCCTTATTACTATATATAACTTCATTCATTACGATTCTACGAAAAGAGTAGGCATTCGATTTTTGTGAAAATGGTAAAATCTCTGTAAAAAAAGTATTTAGCATCTGTTTTTTTTGAAGTTCCTGAGATACAGAGAGGAAATAAAGTGCCCTAATGAGGACACAATTAACTTAGAATTGGCCTCGGCCTGTAAAATTGTTGTCATGTTGTAAATCCGGGGAGGAATTAGCTGTTTAAGTTTCCCTTGTCATATTGTATTATTTGCTGGGCTGTAGGATTAGTATTAAGAGCGGCCATAACATTTTTTTTAACCATGTTTTGTACCCAACTTCTGGTTACGAACATCATTGGCCTATAATGAGTATTTATGCAGGGTTATCTTAAATTTGGGCCAAATGGGCCAATGAGCTACATTGGGCCAATGGTTAGCTTAGGGCTTTCCCCATTTCCCATATAGTATTACAATGCACATGATCAAACAGGCTGTTCCTATCCATCTATCCATCAATTAGGGGCCAAAGGGTAATTTACAGGCATTGCTGTTTCCTATCCTACTTGTTGGGTCTATCCGTGGAAAACTATCTGTCAACAATATCCATTTGCAATGAATCTTTTTTTAAACCTTCACGCTAAGCACTAAGTAATAAAAGTATAATTTAATCTGTCGTTATTATGTAGTTGCTACAACAAATCAATGGATTCAGCCGGCTGATAGCATAACAAAAGAGGCTTAAAAGGACATTATTTCTGGCTGCACACCAAATATACATAAACATTTTTTATATATGAGCATTTTGGTTTGTTTACCGAAGCCGTGGTTTGCAAATCAGATAAGTACAAAAACATATTTGAACACACAATATACCAGAATATGACTTAGGGTAATAGGAGTCACAACAAATATCAGATTGGGACAGAATGATGAGCTCAAAATACGTTAATCATAGCTTTCAAAGGACGTCTCTGCTATTCCATGAGTGCTCCCATCAGGCGTGATAACTACAGAATACCCGATGCGCTTCACTAGTTACTGAAAAAGGAACTCTCATCATCATTTGTTTGTTTTAAAGGATTGGTTGTTTTTGGTTTCCTTAGTTTTGATACAATGTGATAAACAGCTTCATAATTGATACATGTATGCAGTTTAGCTCTATAAGGAATATTACAAGGGAGAAATGAATTTTATCAAACGCCACACTGAGCTGACTTTTTATGACAATGTGAAAAAAGCCCTGCATGTCCAACAAAATCCATTACTTCTAGGAGTCAGAATGTGTCAGGGTTTGGGTGATTTAGATTAAAAAATGGTACTGTTTTCAGTCAAGCAAAGAACTCCTGGCCAAAAATACTGATGTGCAGCTGTATGAAATCATGATAATATGCAAAACAATATATATATTTTTATTGATAGAAAAGGAACTGCATAAACATATCTGAAAACTCATTTTTAATCTGAAATCAACTTGGTATGATTTCTCAGAGCACACCTTTAAATGTTTCACCTGGCCAAGAATGTTTATTTAGTGTATAGCGAGGTTAAATGCAGTATTTAAGAAAACTGACAGATCTGCTTTAATACATAACTTTTCGACCTATTAATAGCTACAGTTTTTGTGTATTTGAGCAGGGGGATTTAGACGAAGAAAAGTGTCTTGTTTACACACTTAATGTATAAACACCTTTCCTGTGGTTGCTATATCACATTATTGTGAGTTAAACACTCAGCGAGTCCCGGAATGACCTCTTTATGTCTCAGCACTGGGCTGATGGCGGGTTCATTCCTATTTCAGACAGAGGCGGGATTCAGCGAGGCTGAATTGACGACAAGACTGAGGCTTAATTACGGTGGAGAATTGAGGTATTTATCAATTCATTAAATTAACTTTCCACTTCCGCAATCCTTGTCGTCTATAATGAAGTTCCTAACATTAGTATAGGATGCGTAGCATGATTTATTGCATTTTAAATGTGTGTGTCTCTCTTCTCTCAATTTTCTCTCCTCCCATTTTCCTTCTCATCTTTTCTCTCGCCCCACCCATCTCCTCCACATTTTTTCTTCTTTTATTTCTTTTCTCTTGTCTCTCTCTGTTTTCTCACTCGTCTTTTATTTCTTTTTCTCCTTCCTTTCTCTCTAATGCAAACACATTTTTGTTGCCAATCATCAAAACACACCCATCCACGCTTCCTGGGGCAACCATTCAAATATTGTCCAGGCTCCACAAAAGGTGGCAACCCTAAGAGGGACAGAGGGATTTGCAATGGTATAGTTTGGCCTACAGACTTCCTAGGCCTGGGAAAGAAGGACCAGGAAGGCAGCAGTCCTTCTGCGTAACAGAGAGCCCAATCGTCCTCTTGGGCAATCAGGCTACCTGTAATGCCACTGCTGCAGGGGCCTTTTAAAAGATAGATCACTGATCTCCCCAACCGGACCAATAACAATATATGATTATATGGTTTTCTGCATTAACCTAAGGAATGACTATGATCTTGTAAGCAAGAAGAGATCCCAACCTAGTCATACTTCTTGAACCGGAGACTGACTGTTAGTGACAAGTTCTGAGTTATCTTTTGGACAGCTCTAAATGTTCATTCATACATTCAAAGGCCACCTCATGGCAAACGCTATATTTAGACAATATCTGTACAGTAAAATTGTATATACATACATAAGGGGATTATAACTAACGTCTTATTTATCCCCTTACAGGCACCTAAGATTCAAGCTACCTCTCACTCCTTAAGGCAACAAAATTCTGTAATTATTAGAATAATTATTAGAATAATAAATAGATTATTGGTGTCCTCAAAACAATTCTGATTGCTGTTTAAAAAAAATAAATTCAATGCCAAGCACTCTTTTACCAAAAAATAAAAACCATGTGTCAAATGTCTCCAGAAATACAAACAAAATGTACTTGATAAATAAAGGGACAAGAATCGGATGTTCCTAGTTTCATTTTATCCATAATACCTATACAAACCAAAGCAATTTTTTTCTAATCCACCCTCAATAGCTGTTCCACAAAACAAAATTCATTGTAGAAGTAAATGATTATCATACAACCTGGAAGTACCTCTAACTTTTACAAAATATTAAAATCACGGTTCACCAATCCCTCTTGTTTAGCTATTGTTACTTGGCCTTCCATGCTTCACC